>OX493385.1:34594564-34921304 GCA_950371165.1 Lacanobia oleracea
TGTCACTCAGGTGAATGACAAAGCAAAGATCTCAATACCGAGTCAGGTGAAGCTCGGTATTGAGATAGTTATTTACAGAATAGACTAGCAGATCGGCTGTCATGTTTGCCCTTGTTGGTGTATTTGTTACTGTAAAAGCTCGAACTACGGTTAATCCTAAGATTTTCCAGTAAAACCTAAGATTTACTAATTCTTAATGATAAAAGTCCGAACAGATTTGCGATTCGAACTTTTATCACCATTCACTTGGTAAATCTTAGGATTTACATAAAGACACGGTAAATGTTGAAAAATACATGTCACATACAAGACAAGTCACAAGTACGAGAATCGTCTAGTACTTGTGACTTTCTTGTGTGGGCAGTCTGAAACCCCCGCTACCCGCACCGTCTTCGCCAAAGTGGTCAGAGGGCTTGAAATTCATCTAGGCGTATTGCGAGAGAATTAAATGCTCCCCCTTTGGATGAGAAATCATCAAATGCCTCCTCCCGCTTTGGGCGAGGTGCTTTGCAGAAAAGGGTGTGTCAGACTCTTACTGACTAAAACCCATTCGTGTTACTCCTAGTGGCCTTTGCGTTCCAGGGCCGCGGTGACTCTTTCGAACAAATTCCGCAACCCTGGCAGGCACTGGCCCTAGCGGACCCCTTGTTCTATGCTGACATCTCTTTGATGCGCGCGTGGAACACAACGCGCCGTCAACCCGGGCCTGGTTCTGATCGGAGAGCGAGCCACTCAACGCTTGCCGTCCGCAGGCACGCGCCTACGGTGGCCGGGAATCGCCCTGTGACTTACAACGCCCGGAACGTCTTCTTGTGTTGTGGCGGCTGGGGCGTGAGGTTTCCCTCTCTCTCACAACCACCTCGACCACCTCCTTCGCTAGCATTAGATACTGCTTCGCAGAAGGAGGTGACCTCCTTGCTCCAGACCATAGATTGAACCAGGGCCGGTCGCGAGGTCGCCGCCGCCGATCACCTCGACGAAGACACGGCGGTGCTCCGCCCAACTAGGGCAGACGTTCACCGTATGTTCCACCGTGTCCTCCAGCCGGCCCTCACAGTGTTGACACCCGGGCGTGTTCTCCCACTAAATTCGAAACAGGTATCTCCCGAAACAACCGTGTCCGCCGCGGTGAGTACGTGCGCCAAGCAGAAGGTGAGGACGCCGTGGCGCTGCGCCGCTCTAGGCACTGCTCAAAGAGGGAACTTTTACCGCCGCAATTCCCCCTACGAAGCAATGTTTGGTAGTCCAATGAAACTGGGCATTGCGGCGTTAGCAATTCCTAACGAAATTATTGAACTATTAAGATCTGAAGATTTGAAGAATTTGTTGCATTTCCAGAACAATACGGAACAAAATATTAACGATTTAGTCGTTGTTTTATTCCCAAAACCAACATTTACCAGCCGTCAGTGGCAAAACCTAGCATGTACTAAATTCTGATGGTAAAAGCCCGAAAAAATTGTCCCATTTTCATTAATCCTTACATTTACCAACTCATGTCGGTAAATCCTAAGACTTACTCTTAAATCTTAAGATTTACCGTGGTTCGAGCTTTTACAGTAACATATTGACCAATCACGTACATAGCTACCGTTCAGTCGTTCTGGTGTAAAAGTACTTAGTTGCACGAAGGCTGCGCTGGCGTTCTTTGTCGAGGGTCACCAGCTTGGAGGGTATGCAGAACAGAGAGTAAAGTCCCGCAAACCTCCATTGAAAAGGGAGGATCTTCCGACCTGGGTGCTTACTCTCGAATATAATTCCGATAGATCGACATTGGAATTGTCAGTCAAACGTCAGGGATTGGCTAAACTCAGTGAGTCCAGCCAATCCCTGACGATTAACTCAACCAACTGACGTTTGACCAATGTCGATCTATCGGAATTATATTCTAGAGTAAGCACCCAGACGTTTGTTGTGCCTGGCGGGCAACTGTCCTATAGTTGATATTCGGGCTGATGTATATAGTTCAAATCGCACGGTAAACTCTGTATGCTATAAAAGTTTTTTATTGTTTTATTTTACTACCTAATATATAGTACTTTATACTTAGTCTAGTTTGAGTTTCCTAGTCTATTTAAGTAGGTACCTATTCACACTGTCTCTCCTATTCTCTCTGTTACTGGACAGTTTTGCCGCAGGTTTGCTGGAAAAATAAATCTTTTGAACGAGTTGTACTTTTGTTCCTCCTTCCTGGCAGTCAAGATTTGCAGTTGTAGGGGTATTGGGCATTCAGTGATCAGACCAGATCTATTCATGCAACTAAGGATATACCTATCTAAGGATATAAGGATGCTACCTAGGTATTACTGAACTCTTCACGAAACCAGGGGATTGATGATCCCCATGTAAAAATAAGAAACCGGCCAAATGCGAGTCGGACTTTCACACGAAGGGTTCCCTTAGGTACCATAAACCGAAAACACACGTTTCTTTAATTTTTATTACATGTTTGCAGCAATAGAAATATCTACACACACTGAAAATTTCAACTGTCTACCATGTCTATAACAGACAGTTGGACGTACGGACGGACGGACACAATATAATAGGGTGTCACGTTTCTTTTTATTAGGGTGTTTTCTTTTTTTGTTGTTCCGTTGTTTACCCTTTGAGTGCAGTAAGTACCCTCAAAATTAGCTGATGTGAGCTTTTAAATCTCAGCCAGCTCTCTCAACTTGTGAAACTCTACTTCAGCTTGAAAACTCGTAATTTCGCATGAAGACATTAAACTAAATCCTCGTCAATCAATCGGAATCGGAACATAGATACCTATGTATTTATATGAAAAGAAACTGGAAACGATTCCCAAAAAATTCTGATATTTGTAGATAGTGGAAGTCACTGGCGGTCCTAGCCATATTTTTAGGTGGTGCAAAAGCGGCGCCCCTTCCAGTGGCGACGAGGCGTATCTAGCATGGGTGAATCCCGGTGCGGGTAATATGGTGTCACCCCATTAATGAAGCCTCCGGACCACGAGAGAGGGTTCGAAATACAAAAGCGAGCGAAGCGAGCTCTAAAGTTTTTACATTTCATCTCGGATATTCTTTTGATTACTTGTTCTTAAATAGAATCGTTTTGTTGACTTAAACAGAAACTTTAACCACTAAGAGAGTGCAGAATGCAAGAGCAAGCGAAGCGAGCTCGAAAATGTATGCACCAGTGGCGTAACTATAGGGTGGCAAGACTGGCAAAATGCCACGGGCACCCGGCCCGACGGGGCCCCGGTCAAAGAGGCTGCGAGCTAAAAGTACCTAATCAACAAAATTTTGTGCTGTTGTAATATACACAATATTAGTAATAAGTACTGTTGGGTTTCTACTTCAGTGATTTATTAAAATTAAATTACAATGAGACGATTTTAACTGGGGCCCCATCTAATGAATTTGCCACGGGCCTCAGATGGTATATTTACGCCACTGGCATGCACCCAACTTCGGACAGGTTTCAATGCGTCTAGAGATAAAATGAGTTTAGAGGTGTCACTCCTAAATGCTGAAAAGCTCAAGAATTAAGAAAAGCGCTTAAAATTGTGACATAAAATGAATCCAAGAGCGAGTGAAGGGAGCTCGAAAATTTTATGCACCCCACCTCAGATAAGTTGCTCAGTATTTTTTTTTGACAGAAGTGATGTAACGGGGTTGCAGCCTAGCAAAGTATAGTAGTGCTTGTTTCAAGAAAATACAGCAGGTTGATCGCCACCCTCAGTGGCTGTTACTCTAGGCAATGACCTATATGTATAAGCGATTCAGGCCAGCTTTTAATACTTGCAATACTCCATGCAGAATCGGACTGGTGCTTTGTATAGGGAAACAAAGCACAAGTCCGATTCTGCATGGAGTATTGCAGCCACCTTTCGGATGGGTAAGCTAAATAAGTACCAGCTTGGCGCGCTTAACTAGGTGGAACGCAGAGCTAAGAGGCTCATTGGCGACGTAAACCTGGTGGATGCCAAGCTACCCACACAGCTTGGCTCATCGCTGCAAGGTTGATTAAGTTTTGAAGGTTGAGGATTGTACTTCAGTGAGTGTGCCCAAGAATTCTAAGACTACATCCCACCAGCCCCCTTCTACCATCGGACATCCAGACAAGTACTTACGTCTCTAGAAATAGCAACAAACAACTTTGTTGCGATTCACCAATTCGCACTAAGCATTTCCAATCGTCTTTTATAATGCGCACATCAAGGAATGGATTTCTCTGCCTGCGTCCGTGTTTCCGAACGTTTACAACCATTGAAAATAGGTACCTACCTAGGTACGTTATGTAGGCACTAGTTAGTCCTTTAGGCATTCTTTTAGGTAATCTAAGTTTACAGAAAAGAAATAACATTTCACGAAACTGTTAAGCTGGACACAGTAATTAGTCTTAAAAACATTTTTTTATTAATCCCTTGTTAGTTGTTTATTAATTCAGCTATTTCAGCGCCCTCAGAGTGACGGCGCCCGGTGCGGTCGCACCGCTCGCACCGTCCTAGGGCCTCCACTAATAGAAGTGGTACCACAGTACCTATAAGTATATTTTGTTGGTATTTTCATGAACTTAACCGTTATGATTGGTATTGTGGTTGATTGGTGGTGGTGAATACTGTGTATTTTTTGAAAAAGGTAGGTAATTAGTACGTCAGATAGATTTTTCAAAAATTATAAATATAGTTGGACACGATTTTTTCTTTTTTCACGAAGACGATACAGTGCGTTAAAAACTCGTGTGACGTCATGATGAGATACAATTTTAATCGGAAAGTGACGTCGTCAGCTCCCCCCACTCCTGATCTCCGTAAATTTGTATTGATTTCATAAAACGAAAAAATACGTTTCCAATATTTTAAATCTATCTCGCGGATTAGACAGAATCATATTTTTTACTCAGGAAACATCAGTCGGTATTGTTCCCGACTATATCGGGAAGGATAACTTATAACTTTTGAAAATGAAACGACACCATTTCTACATCCGTTTATTTTTTAAATCCTACGACAATAAATATTGCCAAACACAGCAGTTTGAAAACAAAAATATTTTTTTATCACAGTAAAACTTATTTGTAATTATTAAATAATTCTAATAACAACTAATTTAATGACAGTTACACACTGACTCTAAAATGGGCCATGCGGAGTTTATTTATGTACCAAACGGTAGGTACATAAATAAACTAATCATCAACATCGATTAATTATTATTTAAGTACGCATTCGGTTGCAAAAATAAACGTTGTTTTTTTGTCAACACTTGTTTTACTTTTAAATAAATGCCTGGTATGAAAAAAAAGCAATGACTTAGGTATCTCCTGCGTAGAAGTATTTAAGTAAATAGGTAAGTATTTAAGACTTTCCAAAAATATCTTCAAAATAAACTTCAAGTTGGTAATGGGCACAGGGTACTGAGGAGCCATTTATATTGGTAAGCTAATGCCTATTTAAAGTCAGCGCGTATACTGGCGCAAAGCTAACCTACTTAGAGGGATCAGAAAATCGAAAATTGCGTACTGAAGGTTCAATTTTTATAAGATAGACTGGTCCAAAAACGCGTACAAAGCAGTGTAGGTACCTACTACACGCGTCGATTGCTTGTAAAACCGAGTGTCTACACCCAAGCATCTTTAACCACGCAAATGGAATGCCAGCGGAATTCGCGCCAAGCGTTTTTTTTCTCCCATTATTGGCGCGTCGTCTGTGCATGTGACTTATCAGACAAATAATTTAAGTAAGTAGAATAGAACTTACCTATCCGCTTCAGTATCAACTCATTACATTTTCTCATACAACTAAGACTCACCAAACCGATTCTTTAGAAGTCTAACACTTAAAATATCTGCCAGCCTTACCTAGAGTCAATACAATAGGATAAAACTTAACTCAAAAGTCTTTAGAAAACCACTATTTTTAATTCCTTTTAAGGAAAGTCATAGTCATCATCAAATTATTTTAAACATTCATCCGGAGCATGAAACAAAAAAAAACAAGCTATCTACATATAACGATAAATTAAGAAAAATATTATAACAAAGCATGCATGGGAAACTCGCAAACAAAAAATAGCACATAAGTACCTAGTATTAAAATGAGGTATGTACAGCCTAGCACAAATGTTTTGACGTATAAATAAGTGAATTTTGAATATAAAACTTACAACTCCATTGTACCTACCTACTTTGGTTTAATTTTTGCGACTTATACAATTTGTTTCATACCATAATACTTATTAATAGATATGGATATATATAGTAAAACTTTACGGTACGTTACTATAGGTACAAAAACATTCGTGATAGGCCCTCTGAGAGTACAATTAAGGTAATTGAGGTATTGCGCCTTCAGAAATTGATCGCACTTTTTTGATTGATGGATGTACAGACGCTAGCACATCAAATCAAGGAACCCGAAACTGTCAAATTTTCCTATATAGTCAATATTGCTCCTAATGGTTTAACGATAAAGTTGAAAATCTATTAAAGAATTTTGACAGATTGTTGTAGCTTCATGTGCTGGCGTCTGTACCAAACTACTAAAAGTGCTGTAGATTTAGAACCTAAACAAAACACCATGTTTTATTATTTCCATCTACTTATGTCAGGTTCAAACCTAACAATCAGATAGGTATTAGCCGTGTATTTATGGGAAAAAATTAAATTGTTGCAATATTTTACTAATAAAATGTAATTAGTCTGTGAGATAGATTCCCAAAAAATATTGGACATGTAATTTTTTTTTTTTCGCGTAGGTTGGTAAAAAAAATTAAGAGAATACAGAGTGCGTTGAAAACTACTGTGACGTCGTATTCCGAAATACCTTTTTAACGGAAAGTGACGTCACAAGCCCCGACTCCTGAACGTCTACCATGAGTTTTATCAAACTACCTACTAGTTGACCCGCTCAACTTCGTCGGCGTCACAATTTTCGTCTTGCCGTGATGATATATAGCCTTCCTCGATAAATAGGCTATCTAACATAGAAATAATTTATCAAATCAGACCAGTAGTTCCTGATATTAGCGCGTTCAAGTAAACAAACAAACAAACAAACTCTTTAGCTTTACTTGACTATAGTTGAAGAAACTTGTTTTTTTTTTAAGTTCTCATACATTTTTGTAACTACAGTCGCTAGCGAGTAGGTATAAATTGATATGATAAAACTCATGGTAGACGTACTGGTCTTTGATGCGTTTTATCTTCGTATTTTTTATTGATTTGATAAAGCAAAAAATACGGGTCCAATATTTTTTGAAAGTCTATCTCTCTTTAATTTTTTTAGTACCTATAATACTCTATACCCTGGTACAGTCTGTGACCAACATTATCTGACCCACTTGACTATTATTCGCTAATAGTCGAGTGGGTTAGATAATGTTGGTCACAGACCCTACTAGTGGTACCAACCTAATGGAACAAAATTCAGTTGGTACAATACAAAGAAGACGCAGTTAGGCTCCGTTGCATGGTCCGAACTGTCTGGGTACTTACAACTTTTTACGTACCTACGTAGAAAGTATAAGTAATAACAAAAAAAAGCAATCAAAAGCAAGATATTCAAAAACAAAAAAAAAAACTGATTCAATAAACAGGTACACAGACAGTAATTAACAGTTAAGTACCTACTTACAACATGAAGTTATAAACTAAGACCCAACCATACCTATGTGTGAACAATGAAATTCATTAAAAATGAACTAATCACGTGCTTAATGCAGTCGATTGTATTCAAATAACAGTTCTTGGCTTGATTTACCCATTTATATAAATTAAATACTATTCTTTTGCAATTGTAATGGGGGGGGAGGGGTGCTGCGGTTGTCACGTGTTCATATTTTACTTTGAATCAACCTGGGAACTATTATTTGAATATAATCTGTGCATAAGAACAAAAAAAGAGTATTACTTATCTAATAATTCAAATAAATAAAAAGTGATCTTAAATGTTGAACATTTTTCAGTCACAGAAAATAAACCTATAATACTATTTAGGCCCTTTTTCTATTGACGGCTAAATTCGACAAACAATTTTATTTTTCGAATGGTCCCTCTCTATGGTTACACTGACTGCAAATACCGAAAAAAAAAACACTAAAAACATTCTCTAAAGCTAATTTAAGTAGGTAAGTACTCAAATATAATGAATAGGCAATGATACAATTTTATAAATAAATAGTCTAATGTGTATTATATACACTGCTGAGGCTATATACCTACATAATAACACGAGAAAACACAATATTCTATCAAACAGTAGATAATATTAAATAAATGTAACAGTAACCTAGGTTATGAAACGATAGCTGTTGTAGCATGTCTGTTGTCTGCATGTATGTTGTTGGAAAGGTAGGTTCCTCCCCTTCATCGGCATCATACCTATACTAGAAAGGTTTAAGGTGGCTTGCCCTATAAATAACCATTCTATAGGGCTTCATGAACTTAGAGGGCTATATTGATGATTAAAATGGTTATATTTCTTTAGATAAATACGCGTTACGGCCGCGAATCGTATTTGGTCCACATATAGCTTCACACTGACCGGCAAATTGCAAAAAACATAAAAATATTTGAATTTCGCGGGCTACCCTGGAGCATCCACCTTAAAACATAAAAATATTTGAGTTTCGCGGGCTACCCTGGCGCTTCCACCTTAAATAGGTAGCTATAAATTTTGATGCGTCTTTTTAATCTTTGTTATACAAAAACTCAGATTTAAAAATAAAATGCAACTAAAATCCAATGGAAATACAACAATAACGATTACTAAATCAATTGAACCATTAGTTTAAGCAGAAGTTTAATATGTGTTTGTGTAAAAAGTTATAAGATTGTTTACATTTATTTAACTACTTCTAAGTACCTTTCTAGTATAGAGATGGGGCAAAACACGGGTTTAAACCCAACAAATAGGTAAGGTTGAATGCTCATCCCACATAGATGGGCAAGATATGAGTTTGGACTTACCTAATTATCAAGTTTTAACCTGGTTTTGGGAAGTAGGTAGGTTTGGTAGTGAATATGGAGCGTTTAGCTAGTGTTGGATGAGTAGCACCTCATTTTAATACGCTTTCTATCACCTTTCTTAAATAATAATTTCGGCAGGATATTCCTGATTCATTGCTATAATCATTTCATAAATTCGTCTGCTTGACAGCCAATTCTAGCAATAAAAGTAACTTTTTAATAATGTATACCTAAGTATTTAAACGACAAACACTACAAACCGATACCTCTATGGTGAATTTGAAAACGGGATGTTAAATATCAAATAACAAGAAATTTTTAAAATATTTTGACTTGAAAACGGTTTAACTTTAGAGGAAGAATTAAAAAAAAAGCGATCTTGCATCCCTCTTTACTCAGCTGTCAAATTCGGCTTCTTAGATTGACTCTAATATAAGTTAGATTAAATACTTAGTCTAAATAGAACCAGTGGCTCACAACAATCTTACAACTAGGATGAAACTTTAACTTTCAGTGATTTAGTTATTTAAAAAATCTTATGACCTATTCGTAATCAAACATTTTCGATTACACTTTTAAAGATATTCGAGACTGCGTCGCATCTCTTCAAGACGTTTTATACATTTTCAAGTTTTCCACAACAATTAACAAAACTCGCCTTCACACTCTTTTGTTTTTATCAAAGCGAAGAGTCGGCTCTAATAAGTCCCAATAGCGATATTTAACCAGCAGTGTTTGCAAGGCAACTGTGGTGTTGGTATCTAAAAATACCTGAAGACTTTTGTGTTCCTGCTCATTAACATAAGTTGTCAAAAGCGTACCATAAATTAATCTAAAAGATAAATATTAACAGCGCAAATATTACAAAGCGGTAATATCAATGGCACAGAACTAAACATTACAACATCATTGTACAAAATATTTCCGACATAGGTTCATTAGACTTTTCAATCTTACCTCTGCACATTGGAATAAACAAGTAAAAACTAAAAACAAACAAAAATACCGCGAAACATTTCAAAGTCCTATTGACACATCGCATTGCGCATATAGCAGATTAATTTGACATCGCTGCGGCATAGACAAAAGATAAAATCGCAAACTGGCAACACACAATCGCGGTCAAGTCAACTCTGCGCAGCAATGAGATATGTCTAAACGACAGCCGCCTCTGGAGGGCTCTAACTAACGAAACACCAATTAAAACAATAGTTAAACTTTGGAATGAAAAATCAGTCTCAAATAATGTAGATTACGATGAGTTCGCAGGGTTCAGGCAGGTTGCGGGCGACGGTTGTGCGTGCGCATGTGACGCGTGATCATGTCGCGGCGGCACGCGGCGTAGGGGCACGCCGGGCAGCGGTAGGGCTTCTCGCCCGTGTGCGTGCGCTGGTGCGTGGCCAGGTGGTCGGAGCGGGAGAACACCTGGCCGCACGCTGCGCACGAGTACGGCTTGACGCCGCTGTGCAGGCGCGCGTGACGCGTCAGCATGTCGGAGCGCGCGAACTTGCGGTAGCACACTTCGCACTCGTAGGCGCGCACGCCCTCCGGCTTGCTGCGGTGCCGCGACGCGATGTGCTTGACCAGCCGGTCGTAGATCGAGAACTCTTGCCCGCAGGCGTGGCAGCTGAAGAGTCCTGTGGTCTCGCGGGGGGACTTGACGCTGAGATCCAGGGGGGCGTCGTCATCGCCGGGCTGCGGCGTGTCGTGGACGAGCCAGGCCGGCGTGGGGTAGTTGTTGTTGTTGTTGAGCTGGACGGCCAGCTTGTCGAGCAGGCGCGACAGCCGGTGCTTCTTGTGCTCGTAGATGGGGGTGTGCGCGGGCGGCAGCGGCTCCATGCTACCTGCACGCATCGGCGGCTCGCTGGGGCCCGCGCCCGCCACCCCGAATGGGGCTGCTCGCCAACCTGACGACAACACATATATTAATAAAAAAATCTATTTAGAATGGATGGGCCCGGCAGTTCAAGTATCTTAAGAACGGATGGAAACACTTATTTCCAATAAGTAGATATTATTGCTAAAGCAACATGCTGTTAACATAATGCGTAGATTTCAAAATCTACGAGAATGTCGTTCCTAGAAATATTGATAACTGACGTTCTAACGACAGTAGAGTCACTTTGTTATTTTTATATATAACTAGCTTCTACCACCGGCTTCGCACGAGTGGTCCCTAGGGAGCATACTCCCGGGATAAAATGCCCATGTCCTTTCTCAGGCTCTAGGCTATCTTTGTAGCAAATTTAATTTAAATCGGTTCAGTAGTTTTGGAGTGAAAGCGCGACAGACAGACAGAGTTACTTTCGCATTTATAATATAAGCATATAGTAAGGATTTTAAATGTTATGATGACGTTCAAAAGTACCGTTTAATGGCCTAATTGAAATGAACGTTTTGACTTTGACTTTACGAAATTGACGATATCTTGATAAATTAATTTTCTTTCCCATTAAAATTATATTGGAACCGCGTTGATGCGAACGAATTGGTTTTTAGCGTCAATACAAAACTCAATTACGTACGACTACAAAGAGTGGGTAGGTACTTGCTCTCGAAATACCACCATACAGTATTCAGAACGTCGTATGTCTCTGCCCTGAAAGGTATGATTATGACGTTTCTTGCATTGTTTCGCGACGGCTCATTAGCGGACACGTTCCAGTGTCAAGTTGACAACATCACCGCATTATGTGTAGCTAAGCGCTGGGTATTTCCTGTCATGGTGGGTGTGGGAACCAAATCTGCAGGCTTATAGAAGTGATGAAGAGGTAACAATGACAGAGGTGGTTTTTTGGATAAACGACTATAAAAATGACTTTTTTATTGTAATGAAGGCCAAGAGCTCACAAATAAAGATGGGGTATCGACCCGTATCAAACAGATTTTCGATTAAAAGTCCATCTAAATAGGTGGGCAATGAATACCGGGTTTAAACCCATGTTGTGGCCATCTCTAACACTGCTGCTGAAACCACAAGCAGCACGGGTAACTTAACCACCGTAAAAGTGAAAGACAAAATAAAAATTAAGATTTAACATTAAGCCGCCTCTGAGGTGCATCTGTGTGCGTGAAGTATTAATAAATAAAATAAAGATTTCTACTGCGCGCTGTCTAAAATGATAAAAGAGTGACAATATTGTATACCTATCCAGAATGCACTGATGTCTGATTTTTATGTCTTCGCCTCGTAGACTCGAGACATAGGTCTCCCTTCTGGTCATCGTCTAGCTTTGCATACCACCACCATATACCTTACACACCACCACCACCACCATACCATATGCACCACCACCATACCATATGCACTGATGTCTGATTTTTACGTCTTCGCCTCGTAGACTCGAGACATAGGTCTCCCTTCTGGTCATCGTCTAGCTTTGCATACCACCACCATATACCTTACACACCACCACCACCACCATACCATATGCACCACCACCATACCATATGCACTGATGTCTGATTTTTATGTCTTCGCCTCGTAGACTCGAGACTTAGGTCTCACTTCTGGTCATCGTCTAGCTTTGCATACCACCACCATATACCTTACACACCACCACCGCCACCATACCATATGCACCACCACCATACTATATGCACTGATGTCTGACTTTTATGTCTTCGCCTCGTAGACTCGAGACATAGGTCTCCCTTCTGGTCATCGTCTAGCTTTGCATACCACCACCATATACACACACCACCACCGCCACCATACCATATGCACTGATGTCTGATTTTTATGTCTTCGCCTCGTAGACTCGAGACTTAGGTAGAAGGGTCATCGTCTAGCTTTGAGTAGGTACCTAGGTTATGGAAAAGAGTTGTGGAATTTGTTCGAAAGAGTCTCCGCTGCCCTGGAAAGCAAACGGCATTTGAAGGAACACGGATGGGTTTTAGTCAGTAAAAACCTGATACTCACGCTCCATGCTGAGCGGAAGACGTCATTTGATGATTTTTAAAAAAGGCTTCCGAAAGGAAACGGGATTGTGGGTTTTTGTAGTCCACCATAGAGCGAGGGGTTAATTATGACTCTTTAAAAAAAGATGTAAATTGCGAGTAGCATGAGCGCATCGTATCAATAAGGGAGATTTACAATAAATGGTCTTAGTTATATTTGTAGTACCTATATTTATCTATCTAGTACCTGCTCTTTACTAAAACTCCATACTTATAATTTAATTATTAAATAACATAATTAATTACAAAACATCGAAATACGAGTAGTTTTACCAGTATTCATATACACGAGTTAATGCAAGATACGCAATATCTTGCAAGATCAAACGCATGACGGTACCAAAACTTTCCTATCACTCGCCATACTACCTACATTAAAACAATTAAGATACAAGCAGAATTAATTCCGTAATTATCTTCCCTTAATAATAAACTTCGCGACGTCTCCCCAAAGGGCAGGTGATATTTTTAAGCGTAATTTAAAGTCACGCAAATACGATAGTACACCATATGCAGGTTTAACGCATCTGCCGTTGTACAAATGTTCACATCTTATCCCGCCCCTTCTATTGGTACTAGGAAATAAACTTTGGACCAATCACGCGTCTTAGAATGGTTATAAAGGAACCCCGAATAGAGGGAACGAACACGGGTACAACAGATTTTTTTCTTATAGTTTTTTTTGTGTAAGAGGCGTTAAAGATACCCGAATGGGGTGGAGCTGTGTTGGGATTTTGACGGTTAGACGATGACCGTTCTTATGTAATTACGTTCTTAGGTAACTATTTGAATTTATTTAAATAGGTATATCCTTTTGTTTAAAATCGGATTAACGTTAGAACAACGAGGAATTTAGAAAACAATTAAATGATAGAGTTGTTTTTTCTTTTGTTCTAAACTCTAAGCCTTAGTTGCAACCTTTGTTCTAAACATAGAAATTTAAGTATATTTTGAAACAATTCACTGTTGAGTATGATTTTTCAGTTAAAAAATCTTCTGTACTGTTGTAATCGAGTTGTTCTGTTCTTCAGAAATTTCAGATAAGTATAACAGTAGGAGTACCTAATAACACAAGCGAACCACGGGTACAATATAGGTAGGATATACATCCTCGTTTATCGCGTTTTAGGGTTAACGGAACCCTAGGATCACTCGGGTGTCTGCTTGTCCGTCTGTCGCAGTCAGTTTTCTCCGGATCTACACGACCGATTATGTTGAAATTTTGGTATACACATGTATTTCTGTGACCCAAACGTGTTAGTTTGGTTTGGTTTGTAAATAAATTTTTAGAAGGGTGGCCGGTGTCACTTTTGGGGGTCAAACTAGAAATTAAAAAAAGCTTTTGACGATAAAATTTTGAAAAAAAAGCAGTTCTATACTTAGGTAGTGTAAAAATAAAACGTTAAAAAGAATAAAGTCGTTCGGAACTCTTTGCACGCGAGTCCGACTCGCACTTGGCCAGTTTTTACCAGTGATCATATCAAGATACATATCAAAATTCGTTGCGAGTTTTCGAAAAAGGGAGAAAATACAGCGATCTATCTATCTACTAAGTAGTTGACCCGCGCAACTTTGTCTGCTCCACTCCTATTGGTCTTAGCGTGATGATTATAGCCTTCCTCGATAAATGGACTATGTAACACTGAAATAACTTTTCAGTTGTTCCCGGGATTAGTGCGTTCAAGCAAACAAACAAAGCTTTATATATTACCTAGTATAGATTGGGTTCAGAAGTCGGTTGTATTTTTTTGTAAAAAAAGGTTTTTTTTATGTTTTATACTAACTAGAGAAGAAAAAAATGAGATAAACAATGAATTTGTAAGTAATAAGTATGTTTATCAGTTGTCTAGTACCCATAACACAAGCTCTGCTTAGCTTGGGACTAGATGGCGTTGTGTGTTAGTTGTGTGGAATATTATTATTATTATTATTATTTAGTCAATTGCACAAAACGTGATTGGCTCCGCTCCGGCTATAAAAGCTTCTGTCATATACAGTATTCACATGACAGAACAGGCTTTCAAACTACTTACCGCAATCCTAAATAGATGGATGCGTGAATTCGACGGCTCGTGTGTTTGTCCGGCCTATTAACTCCACGTGTTTGTACATAATACAGTCTACGAACGTAGGTACACAACGGCATTGTCATCGGACGGGCAATTCTCGTATTTTTTTAAAGCTGGGCTCGGATTCGAATATTATGGCTAAAAAGCTTTATGGTGAGACCATATTAACGGTTTTTTGTGAGTTGAAAATGAGTCGGTGGAATTTACGCTGCGTTCGGTTTCATACTAAAGTGTGGTTTGTGCCACACGGCGACGCAAAATGAGTTAGAGTTTAGTATGAACCGAATTCCGCCGACTCATTTTAGGCGACTTACAAAACTACGTTCGTTTGTCCTCACCCTTATAATTTCCTACATTTTTGACTGACATGCGAATGCAAACGTTTACAATTGGAATTAGAATTTAGAATTGGCGCTCAGTACGGTAATGTTCGTATTTTAAAGCTGCGTTTACATTCGCAAAGCAATCGTCAAGAGGCTCGAGGAGACAAAGATAAAGTGCTAATTTATTAGCATATATACGATTGTCGAAATTCCAAAATATAAGGTAATATATAGCTTTTGCCCGCGACTTCGTACGCAGATCCTGTTTTTCCGATCCCGTACGAATTTTGGGAAATCCTCTCTTAGTGCTGCCTTAAACTCCCCAAGGAACTCACTCACTCAGTAACGGAAGAATTATATATATTAGCATTGATCACGAGCGACTCGACAGCCTCTGTGTCAATCCTATAAATTTTTGACGTTTCCATAATCGCTACATTACTGCTGACAGAATGTAACTTTTTGTAGAGCCTAACAACACCTCTAGTTTTCCTAAATATTGACAAGTTATTGATATTTGATTGACGCTGATATCATACTGCGATTCGAATTTGAAAGCTTTGTCATTACGAGAGTTGGGCCTCAGGTACCTAGTGTATGATAGATGGAGTTTTTCGACAGTTTATTCCTTTATCAATCTAAGTTTTGCGTATATCGCTGAGTGGGGTCTTCTAGATTCATTTAACAGTGAGCACGATTGTCAAAGAGTTCAAAATATGTAAGATTAACATGGGCTATCGAAAAGTTAAGTGGTTTTTTGGACTTCGTGAAGTTGTGACAGTCGGAATCTCTATTTTTGATAGAATGTCACAATGTCTCGAGTAGGTACAGCAGAGTCTATTTTAGGGCCAATGTGACAGATCCCTTGTAAAGATTTAATTTACCGAGCGTTTGTCGAAAGTGACAGGTACCTACTTATGCAGGCCATAGACATCCAAGTAATTTGTTCAAACAAGTACGAATATTTCTTCATACAATTTGACAACTCATTTTGTACCAAACTTTCCTACAGACATTCATGTGAATTTGACAAAACTATTTGAGCCAACCTGTTTGATCAAATTACTTGAACTTCCATGGTCCGCACTAAAGCAGTTACGAGACGAATACGCCATTTCCGGTTTTTATGTCTCTCTTTCCAGAGGGCCAAAGACAGGACTTCATTTGTAGTTTCTATCTCTCTGACTTATGTATCTAGCTTAGGTTAAACAAACTACTAGTATGCGACGTTTCAACGAAAAGAGTTGTTCAGCGTTTGAGCGCGAGTCTCACATTATTAACTGGTAGAGCCTCACGGATATATTTCATATACAAAAGTGGGTCCTTTTCGATCCAGGAAGGCTCAAATAAAGTTTATAATATACTAGTTGACCCGCGCAACTTCGTTTGCGTCACAATTTTCATTACTGCTCCGCTCCTATTAGTCTTAGCGTGATGATATAGAGCCTAGAGCCTTCCTTGATAAATGGGCTATCTAACACTGAAATAATGTTTTAAATCGGACCTGTAGTTCCTGAGATTCGCGCGTTCAAGCAAACAAACAAACTCTTCAACTTTATATATTAGTATAGATATAGATGTAGACAAACGGGATGTGTATCTAGTTGTCACGTATCAAGTTCATTTTCTATGAAAATCTTTAAACTTTTTGTTTACTACATTTAGCGTCTTTTAAGAACGAGCTACTCGGTTCATGATTCAAGAGTGACTTCTTACAATTTTTATAGAGCTGTCTGTGTCTGTCCGACATTGGTAATGAGAAAGATAGTTATCAATTTTGTACAGTCAACACAGCTATTTGGTATACCGGCAAAAATATTTACTTTTCCACTGCACTGTCAATATTTAGTTCTAATGTGTACGTTACAACTTTTTAAGCTTATGTCATACTTAAGAGTACAATAAGTGTCTGCTCATCACACTCACAACATTGTTTAAAAGTAGTTGCAAGTTAGCTGCCTGCATACCAAATAGCTTTTCTGACTATACCTAGTACTAAAAGGCAAAACTATGCAAACTTTTAGTCTCTTCAAATTTGCCGGTTGGTTGAAATATTATAGCGGAGATGTTGAAAAAAGATCAACAATAAAACGAGCCGGAGGTTTCAATTTAGCAAGAAGTATTAATCTATACTAATAGGTACTAGGTATATAGCTAAAGAACTTGTTTATTTGGTTGGTTGAACGCGCTAATCTCAGGAACTATTATTTTAGTTTTGGATAGCCGATGTATCGAGAAAGGGTATAGGCAATATAACATCACGCCACGACCAATAGGAGCGGAGCATTAATAACAAGATGCGCGGGTCAGCTAGTATAAGTATAATATAACTAGTTGACCCAAGCAACTTCGTCTGCGTCACAATTTTCATTACTGCTCCGCTCCTATTGGTATTAGCGTGATGATACATAGCCTATAGCCTTCCTCGATAAATGGGCTATCTAACACTGAAAGAATTTTTCAAATCGGATCAGTAGTTCCTCCGTGCCTCGGAAAGCACGTTAAGCCGTTGGTCCCGGCTGTCATTTGTAGATCTTTGGCAGTCGATACGGATTGTCAGAAGCCAGTAAATCTGACTCCAGTCTTGTCAAGATGTACCGTGTTACCCAGTTAATGGGTTGTGGAGGTCTGGTAGGCCGCCGCTCCACATAAAACACTGGTATTCAGCTGAATCCGGTTTGACTGGAAGCCGACCCCAATGTAGTTGGGAAAAGGCTAGGCAGATGATGATCAGTAGTTCCTGAGATTAGCGCGTTCAAGTAAACAAACAAACAAACTCTTCAGCTTTATATATTAGTTTATAGATATAAAGCTGAAGAGTTTGTTTGAAAAAATATTTCAGTGTTAGATAGCCCATTTATCGAGGAAGGCTATTGGCTATGTATCATCACGCTAAGACCAATAGGAGCGTAGGAGTAATGAAATTTGTGACGCAGACGAAATTGCGCGGGTCAACTATATTAGTATACTCGTAGATAGGGTGGCTTATCAACCATCAATATCTTAATATATAAAATTCTAACTGACAGCTAGACAACGCACAGTTGTAGCAAGCTGTAATTTGACAAGTAGGTTCCTTGGGGAGTGTAGGGGAGCACTAAGAGAGGATTTCCTGAAATTCTTACGGAATCGGGATAAAACAGCATATTATGCGCGTACGAAATCGCGAGTAATAGCTTATAAAATTAGAACTTGGGTAAGTCTTTTGAAATCTTGTAGGACTCAAAGAAATTAATTTCCTTGTTTCATATTTTATATTAAATTAGTGAAAATACTCTTTGGTTTTGGTTCTCTGCCGGATCTACAGAAGAAAAGAGAGATATACTCTGATATTATCGCGGTTTTTTAAGTTGCGTACGGTTGGCGAAAATAGTTGATTTTATCATTGAAACCACATAAAAAATTGCTGAGTACCTGAGTCGTTTTTTTTTTAATTGAACCGCATTCAAATCATTTTTTTTTTGTATAAACGTATTTCAATCCTAGAGTTGTATGTAATCGCTTTTAACCAGTTTGGTTGTTTGGTCATATTATACTCTAATCTATCTACTACTACCGTTCTACTTGTATTTAGTTTTCTTATTGGAAATTATTAACATAAGTACAAACGGAACAGAAATAAATAATCGTAATTTACACTCGCAAGCATAGTAATTAAGTATTGCAATTATCTCGAGTACTAAGCCTATATAGCGACATAATACAAATTAGTGTTACCAACGGTTTGCTATTAGAATGAATAATAACATGTTCTTTGCATCCCAGCTGTCAGTAAAACACATGTTCTTAATTTGAAAGTCATTATGTACTATTTTATATTACTCTTTATTATTTTAAACTTTCGCCGTCTTATTACAAAACAAGATCTAACTTTAGTACTGGGATTAATACTAGGTTTAAACCATGACTAAGTAAAACGTTATTATAAAACGAAGTTTATCACTAGTTCCTGAACTATCTATGGTACTAAAGTTAGTCCGCCGAGACCCCTAGTTTAACTTCGGTACTAAAAATATTTGACAGCTAATGTCATTAAAATATTGTGCATTTGTGCGTCTTTCTATTTAAAATTTGTTAAAATGGATATTAATATGATTGACGTCATGGATTTGGAAGATTTGGTCATGTTGGAGACGTCTCGGCGATCGTACAGGCATCGCTATCGTGTGAATCCATTTCAATTGAGTGACGAAGACTTTTAATATAAGTACAGATTCACAAAACGTTTTGGTCGGAAAATTGTGGATCTTTTACGTGAGGATTTAACTCACGACTCTCGGAGGATGTCCACTGAGTCCTGAAATGCAAGTGGTTTGTGCATTACCTACGGAACTGGGCTCGACATGAAGTAAGTAAGTAACCTTGGTCAATGCTAACATAACATTAGACAAAATCCAAATAGGTATGTAAGTAATATGCCACTTGTTTACATGATACAAAACACTAAAATTTGCTAAATCTAAAGACTTATATTGTACCTTATTAATCGTTTTGAAATTAAAATAACATGTCATAACTGGTAATGAAGAAGACAAACAGTTACTATTATTGAAATCAGTTGCCAAAAATCAATTATTGTGTACACAGAGTACCTACTCAACAAATCATGTTTTGAATTTTACTATTAGACAGTTATTAATAATATTATCACATAAATTATCTGAAAGCCAAACAAAACAAATCAGTTTGCATACCTAATATAACAAATTTTGTCAACTACAATGATAGATAACCATGTCTGACTTATACCCTACTAATATTATTGTTTTATTCTAGATTCAAGATGATATTGCTGATTTACATGGTGTATCTCAACCCGCTGTCAGCAAACTTGTAAAAAGATAGCAGAGATTTTATCACGGATGTCCCGAAGATTCATTAAAATGCCTAATACTATAAATGAGCAGGAGGAAAGCATGAGGAAATTCCGCAGGATCACTAATTTTCCTACAGTGATTGGGGCAATAGACTGTACTCACATAAGAGTTAAAAAAGTAAATGCTGATGGGGTCAGTTAAATATTAATAGAAAAGGATTTGCTTCAATCAATGTACAGGTAATCTTGAACAAAAATTTGTGATTGTCTCAATATTATTGTGAAATGACTTTAGTTTGATCCAAAATGCTTCTTACTATAGAGAAAAACTTATTTCATTACCTGATTTACCAATGTCATATTAAAATAACAGAGAAAATGTAAAGTTCTAATTAACTGTCACTTTTCAGGTGGTTTGTGATGCTGACCTGAAAATCATGGACATTGTTACCAGATGGCGTGGCAGTGTATACTGTTTCCTGGTGAGGAAGACAACATAGAGCAATCTTCAAGTGAACCAAGATATATTCCAACTTCTGTTAGGGGAAATATTAGGAGAAGGCAGTTTATTGAAACTCATTTTTAGTAAAAAAGAAAATATTTCTTTTAATCAGTATGTATTTTAAATTAGTAATCTTTTTACAATATATGGAGCAATAAGTACCTAAATATAATAATTTCACATGTCAGGATATTTTACAAACATGTTAATAATTATGATACATCAGCTGAACATAGGGGCAGCAGTGAATTACAGTTTTAAAATGAAATTAAACTTACTATTGTTTATTAAGTATAAGATTTTTTACTGTAATCTGTATAAAAAATATGCTTGGTTCATGTAGACATAAACAATTGTTTCTCTTACCAATGGCAGCATTTTTATTGCCAAACTGGTCATATAAATGTTTTCTTAACTAATTTTACTTGTGATAGCTACCTACTTCCGCATTGGAGGGTTTTCTATGTATAAAGTTGTTAGATACATATTTGCTTAATTATTTGGTTAAGATACAATAATGGCCCGTAAACTATAGCATTCAGCCATACGTGTGTGGATGCAGAATAAAAAATCTACTTACATTTACACAATCTACCTATTTTGCAAGCTTGTTTTCTTTTTCTTTGTTGTGCTTTTTGTGTCAATATTCTTATGCATCGACATCATGCTGGTGCTTTCTGTATCTGTCGTTGGATTGGTTTAAAAAAATAGGTATGGAAGTCATGGAAAAAACTTGTGTTCATATTGGATTGTAATAATGTATTTTACTAGCTCCTGCCCAAAATTAACGTTAAAATTTAGTCCACAGGAACTTAGTGCTTGGATAAAGTGCTAATTCCATCCAAATTCATAGAGCCGTTAATTAAAGCGTGATTATATTAGTAGCTATTTACCTTGCAAATACGCAATATGCTGTTCTGGGTCTTCTTTGTGTATTGTGTGTGTAACTTCATATTGTACAGTTTCCGCATTAGTAGGACCAGGTTTAGGGTCAGTGAAAATTTATTTTGAAGTTGGCACAGGAACTTGAGTCTAAAAGAAATAAATTAACTTGTTTTTTTCACACCAACTGCTGTATTTTTTCTATAATTAGTTATGTTTGGTTATGTTATTAGTGTTATGTTATCCATGTCATGTTATTAGTTGATTGAAAATTATGTAAAATATCTTAAATTAACCAATTTCAATTAAATGTTTTATGACCTTAATATGAAATTTTATTTACCACTGCATCACTATCATAGTCATTGACTTCAATGACAAAATCGTGAGGAGCAATCGCCATAATTTGTAAGTCCTCAGGAGAAGGTGATGGAGGTTTTTCGCCATCGCCTGTCTGCGTCTGTTCCCTTCTGTGTCTGGATAGGTTGGATTTAGCAGACAACTTCATGCGCTTCCACGCCAACTTTAACTCTCCATCTGCTCGATACTTACCCGTTAGTTCATTAAATCTAAAAATAATAAATAAGCTAATTAATATCACGTAAACAATAACGTACTATTGTTCAATGTACACAACAAAAGCAGTAAGTACTTACTTAGTCTGTATATTCTTCCACTCTTTTATTTTTTGCATATTTACAGAGGTTTTGTAGATTTATCTTCTATAATTTAATATGCGCTGACTGCGCAATTAGTTGACGTAATATTTCCTATAAATAAAAGAAAATTCACGTTAGGCAGCCTAAATAAGATGACACAAAGCATTGCTTCACTAATATTAATAAAAAAATCCATGTTTTACTAACTTTTTCTTCGACACTCCAGTTTACACCCCGTTTTTTCCTGTGCTGTTGTACATTTTTTATTTCAGTCACTATTTAACTTTTACAAGTGATAGCGTGGCGGCTGATAAGACAGAACGGAAGAAAAATACGTGTTGCGGACCTCAAGTAACGTGGGATATGGGCAGGAAGATTATGATTGAAACAGACGAAACAAAGAATATTTTTTTAAAAAGACCGCCAATCGACAACTTGCCGCCATCTGAAATTCGCTCCACTTCATGCTAGAGGTGTTAAAAAATAAGACAAAATGATTATAAAAAGTTCGTCAAAATACAAGTTGTACTTGTTCATTATATTATAAAATAAACAAAGAATAATTTATGATATATTTTTGTATTGATAATTAATTATTTAAGCATTTCAAGTGTTATTATAAAATCAATATTTAGAGAAACGGAACGTTGCTTCAAGTGGAGCCTGAATGAACGAATGAAAGAATGCCATTTATGCTTCTTATCTGTGGGTATTATTTAAACCACGGACTTTCTTTGGTACTAGCTAATCCTCGAATAGTCTTAGTTTTGTAATCGGAACACATTTTAAACCTGGTACTAGCGTTAGTACGGTAACAAACCTAGACTTGTTAGTCTTGGTTTAAACCAGTATTTAAGCCTTGTTTTGTAATAAGACGGTCTATGTTTATATCGTAAGTAGGCAAGTTACTTGGGTTAAAATGTCCCGTTTTACTTTATTAGTCTTGCTACTTTAACTGTTTTAGTATTTTTAATTAATCTTAAAGTAGCAGAATTATTCGAAAATTGATTAAGAAGTAAGCAAATTGTTTAGTGCTAATGCCTGAGTCAGCAACAAAACTGGGACTGATCTAAACACACTGTTTGTTTAACAAATGTTCTACAAAATGCATTCAAAACCCCAGCACCTTCGTACTGCTCAAACGCTTGTAATACGAACCAACATTAACATGAAGGAATATCCAAAGTCATCTATTAAAACAGTTATTATGTCTACTACCGGTTACTAGCCTATACCTGGTCCAATAAAAAAAAATATACGTACATATCTCAAGATGTCTCGAATGCAGTTTCCAACGTTGAAAATCTGATGCATCTATCCAAAACGGGCAAAACGATTCAGTCCTTAGGTGTGTATTTTTTTGATGCACTTAGTTTTAGCACAAGAGGTGCGTGAGTGAACGGTACGTAAGGTCGTCGGGTCGTGCGACCGGTCCAACCGCCCCCGCGCGCGAGCGTCGAGCATTCACACGCGACACACGTCCGCCTCGCTGCACACCGTCGTCCCGACTGCCTCTCCGCCCCCGCACACCTGCGCACGCGCAGCGAAAACATTGCGATGCATCCACGCGAACGCATGCGCGTACGTTCCGACATCCGTTAACTAATAAACATTATTAGATGTGAACTCGTGAATACTTGCAACATTATGCGTCGCTGGCGAATGCGGGGATTTGGTGAGCGATTGATTTGTAGGTTAAATGTAGGTCTAAGACTAGGGTCAAACGGTATACCCTTCTTAGAGCTTGAAGTGCTTAATTACCTAACTGACATGATGTAGAGTCCGGTAGAAAGTTAACTTAATACTATGTTTAACTACTTGCGTGCGGTCCGGCGCGCCTACAATTTTGAAAGAGGTATAGATATACTTAGGTAAAAACTTAGTTGGAATGCACGTAAGTTTTGACGGTAAGGAGTTTACAGTATAGACGGGTTGAATATAATCACTTACAGTAACAAGATCATAATTGTTTGTCATCATGGGGCTACCTGATTATCCGTCTCATACTCGTGGTGAGTGAAGAGTTGATGATGGTGGCAGATCAAAGTGGTGAAAAAGAAGCTGGACTCGTAGCTTTTTTACAGCTCCAAAACCAGAAGTAAATAGTAGGTAGGTAAATTACGTAATTCAAATAATAATAGTACCTTTTTAAAATTTGAATCTCGGAAACGGCTCCAACGATTTTCATGAAATTTAGTATCCAGGGGGTTCCAGGAGCGATAAATCGATCTAGCTAGGTTTAATTTTTAGAAAACGTCGTAAAAACATTGGATGTTTGTAAAGTCAGTTTACGGATGATAATTTTACGTGATAACGTCATAAGAACACAATTGAACGCGCGGTACGTGACCGTGACACTTTTTCATGTTCATCGATTCACAAGACGTTATCATGTCAAAAAACCAAGCAAAGCTCGGTCATCCAGGTCATTTTTCACAAATAGGTAGAGTGCTTCCAAGTCAGGCATCGAGCACGCAAGACAATTGAAAGACAATAACCATTTGGCCCTAATTGGGGCTTACGGTTCTTGAGAGATTACAGCTTTAAAATTGCTAAGTTTCTACACGACCAAACGTTTTCACAAAACATGAACAGCCGGTCGATTCTGTAACCAGTCCAAGTTAAAGCTTGAAGTGATCATGAAGTGAGTTGTCAATCCATATTTAAGGGTGAGCCCAAACGAACGTAATTTTGCGAGTTGTGAATCGCGTAAAATGAGTCGGCGGAACTTACGCTGCATTCGATTTCATACTTAAGTCCGGTTTGTGCCTCACGGCGTCACAAAATGAGTTGGACTTTAGAATCAAACTGAATTACGCCGACTCATTTTACGCAACTCACAACTCGTTCGTTTGGCCTCACCCTAAACAAGATGCATTGACAGCTGTGCGATTCTGTTAAGGTGGTTGCCAAATTCAATTATTATTATGTTTTTTGCAATTTGCTGGTCAGTGTGAAGCTGTATGTTGAACAAAATAATTCATCACCATCTGCCAGCCTTTTTCCAACTGTATTGGGGTCGGCTTCCAGTCAAGCCGGATTTAGCTGAATACCAGTATTTTACGAAGAGCGGCTGCCTACCACACCTCCACAACCCATTAACTGGGTAACACACACACACAGAAGACTGGAGTCAGATTTACTGGCTTCTGACTATCCGTAACGACTGCCAAAGATCTACAAATGACAGCCGGGACCAACGGCTTAACGTGCTTTCCGAGGCACGGAGGAAACTCGGTATGTTAAGATGGTGACCCATCCACAGACCAACCTTGGCAAGCGTTACTTAATTTTGAAGATCGACCCGTGCAGCTGTTATTATCTAGCCATGAGCTCCTCAGAGTAGAATGGTTATTTCATGAAAAAGTCATTCTATAGGGCTTAACGAACTTAGTGGGCTATATTGATGATTAAAAATGGTTATAATTCTTTAGATAAATACGCGTTACGGCCTCGAATCGTATTTTGTTCAACATACAGCTTCACACTGACCGACAAATTGCAAAAAACATAAAAGTATTTGAATTTCGCGGGCTACCCTGGCTAACCTTAACCTCTCAACGTGAAAGCTTTGGTGAAGGAACGTGGAGTGAGTTTTCAATCAATAAAAGATAGAATGACAGTTAAACTTCATGCTCACTCCAGCTAAGTTTACACCATGAGACAGAACAGATCGTCGACAGAACAGATCGGCTGGACTAGAGATAGGTACTATGTGACTACATATTAAAGTATCTGTTGAGCTTTTGTTGTAATCAGAGGAATCACTGATTCTGATAGTACAGCCGGTCGAAAATAAATGTTTACAGAATCGTACTTCAAGTTCACCTAGTATCGGAATTAGGAATTTTAGTGTCACACTTTGCTCTTGTATAAGTACATTGTTAAATAACAAGTGTCTGTATTTTGTAACACTACAAATAAGAATCTATCTTATAGAATAAATAAATAAAAAAAACAAAAATAAATTTATTTTTAAAACATAGGCCGGTGTCCCAGCAGTGGGAACAATATAGGCTGATTATGTAATGTTATTTTTTTATTGGTTACGAAATGGGTATTAATTTTAAAAATTAACGGCCTTTAAGATCACAGAACTATTAAAACCTATTTAAATCGCCCCCGACGGACATTTACTGAATTTTAACCAATTATTGTTCAAAGTAGATTGGAAATCACCAAATGACTCCTCCCGCTCTGGGTGAAGCAGAAGGGAGTATCAGACTCTTACTGACTAAAACCTATCCGTGTTCCTCCTACTCCCTTTGCGTTCCAGGGTACGGTGCCTCATTCGAACAAAGTCCGCAGCCAAGTAAGTATACCATGGATCTCTGTTATGTGTATAGGTACTATTTTTATAAAAAAAGTTTGACCCACTTTACCTACCTATTATAATGAACAATTGTTTTAATGATAGAAAGCTTAGCTTAAAAATCACTAATACTGGCTTTTCTAAGCCAAACCGCGGGAATAAACCAATCTCTTGAGGCCGTACGGTTTAGAAACACCAAAAAACATAACCTTTCTTTTGTCTTTGTGTAGTCTAGTAAAATAGAAACAGAACTGCACTGTACTGAACTGTACTTATTAAGTTAAACTTTGACACAAAAGTTTTCTGGAGGTATTTTCATTTCACCTAAAGTTTTCGCTACGAGCACGAGTGACATTTGAATGGAGAGGTATTTGTCCAGACATGTCTGACATAGGCCTCTAGAAATGACAACTGGTTGTGGACTGCTGTAACTATGCATTGTAGGAATTGCTATCAAGATAAGGTCAGCTAAAATTATAAGTCATGGACTCATGAAACCTACTTAACTGAACGTTAATTCGTTTTTAAGAATTTAGCAAAACTATACCAATCTTCACTCTCAATGCAGAAACGAGGATAACTATGTACTTATTTAATTTAACAATACAATAAAACACTATTACATTTTTATTTTTAAATTTTAGCTCGCATCTAGGAACTTCTTTTTCAACTATATCGCTCAACACATGGATTTTTATTGAAAAAATAATATATATCTACCAACAATAAGAACAATGTAAAGGTAGGTAAGTCTCGAGTAAACATTTATTTACGCGCGGATTAAAAATATATTAAAAAAATGATTGCACCAAAAACAAAAGTCACTTTCAAACAAGAAACTACGAAACAACAGTAACACTAAAACGTAGTTAATTTCTAGAACTCACTTGGCGGACTCCTGTCAAAGCTCCCAAAATCCTGCCGCTCCATTTTGACAGAAGAAAACATTCTTAAATTAAAGTCAGGCACTGATTTCAAGAACATGCGCACGAGTCACGACACTATAGGTTCCGAATTGGGCGCCGAACTCACCCGAACTAGACCGAGAGCTGATGGAGCGAGATGTGACTCCCTTGAAAACTTTCCACCGAATGGGACTGGGGTCCGATGAAATCAGTGCAGGGAGAGAAACAAAATGAATTCTTAAGATGTTGGGGAGTGGACAGATGTGGGACTCGTGGGAAAGCAGGGGTGCGCGTGCGCTGGCGCGGCGGCGTCCTTAGTAGGTGTCGCCCTTGCTTACTGCCGACACCTCCCACTAACGTTTTTTTTAAGTTTGAAGTACCTTAAGAACGTTTACTCAGCTTCATACGAACTTTGAAGACGTTAGTTTATGAACCGATTTTAATGAAACTTGCTACGCATCCGCAAGATTAGAAGCTAGGTTTGAACAATTGTTTAAAACTTTTTCGAAAAAGAGTTCAATGGGAAAGAGAAAGTGATTTTTCACTTTCAAAATGAAAATTGCTCTGTTTTCCTCTAAAGTATTTTTATGTGATTACAACATGAGATGTTAAACTTTTGTTTAAGGGATCCGTACTCGATGGGTAACTAACGGAACCCTATTACTAAGCCTACCCTATATGTTCGTCCGTCCGTCCGCTAGAGAGCCGTGTCTCAAGAACCGTAATTTTAACTAGACTTTTTACAGGAATTTTCAGTCTATGTTTTCTTTTTGTAAAGACCAATAACTTGTTGGTGTGGTTTTTAACTGTTAATTCAAGTTGGTTACAATAAATAAATAAATAAAAGTATTTATATTACCGCTTTAACAATTAATAATAACATTAAATTGAATAAAAAATACAAGGGATATACAAATTTCTCGATATAAAGAACAACTATTATTGAACACCATTAAAGAATAGTGTTTTTTTGTTTATGGTACGGAACTCTTCGCGGTCGAGTCCGACTCGCACTTGGCTGGTTTTATTTTTGTGAGGAGTTGTTTTATTTCTTTGAACAACTATTTTGTTTAGTATCAGTCCAATAAAATAATAAGGCCAAGACCTTTTTAACAAAAAAATAAAACCGACTTCCAAAAACAAAACACTATAAATTAAAAAATAACTTTAATTTCGGAGGTCGGTGTTTTTGGTTATTTCGTTTTTGAACACCGACTTCCGAAATTAAAGTTATTTTTTTATAGAACCTCCTTTTTGAAGAAGTCGTTTAGAAATCCTATAAAGGTACTCACCATATTTACCTTAACATTACCATGCAGGCTACTGAATCTATTCAGCGGGTCTAAAAAGGCCACTTTAATATTAGAATCTGAATATTGATCAGACAAAAATCTTTCAAATTTTATTTTCATCTTTATCGCCAACGCATTAGGTTCAAGGTTGATTGTGAAAATTTGACAGTGACGGGTAGCGTGATGTGCTTTCTGATTCTGCTAAAGTGCCCTATATAGACATTCTGAATAATTAAGAATGTGTCAAACAAAGCCAAAGTTTAACAGATTTTCAGAGTAAGGTATAGTTTGAGAAATGCTCGACATAAAATTCTTATTTCACAAATGAAGTGGTGAAATAACACAAAAGATCGAATTAAAAATAAGAATGAATAGGTAATTATATTTCAATAGTTAATAAGCACGGATAGCAATTCGTAATTACTAAAGGGAAAAATTTTAGTTTTTCGTCAAGGACGAAGGATAAGAGATCGTCATCATCATCTGCCTAGCCTTTTCTTAACTATATTGGGGTTGGCTTCTAGTCAAGCCGGATTTAGCTGAATACCAGTATTTTACGAGGAGCGACTGCCTACCAGACCTCCACAACCCATTAACTGCATAACACGGTACTTCATGGCAAGACTGGAGTCAGATTTTTACTGGCTTCTGACTAGCCGTAACGACTGCCAAAGATCTACAAATGACAGCCGGGACCAACGGCTTAACGTGCTTTTCGAGGCACGGAGGAAACTCGGTATGTTAAGATGGTCACCCATCCATAGACCAACCTTGGCAAGCGTTGCTTAGCCTTGGAGATCGACCCGAGCTCCTCCACATGAGAGATACGCCTACTTATCCGAGTTGCAGATAGTGAATTACATAGATATTAAATATAAAAGGACCAACCATATTGCACCTGGCAAGGCGACGTGATGAGAGATGCGGTAAGGCAGTGTCAGTTGCGGAATTGGTTCGAAGGAGTCACCGCGGCCCTGGAACGCAAAGGGCATTAGGAGGAATATGGATAGGTTTTAGTTAGTAAGAGCACTCTCCCTTCGGCCGCAGAGCAGGAGTCATTTGATGATTCCCTCCTCCCAAAAAAAGGCAGTGACCGAGAGGTGTCCATTTTTTTTAAGTTTGGGAAATCATCAAAATTACTCTTCCCGCTCTGTGTAAATCAGAAGGGAGTGTCAGACTGTTACTGACTAAAACCCATCCTTATTCCTCCTAATGCCCTTTCCGCGGTGGCTCTTTCGAAAAAATTTCCCAAACCCAGCAGGCACTGGCGCTAGCGGACCCCGTCTTCTATGCTGACAGCTCTTTGAGGCGCGCGTGGAACTCAGTGCGCCGTCGAACCGGGCCTGGTTCTGATCAGACCGCGAGCCGCCCAATGCTCGCCAGATGCTGGGTCATCCGGCAGCGAGATGGACAGGCGACATTATTGCCATCGCGGGTAGATATTGGATGAGGCTGGCACAGGAACGTGGTGATTTTCCCAGCGGTGGACGAAGCCAGGCTATGGATAATGATGACACAACACGAACCTCAAGGAAAAACGGGCAGCGTTCCATCTGAAAAAAAAAGAAGTAGTAATTATAAAATCAAACAACTTTGTGCGATACAAACTGTCGAAAGTACATGTGATTTTAAACCACTTTTAATTTGAGTCCAAACTTTCCTGAATATCTGCTGTTTCTTACGAAATGCAATATTTATCCGATGAAAATGTTTTTTTTTTCTCAAAGTAAAAGTTGTTTCAATCTTACGGAATTTGAAATTTACCGGTGACATACACAAAACTGTCACAGGGTAACACGAACTCCATGGCAAGATTTGTAGGTTACGAAAAATCTATTTAATCCTGTGAATAGTGAATGCAATGTGACAGCTACGAGATGCTACGAATGTATTGAAGTGCTACGGGCTACGAACTACGAGAGCTACGTACTACGCCCGCTACGCAGCAGCCCAATTTTCCTCTTTATGTAGATTTTTTTTTCGTACCGAGTTTGATCCTTGTACTATCATGATCTGTTAAACCTTTTCCCAACTATATTTCTTTCAGCTGAATACCAGTATTTCTTGTACTATACAGGATATTATTAGATTGACAAGCACGCTTTTAGGGTTCCGTACCCGAAGGGTAACCAACGGAACCCTATTAGTAAGCCACCGCTACCCGTCCATCCTTCCATCCATCCATCCGTCCATCTGTCTGTCAGCGGGCTGCATCTCATGAACCGTATTATGTAGATAGTTGAAATTTTCACAGATTGTGTATTTATATTGTCGCTTAAACAACAAATAATAAAGTTAGGTACGAAACCCTTCGTGTGCGAGTCCGACTCGCACTATGCCGGTTTTATATTAAAAGTCTGACGATTTTGTGATCTCCAAACTTTGGTAGGCGTACGAGGTGCCGAAGCCAACTCGCTGAGGCCATGTTTGACATTCAAATGGAATGGGGTAGCCACCAACGATTATCTCTCTATGCGCTATTAAAATATACTCAAGGGTCATCATCATCATCTGCCTAGCCTTTTCCTAACTATATATTGGGGTCGGCTTCCAGTCAAACCGGATTTAGCTGAATACCAGTGTTTTACGTGGAGCGGCTGCCTACCAGACCTCCACAACCCATTAACTGGGAACACTACTCAAATACTCAAGGACATTAATCCTCGGCTGATGCAGGACAATTGTAGAATAGAACAATTAAATTGTTATTATTTATTATAGCGACTACCCCCGCTTCGTACGGATGATAAATAGTATTCAAAAAACTTTATTTGTTTATCGTTCTTTCTAATAATAAAAATCCGTTCCGTGGTTTGGAACAAGTATTATGCGGAGATACAGACGGCCTACAGCTACTTTGTTTTTTATATCACTATCTTACTTGAGTGCCAATCCTACTAATTTCAAGCAACGTTCATATTCGCATATCAGTAAAAAAAACTCATTTTCATTTATACTTTTCATCACGTGGAACACCAACACCTAATCGCGAAAAAAATTTGTTCAGTTATGCGCACATACAATGTATTGGGAAGTCGATTTTTAGGGTCCCGTCGCGAAAGAGTAACCAACGGAACCCTATTTATTACTAAGCCTCTGCTACTATCCATCCGTGCATCCGTCCGTCCGTCCGTCTATCTGTCTGTCTGTCAGCGGGCTGTATCTCAAAAACCGTAATAAGTAGTGTTGCAATTTTCACAGATTGTGTATTTATATTGCCGCTATAACAACAAATAATAAAAATTAAGATTTTTGGTACGGAACCCTTTGAATGCGAGTTCGACTCGCATTTGGCCGACATTTTTTCTGGTAGTTGTTCATAATGATATGTAGGTACAATGAAATGAATGCTGTGACGTAGTAAACATTTAATGTTGTAATATCAAGCGATATGATTTACTAAAGTTTATACAAAATCTTATTTCACAAAAAAAGTAAAACCGACTTCCAAAAACAAAACACTACAAAGTAAAAAATAACTTTAATTTCGGAAGTCGCTGTCAAAAATGAAACAACCAAAAACACCAGCTTCCGAAATTAAAGTTATTTTTTACTTTGTAGTGTTTTTCGGGTTCCAAACATCCGTAAGAAACGGAACCCTAATAGGATCACTCGATATTTTTAGGTTTGCGATCTTCCGTAATAAGAAAAATAAAAAATAAAAATAAAAAAGCCTTTTATTTCTTGTTTCACAGTAAAGATTGATAATTTAAAACAGTGTACATGCAAAATCAATGATATAAATCCTAGTAATTTTGGTAGGTATTACTTTTTATAGTTAGATACCTATTTGTTGTAGATAATGTTTTGTTTTTTAAAAAATAATTTTTCTTGAAATTTAGCGAGTATTTAGTGAGTTAATTAGTTAGCTGACTGTTGACTGATTTTTTGGGTGCAAATGTACAATCACAAGAACCCCTCTCATTGGAGGGTAAAGGCCTCCTCCAGAGATGACCAATGTTTTCTGTCGTCTACTACTCGCATCCAGTGGGTCCCTGCTATTTTTATTACGTCGTCTGCCCAGCGCGCAATTGGTCTACCCCTATTTCTTTTACCCGATGGTCCTGGCCATGATGTCGTCTGTTTGGTCCAGCGATTGTCAGTAAGTCTGGCCACATGTCCAGCCCATCGCCATTTTAGCTTCTGTGAGTTACTGAGAGCGTCGATGGCTTTAGTTTTCTGTCTTATGGCAGTATGTGTTCAGAATGCTTCTTTCCATACATCTTTGACTTGTTATGATCTTTTTTCTTATTTTCTTAGTAAATTTCCAGTTTTGACAGGCGTATGTTAGTGAGGGGAGTAGGCAGTTGTTCATGACTCCGCTTTTCAACCTTATGGGCATGTCGCCTTTTAGAATTTCCTTGAGGCTCCAGAACTTCTTCCAAGTGATGTTGACTCTTCTCTCTACCTTCAGGTTGTTGTTGTTTAGGTTAAATGACATTTGTTTGCCCAGGTAAATGTAAGTATCAACATAGGTTAAAGGCAGATTTTCGAGGTATATAGGCATTTTAGTATGATTCGTCAAGACATTAGTTTTATTAAGGTTGATTTCTAAGCCTGCTTTACGACTTTCTTCATGTAGAGAGTCTATCATAAGTCTATCTAATAAGAAACGGATCCCTTATTCAGACAGACAGACAGACAGACACATGAGTGATCCTACTCGGGTGATTTTTTGGACCGATTCTGTTGAAATTCGGTACACATATGGACTTCTGTAACATAAACACGGACGTGTTACGTAAATAAATAAATTTTGAGTATGGGGTCAAACAAGAAAATTAAAAAAAAAAAGTTTTCATTCTGTATCGTGTGACATATCAAATGAAAGGGATTACTGTTAGGGTTGTAAATATATTTTTTTCATAATTTTAAAATAAATGGTTTTGCAGTTATTCAAGAAATTAGACCAAAAATGACCATCCCCCCTTATCGCCGAAACTATTGAGTCTAAAATTTTGAGCTTACAGGGAAACTTATAATTAGTCTAGAGTTTTAAACTAACATGCAAAAATCTAAATTGGTTCGTAACCCTTTGCACGCGAGTCGACTCGCACTTTGCCAGTCTGTTGTGAAAGTAACTTGGGATAAAAGAAGTGACAATACGCAGATAAAACTCCGACTCGCCGTACGCAGCATCCCACTACATTCTTACACTTCCACTCGTTGTAACGGGAACCGCCACGCGCTCTCAAAAAAACTCAAAACATCATGACGTCACGTATTCTACGTCATATTCTATACAGATGAATTAGCGACACCTATAGTTCATTCACTGTTAATAAAAAACCAACTTTAGCTTTAAATAATAAAGTTCAGTTTGACTTTGACAGTGGTACAGGGGTGGCGGCGGCGGAGCTGAGGCCAGGTGCGTGAGCGCAAGTCGTGAGAACTTCGAGACGTGGGGGACACACGGCTGCGGCGGGTGGCGAACAATCATTTACCATTATTTTATTTTGATTATTATTTTTCTTACGGCTTTGTATTTACTGTTAGCGTCTTGAAAGGTACTGTTATTGTGTTGATTCTGCGTGGAGGGTGTTCGAGGGTGGTTCGGATATAATTAATGGAGGTACCGAAGTGTTTGTTAACTTTTTATTATTAGATTCACGGAACCCTTGTACTAAGCCTCCGTTATCCGACCGTATCTCATGAACCGTAATAGGTAGATATGTTCACGTAATATGTATTTCTATTACTGCTAAATTATCAAATAATCAAAATACAATTGCCGTAACTAAAATTAAAGTCACATACGAAATACAGAGGCCTTCATGTCTAAGTTCCTGCAAATTTAGTCTTTGCAAAAGTTTTTGCAAAAACTAAATCAAAATATACAATGTATTTTACATACTAACACATGTTATTGTTATTTTTTTATTGAAATCTTAAGTAATCAAAGCATATAATTAGCGATAGAATTCGGATTTATTCATCAAGTATTCCTAGTAAATTATACCTATGGAATAGTAGGTACTAATATCTGTAGCTGTTAGCAAACGGCGTTGTCAAACCAGCTAGTGTCTTCTTCTCATCGATTCCAGGGCGAGAAGGCTCGACATAGTTACAGATCGCCTAGCAACCGAAATACGGTAAGGCTACCCGTACCTACCCGTTTACCTTTATAAAAAGCAGTAGAAGGGAACACAATTTTAGGGTTCCCTATTCGAAGGCTATTAATAACTAAACATCCACTGTCCATGTCTTGTGCACTGTTCATTATGCTGTATCTCATTACCCGAAATAGTTGACATTTTCATAGTGTGTAGGTATTTCTTTTGCCGCTAAAATAAAAGTAATAATAAACATTTAACTAAGGACCCAATACCTAAAAGAAACGTGGTTATTTCGTCACACAAAGGTTATTGGGAGAAAACTTAACGTTGAGTTAAGCTCGCCTTTATACAGGAACTTCTATATCACTGATAATAATATAAGTTGTGATGGTGTTCAATAATCATATATGAATTTGACAAAATTGAATTATATTAAATGTAATTACATTGAATTCATTTATATTATAGTGAATGACAGAACTGAATTAAATTGAATTGTTTGTGTTATATGAGGCAAGATATGAAGCTATCACAGATCTTCCATCTGTGAACTCATACCACAGTCCTGCACTTTTATTATTCTTTAAATGTAAATACGCGGTCATTGGTGTGGGTTACATGTTTGTTATTATTATTTTAAAGTATTTCTTGTTTATTTGAAGCATGTAACTGTTTTTTGTCCCTAATAAATAAACTAACCCTTCGTATGCGAGTCTGACTCGCACTAGGCCGGAGTTATTAGCTACACGGCTCTACATCATCTATTTACGTAGAGATACAGATACTCGTATATCAGTAAATGAACACAAAGCTGTACGCAGCTGCAGGTAATGTGTATCGATCTCCGCTCATCGTCGAATGCTATCCGGAGTGAGCCGAACCCGTCTTTTTTCTTCTCTTTCTTTCTGCCTGTGTAATTGAGTGTTTGTTGATCTCAGTAGCCTTATTTTTTGGTTTTGTAAACAATGCTAGTACCGATCTGAATCGAGACTGAAATTAATTAATATTTTTTTTTTTTGTACATTGGAAGATAATCTAAAAATACTTGCACTGTTTGGACATTAGACAGGTATTTTATTACTTTTGATAGGCACGCGTTTGACCACTATCTCTTTTTTATATTTCTAAGATCTCACCTGATGGTATGCGATGATGTAGTCGAAGATGGAGTACACTTGCTTAGAAGTAACCTATTCACTCTTGACTTAAAGACTCCCAGGTTGTAGCTATCAGCAAACACAGACTCTGGCAGGGCATTCCACTCCTCAGCTGAACGTACAATAAATGCACTCCCAAAACGGTTTGTGCATGTTATCTCCTCTTCAATCTGTGTGGTTCTTTCCTCCAGAGATCGACTCAGACCTTCTTTATTATATATATGTGCTCATATGATTTTACCGTCATCATGTGCAGTATGGAAATGACAATATGCAATAATCCTAAGGAGTCATTGTTCTCATCATTGTGAATTTTTTTTTTAGCGTTTTAAGTTTTTTTCCCATATTAAGTGTTGTTCACAATGAGTACAGTACATACCCCTTCAGATTAATGCATATTTATGTCATATCCATTCTGTAAATGATTGCCGAGGCATGGTTTTTAAAATGGACTTTGTTTTTTCTCAGGGTAGTCAGTTATAGAACACCAGCTTCAAGTAGTTGAACTAACGTGTAAAAGTGTTGTTAATTCAATAAGCAAAATAATCACTACTAACTATCACTGAAAATCTCTTCATGTTAGCAAAATTTGAATTTAGTTCAAATACCGTCATGACGATAGAATGAATAAATAACTTCTTACAAAAGTTTAAAATAAATCGTATAGCCGAGAATTTTATAAAAATTTATCAGGCTTCATAACTGGCTGTAGAAAGTCGAAGTCGAACTTCGGTTTAGTTTCTAGAGCTTCGTCTGCCCGAAGCTCTGCAAAGTTGAAATAAATAAAATGTAGGTCTAGATTGTTACGAGTCCTTACCCCCTTTGGTATGAATGTGTGAGTCTCTAAGTTCGAAGCCCTGCAGATTTCCTGCGATTTCAACAAAACAACTAGTACGACACTGAAAAGCTAATTGTATCAGTACCATAAATTAAGTATACGTTAGACACTCACTCACACACACTCATGCGTTCGCTGACCATCACACCTCCACACACACACACCCACACATCATCACTCACGCAATCACACACTCGCACGTTCGCTTTGCTCCTCTTTATTGTTTTATTTTCTGTTTCAATACCTATTAGTTTTAGTTACTCTTGGTATTTTATTACATAAAAATTGAAATGTTTTTTGATATATGGCGGAGGACACTGATTCCTGCAACACACAGGTTCGCCTAGCACGGGAGTCAGGGGGTTCACATGTCTGTTGTAATATTTTTGTGTCAGTAAAGTTATTATTTATTATTGATAGCTAAGAGTTTCTTAGGTTTTTCCGAAAATCCTACTAATGTCAGTGATTTTACCATAAACTAGAACTTTGTCGGGCACATCTGTATTACGGTGGATATAGCACTGAAAAAGTTTTGGGAATACTTTTATTCTTATACTAGTTGACCCGCGCAACTTCGTCTGCGTCACAATTTTCTTTACGGCTCCGCTCCTATTGGTCTTAGCGTGATGATATATTCATATAGCCTTCCTCGATAAATGGGCTATCTAAAACTGAAAGAATTTTTCAAATCGGACCAGTAGTTTCTGAGATTAGCGCGTTCAAGCAAATAAACTCTTCTGCTTCATATATTAGTACAGATAAACGCATATTCATACATTTTTATTAGCTAAATATTGCATTTTGTATGAAAAAGCTGATATTTTTTTGAGTTTTCAGGGTTGGTCTCAAGTTGTTTATAATCATATGTACTTTCACTGCCTAAGAGGTTATTGGTGTTTTACAAATAACTCTGTAGGTATAGTTTTGTGCGTATGCAGCTAAGGAGTGGAATTCCTTCTCTGTGTTTCCTGATAGGTAGAACCTGGGGGCCTTTGAGTCAAGAGTGAACAGGTCACTACCAGGCAAGGTTGTTCCATCGTCGACCACATCATCGCTTTCCATGAAATGAGACTGTGGTCAAACGCGAGCCTCAATAATAAAAAGGGGATTACTTCAGAACAGTTGCTCCATTCACTATTATTATTTAGCCAAATGTAATTCTTACGCAATTTCTCCGCCAACGTCGCGCGTCGCAGCCACCCCTCAAGCCGTGGCTCGCATATTATTATCGGGGCGGAGTGCCCCTGCGCAGGTGTCGCCTCACGTGAGAACGCACTCCCCTAGCCCAAGGGAGTGGGTTCGATTCCCACGCCGCGCCGTTAGCATCGGTACTCGGTAGCTTAAGTCAAGGTACGGTATTGTTTAGCTTTGGACTGAGGGGTCGCTTTGTAAGGTGGTCACCTACTCGTACCGTTACTAGTTATTATCGATAGAGGGTGATTGATAGCGAGCTTGTTAAGCTGGCGGCTGTATTGATCCTTTCAATGCATGGTCGACTTTAAAGTCTTTAAAATGGGGGGGTACTAGAATATGATAAGCTTAAGCGAATCGCTTGTACTGCTATTGCCACTCAGTCATTATTTAACCGAATCGGAATCATTATCATCATCATAATTTTAACGTCCACTACTTGACGTCTTTCCCCCCCATCTTGGGGGAGCCCAAGATGGGGGTTTGTCATAATCGCCACACTTGGCAGGCGAAATAATGTCAATTAAAATCGTTGTAAATTAATGTAAAAGAAGAATCATTTCAATGTGTCATTTATGTTTTTAGAAGAGTTCGTGGCTAGCAAGGTTAAGCAACGCTTGCCAAGGTTGATCTGTGGATGGGTGACCATCTTTACATACCGAGTTTCCTCCGTGCCTCGGAAAGCACGTTAAGCCGTTGGTCCCGGCTATCATTTGATGATCTTTGGTAGTCGTTACGGATAGTCAGAAGGCAGTAAATCTGACTCCAGTCTTGCCATGAAGTACCGTGTTACCCAGATAATGGGTTGTAGAGGTATGGTAGGCAGCCGCTCCACGTAAAATACTGGTATTTTACGTGGAGCGGCAGTATAGTTGGGAAAAGGCTAGGCAGATGATTTATATTTTTAGTTTTCTTCAACCACGTAGGAGATGGTTGATGTTTACAAGTAGGTAGAGTTACGTTTCACAAATAAAAATTAGAATGACACGGATTCGGCCACCACCTGTAAAAAATAACTGAACAAGCATCAAATAGGCATTAAGTCCGCCTTTGCACAGTATTTACTTGTGCAGCAAGTATTAATAAACAAATAGTCTTTCTTGTGACATATTATGCGGATTATAGTCCCTAGGCATATCTAGCTAGGATACGAGTATTATCATGTTTTTGACGATAATTATACAGGGTGAATTTTTTAAGTGTGCATTCATGGTCAAATCCGAAACTATGAGGAATATCGAAAAACACTAAAAGGAGTCTCGAACCCAATTGTGATGAACACTAAAACTGCATCATTGGATTATTGAAAAATTGATGTTCCTACCCAGGAATCGAACCAGTCGATTTTGAAAAAAAAAATTACAAATTCTGTATTATTACATCATCCGAAAGGTTAGCTAATAACATTCAAGTTCTGGGAAGCAATAACATATGGCAAATTAAAGGAAAGTTCTCATTTTTAACAAATTATTTTTAAAATTTCTGACTAAAGCTGACCCCTTCACAACTCGGAACCTATAATTTAACCTACTTACATGAAATTCACAAGCAAATCAAATTTTCAGAAGAGTAAGATATAAAAAGTGTACCTTGCGTAAGTATAACATAAAGATATAAGTAAAGCCAACATAATAAACTTTTTTTTTTCCTCTTTATTTATTATTAGGGACTTTTATACAATGTACATGCCAGTCCCTTCGGACCTTATAGATAATTATGTAAAACGTAACAACACAAACTTAATTAGACTATGAGCAGCTCTAGAATTAGGTGATGACAAAATATGATGGAACACATGCCAACATCGTACATATTTATCTCAAGCTCTCTAAGTAGTTCCTCTCTTGCAGACTGAAATCTGACACACTCCGTCAATAAATGTATCACGTCCTCCAGGGTGCATCACAATTGGGTGAATTAATTTTTTTCATTAAAAATCCAAAATCACAATTGGGTGAATTAATTTTTTTCATTAAAAATCCAAAATTATTGAGCGGCATGTGACCAGACCTCAGTCTATGAGCTGTAACAATCATTTTTCTGTTAAGTTTTTCTGTTAACATAATGTAACTTGTACCTACATACCTGGTCTATGTACAAACTAGCCAAGTCGAATCTTGATCTAGACCCTTCATTTACCTTATTTCAGGATTGTCTACAGAACTTGGCGCCCATTTCTAGATCTCATCTTTTTTCGCTGAAGTCGACAATCACGGATATTATTAACATTGAACTTTGGCTCCCTTTTTCACATTAATGTTTTTGATCCGAGTCCATACTCGGACAACCACAGCAAAATCTATCCCATCATTGTTTCTCTTGATTATTTATCTACTGTATTCGTACACTTAATGTAGACGGAGGTAGGTACACATAACCCTCCTTTTGTGCCATGCTGCAATGGGGTAAAATGTCACCACACAACTTAAATACATACTTCTCAACAATTACCTGTTGTAGCAGGAAAAAAGGGTTACATATGTAAGGGAGTTTTGCAAAACACGTGCGTATATAGTGACCCCCCGTCGTTTAGCAGGAATAAAATACAATAAATCATATTATTTTGATAACTATCGTCCACTCATAATTTTGCATGGGAGTTTGCAACTTTATTAAAATCGTCATAGAGTTGGATTTGCTTTGATTGTTTCAGGTAATTTGTCTAAGTAGGATTCAGTGCTGTGTTCATTAAGCACTTACTTGATTCTATTTAGAATCGTGAGAAATTGTGACGAGTACGTTTGAGTAACTTATTGTTACACTATAGATACAAGATAAGTATCATAGCATCACGCCAGAATTTGCCTAGGTAAGAGTGTCTGTACATTGAATATTTTTGCACAAAAATTACATAGAAAGGTTAGCTAAAAGATACAAAACACAAATATGCTATTTTTGAATTTTTTGTCTGTTTATCTGTTCGTCTGTTTGTCTGTGCGTTTGAGGGAGCATCACGCATAAACCGCAGACTGGGTTCAAAATCTAGGTACTTAAAAATATTAAGTGATAACCCGAGTAACATTTAGCGTTTATTTCATCAAAATCGACCCTCAAAATCAAAAGATATTGAATTTTTAAGTTTTTAAGAAATTTCCTAATGTATTCTGTTCCTCGTGTATTCTGATTAGAGCGCCATCTATTAAAAAAGATGAAACACCAAAACAAATTGTAGAGTCATGTGAGAAACTTTTAATACGTGGCAAAATAAAATTGAACATTTTTATACCTTATCGGTATTTATCATAACAACCGATCCACAAATCAAAATTTATATTGAATTTTTAAGTTTAGTAGAAAACTTCCCAATGTATTGTGATCAGGCAAATCGCCATCTATTGAGAAAAATAAAATGCATAAAAGCATAAAAATTACCTCAAAACCCATTGTTGAGTTATTTGTGAAACTTTTATACGTAGCAAAATAAAAGTGAACATTTTAATACCTTATTGTTGTCATACGGGCTTCTTGTTTAACATCTTCCGATGCTAAACATTTTGTCAGTTTACTCACTTGGTCGATAGATAGCGTTGCACTGATGATGCGATTTTCTGAATTGCGGTGTTAAGATTTTTTGCTGGAGAACGGGTCGTTCGATTTATCACACGATTTTTAAACACAGTCGAGTTCGTTAGGTGTTTAGGTTCGGTCTCTAAACGGTCTTGAAAGTCTTTGTTAGGGTCTAAATTACCAAAATCACTTAAATCTCTGAGTTTTCTCTAATTGGATTCGTTACTTGTCTAGCTGTATATCGTAGTCTTGAATTGGTTTAGTTCTTGCGAAATTCTAGACGGTTCGAATTGCACATCAGGCCTGTAGGGTTCCGTACCAAAAGTGTTGACGGGACACTACTGCTAAACCTACGTACGCGATTTTGATTTGTCCGAACGAACTCGATTTTTAGGGTTCCGTACAGAGGTTGCTAACGGAACCCTGTTTATTAATAATAAGCCACCGCTGTCCGTCTTCCTTCTGTTCGCTAATTTAAAAATGCCTTCTAGAAAAAGGTCGAATCTTTCACAATATAGCTAAAAGACTAAATATATGAGACTAAGTAGGTCTCAAGAAGCAGCTAGAGAAGGGCAGGCCAGAACTCGCACATTAGATAATTGTACTCAGGCTTGGCTAAGTACACAACGTTCTCGCATGGCAATTTCTCGATCTTTCGAGAGTAGCCAGGAGCGCACAGAGCGTTTGTCGGTAGATAGAATGCGCCATGCATTGTCGCGAGAGTCGGAGACTTTCACAGACCGACATGCTCGCTTGAGCTCTCAAAGATCTCGAACAGCGGATTCTCGATCTTTGGAAACTGAGGAAGAACGCGAAGCGCGTTTTCCCACATTTGCAATTCACATAATTAATATGTATTTACCTTCAAATATAGTTTACAGAGAACGGCTTCGCCCACGTTTCACAAATTATCAATCTTATCTTTATAGATATTTTAAATTGTTTTACGTTGTTCCTTTTTTCTTTAAATTGTCTTCACATATCGAAGCAACCAGGACAACGTAACCAGTATTTTTGTAATAGGTACATTACATGATATAAAAGACTGGCCGTGGAGTTTCTTGCACGTTCTTTTTTACAGTGATATACTTACTCATTAAAACTTGCAAATAGCTTCATGTTTTTGACAGACTGATCTTAACAATTCAAAAGTATCTACTTACTTGTAAATAAATGGTTTGAATCTTGAATATCTCCCAAAGTAGGTACTCCTGAGATAAGAATGCCTATGTGGTATGCAATGTATGTAATGCCAGACTATAATCTACCTCTGTGCGAAATTTCATCCAGATCTGTTCAGCCGTATTGTCGTTATTGAGTAAAACATCCAGCCAGCCAAACTTTCGCATTTATTAGTAAACAAAAATTAGATGTAAGATAATAGGCTGGCATCGATCTAAGCGCACGCGAACGACGTCGCAGGCACAGCTAGTATACAATAATTATTTGGAAACAAAAGCAAAAATTCTTTTCCTGCTGCACATCAATGACCTACTTCAGCCTGGTCTTGTTGGGTACGCAGATGACAGTACGGTTTCAGAGAGATACTTGTCCAACGCAACAACCAGTGGGGCTGAAGTTTGTTCCTTGAGAGAGGCCATGGTAGAGCGGACAAATTTGACCTTAAGCGTTGTCTCCCAATGGGGTGATGACAATTTGGTCACTTTTGACGCCACCAAAACACAGGCGTGTCTTTTTACCGCAAAAAGGAGTCGTTTTGACCAAGCTCCTACTTTTCGGGGTGCATCTGTTCCTGTGACTGATCGGCTCGAGCTCCTAGGCATGGAGTTGACATCCAGTCTCAACTTCGGCGCCACCATCGAGTACAAAGCCCAAACTGCGGCCAAAAAGCTGGGCATCCTAAATAGGGTGAAGCGATACTTTAGGCCTGGACAGCTTTTAACACTATACAAAGCGCAAGTCCGATCCTGCATGGAGTATTGTAGCCACCTTTGGGATGGCTCAGCTAAGTATCAGCTTGCCGCGCTTGACTCGGTGGAACGCAGAGCTAAGAGGCTCATCGGCGACGTAAAACTGGTGGATGCCAAGCTACATAGCTTGGCTCATCGCCGTAAGGTTGCCTGCTTGTCGGTCTTCTACAGATTGTACTTCGGTGAGTGTGCCCAAGAACTCCACGACCTCATCCCACCGGCATCACATTCTGGGTAGGCTCGCTCCATCGTAGACTTTGTCTCTGTCATTTCTGACATAGACTAGAGTCAAGAGCAAACCCATTACAAATAAAAAAAAAAAAAAAAAAAATCTAGTTAAAACGATTAAAGAGTGAGGTAGTGGTTTTTGACAAAAGTTTTAAAAGTTGGCAAAGATTGAGCCCGCGTAGGCGTAGTTCGTTTTACCGAAACGGGCAAGGCGTTCCATTACCGGTGGATCTTATTTTTGCGGAACATTAAATTTCAGCCATTCACGCGAACGATATTGCGGACACAGCTAGTAGAAAGTAGAAGTATAAAATGTAGATCTATAGAATGAAGTGTGATAGCTTAGAAAAGTTTGACCATATTGGGCCCAGGGCAATCATTTTCTGTAGCGCTCGTAGCCGGCGTAGGCGTAGTCCAGTAGCAATTTAGCTACGAGCTCGGTGCTACGCCGCTACGCAATTAATATCGAACTATTTTTACTAGAATCGATACGGTACGACCTAGTTTAAAAGGGCATGAACTCGGGCAGCATCGGCAAACTTCGGATCGGAGAGCGAAATTTATTTTGTAATGCAGAATATTTTAGTACCATCGTATTTATTTGATTCCTACATATTATTATTACCTACCGCTCTGGTTAAACGTAAAGGCTAATGGATGGACGGACGGACAGCAAGCCTGACAGACAATTATTTATTTATTTAACACTTTCAGCACACAAATGTACAGAGGCGCACTTAATGCCATAGGCATTCTCTACCAGTCAACCTTTGGGTGATGCAGAGAATAGTCGTAGGTGCAATAAAGAGAAGAATTTAGAGCGATTGATAATTATTCAAATACAATAATGAACAATATACATATATGTATAAACCATACATACAATATAAATATATAATAAATTCACAAATTAACAAGATAAATATACAAACGAAATACTAAAGCAATTAATAGGAATAGGTTAATGGGAAACATTAGCGCTGTGATGATACAACTGCCAACTTCTTACGAATGTATTCACGAACTTTAACATTGAAGGAAAATCGGTTGGTGGCCATCCTGATCTCTTGGGGGAGCGCATTCCACAGAAATAGACTGAACGAAGAAAGAAGAGTGAATAAAGTCAGTACGGTGAGTGGTACATTGAAGGAGACGAGACAATCGCACGAGTAATCCTATGGGGTTACGTTTTTCCACATGGACGTTCGAAACCCTAAAAATCACAGTTAGATAGGTATCTTGTTAGTTAAAACTTAATCTTCTTCTTCTGGGGGGGGCGGGATAAAATTTAATTGATGCGCAGCAGACGAAGTAAAGCGGGTAGTTTATATATAAATGTTCACCATAAATGAGTAAACACCTATTATGAAATTGCAAATCAACTTTGGAATCCGGGTCGAAAGCAGTATTCACGGATTAATTTTCGATATTTGCAGAGAATTTCATACGTACGTACCTACAATAAGTAACTTTTTTGTTTCATGAATCTATGAAACAAAAAAGTTTCAAACATAATAAAGAAATTCATAATAATTTAACCAGATTAACTGTGAACTAACGAAAATTAAATTAATTGAAACTATGTAAGCTCACACCATTGTCGATTTTGTCTCTGTCACCTCTGACCTAGACTAGAGTCAATTTTACTAACATTTTTTAATTTCCATACATTTTTGACATATTGCGACTAACATTTACAAATTAAGTAGCTAGCGAATGCGTACGTAATTTAAAAATTAAGTAGGTAGTAGAATTGCCACTCAGAGCAAATCCACATCGAGTAAAAAAAAACCGGCCAAGTGCGAGTCGGACTCGCGCACCGAGTATTCCGTACAAAGGCAATAAAATCAAGACTATATTTTTTATGATTTAATAACAAATGTATAGTTTTCAGACTTTTCCCTATACTTGCAGTAAAAGACGATATTACCTGCCAAATTTCGTAGTTCTAGGTCAACGGGAAATCCCCATCCATTTTGATTTCCTTGAGAGTGTCGAAATATACGTTTTTTTGCGGCTTAAACGGCCGTATCTTTTTTTTACTTTGACATGGAACCTTAATTTTTTCACAAGTTCAAGGGATCGCAGACTTGAGTATATGGTTTTAATTTCAATTTGATACCTTCACACGTTTCTGTGATAAAGGGTTTTGACAGATAGGCGGACGGAAACAAGGTAATCCTAGATTAAGATATGTGTTCTGTTTTTCCTTTTGAGGTACGAAACCCTAAAAAAGTAGTATTTTCTACTGAAAAATCTTTCCAAGTTAAAATATTTTTAAACTAAGCTACTATTCGAATACCTCGAAAAAAACTGTTATCATTGAATGCAGTTTCCAACCGTCATGAAATTCCCTATCCAGATTAATTGTTATAAATTTTTCGACAAATATTTTCTGCTTCCGGAAGACGCAACGTTGAAAAGCCTCCCACAAGGTGGACCGACGATCTGGTGAGGGTCGCGGGTAGGCGATGGCTGCGAGACAGACAGGCACAGGCACAGGATTGGTTGTTGTGGCGACACGCGCAGGGAGGCCGCCGTCCAGCAGTGGACGTCTTTCGGCTGATACCTATGCTGATATTTTCTTCACACACTGTATTTCCATTTGAAATTCCAAAGTGTTATAATCTCTAACTCGTAAGTTAATTGTCAAGCTTTCACGCCTTTAAATCACTGAACCATTTCTGTTCAATTTTGGTACAAAGGTAAAACCTGGAGACAGGAATAGCCAGTTTTTTATATTTCTATGGTTACAGGGCTGAACTCGCAATTTGCAAAAAGTTACCTTTATAACTTTTTTGCAAAATGCGAGGCCGCGGGAAAGGGCTAGTCTCTTGTAAAAAAAAAACTGTAATCATTGGATTCAGTTTGCAACAATCATAAAATTCTATGCAGACTAATAAGAGAGATACTTACATTTTGTTTTTAATACACTCAAGAGAAAAAAAATGAAACTTATTTTGAAACCAAGTAAAATCGCAAGTTCTTTTTATCTTTATTGTAAGGGTTTTTTGAATTCAGTTCATGTCAGCCCTATCATCGTAAGTTTTACAAATTGATACTTTTTGGACGTTCCATATGCTACAGACAGATATTGCAATCTGGATATTGTTTGTTAAATCATTTTTGGTTGAAGAATTTATTTGATTTGATATTTTTGTTATTTTGCTACCATCTATGTAGGTAAGTGTGAAAATGTGTGTCTCCCATCTACCGTCTACCCGCGACCCTCACCAGGGCCCCAAGTCTGCTATTACAATAGTGTCAGAATGGTCGATCACTGATCTCATAATTGTTGATTTTGACAAGTTTGGCAATCTACTAACATAATAGTGTCATTATGACTTTCCAATGAACAATCACTGACACTCCACTGAACGAAATGGCATAAAATGGTAATCTCGTACATAATGACAGTCGTATGCGGTAATCTGCTAAAATTTTGACAGTTCCATCGATCAGTGACCTACGTAATTGTGTAGTCATTGCTTTTCCAGTCACTGCGCCATTCTACCGGCGTTTTATATCCAATATTTTTTGGACAAACTTCGCCCTTCATTGGTGCGGCTGCTGTAGCCAAGCGCCAGGTGTCAGTGGTTTTCGAGAAACTCAATGAGAGCCGAAAGGAGAAACCGTAACTCCATAAAAACTTGGGCCTGGCGTTACAGAGCTGGATTTCGCCATAAATTAGAGCATTTAGGAAGGTTTCACGAGCCCAATTTTGACCCACTGACCAAATCAGATAATATTTGCCCATATTTTAGGTTATTATTTTAAAATACTAGTTAGTAGTTACTAGCTTTAGCTCGCGACTTTGTACGCGCATATCTCGTTTTTTCTGTTCCCGTATAGCCTAACAATATAAAAATATTTTTTCAAATCTGACTGATTCCAGAGATTAGCTCGTTCAAACGAAAAATGCATATTTGTGGCTATATTTCCTACACTAAATATTATCAAACATTCGTCGTTATAGAGATCTAAGACTATATTATACTCTAGAATACACTTGCAGCTATGCTGCAGTGCTTGCATCCTATAATGATGATTTTTTATAAAAGTGCTCTGGCTTTCAGTTTCTTTAAGCTGAAGTTTTCAGAAAACTATATTTTTAGACAAGGGCCATGTGCATCACTTCTGGCTTGCTTTTGCTTATATTGTATTTAATAGGGTGCTAACTTATATCAGGTACAGTAATAAGAAATAGTATTATATTAAAATAAAAATAAAACATAGCAGTAAGTAAATCGTTTTAATCATCTTCTTCATTAGGATTATCATAATATGTGTGTAAGTAGGTTCTTCTAAATGAGGAATGTCTTGACTGTTCCGCTCATTGACAGCTGATGAAGATGCCCCAGATGGTGAGGGGCCTGAATGGAAATACCGGGATGCTCTATTTGCTCGCACCCATCAAAAGAAGCACACTTGAAGCACCCACCTGAAAATAATTTATCCACATTACAGGAAGCCATTACACAGAGACATTGTGTATGTGTGTGCCCATTTTGAAAATGACTGAATTAATGAAATCCTGCAAATGAGAAATGTTGATGTTAAGAGCTTGACTAATATTAAATACTAATTGACCTGCGCAACTTCGTTTGCCTCACAATTTTCGTTACTGCTCCGCTCCTGTTGGTCTTAGCGTGATAATATAGCCAATAGCCTTCCTCGATAAATGGGCTATCTAACACTGATAGAATTTTTAAAATCGGACCAGTAGTTCCTGAGATTAGCGCGTTCAAGTAAACAAACTAACTCTTCAGCTTTATAATATTAGTACTAGTTGACCCGCAACTTCATCTGCGTCACAATTTTCATTACTGCTCCGCTCTTGTTGGTCTTAGCGTGATGATATACAGCCTACAGCCTACCTCAATGGGCTATCTAACACTGAAAAAATTTTTCAAATCACACCAGTAGTTCCTGAGATTAGCTCGTTCAAGTTAACAAACAAACAAACTCTTCAGCTTTATATATAAGTATAGATAGATAGTGAAAATAACACTCTCTATGCCCTCGTTAACAAAACTAAACTAAATAATGTTTTTCATAACCCGTGAATAAAACTAGTAAACTAACCAAGCACGGCAGAATCCATTATATTACACTCTTGCACTGTACCAGTTCTGTACTGTAAAAGTTGATGAGGACAAACTTTTTTCAGAAGACAACATCCACATTGAATAACACTCATCGGTGTCCTAGTGTCTGTTCATTTCCATCTGGTCTACTTTCATCAAGAGCAAGCTTGGAAGATGAAGTCATTTTCATTTATCTGAAACAAACAATTTTCATTCGACTATTAGGTCTAGCACTAGCATTTAGAAATAAACATCTGAGTGGCTATTTTTGGTAAACATAAGTGGCCATATTACATTTCCATTGAAGGGACGCTGGCCTCCCCTCTGAGAGAGAGAATAGGTTGTAATTGACCATACAGATTTAGTCTGGATTGGTGATGTTTTGAATTTGAATTTGTTGCACATTCTGGTTAATTTTTAAAAATAAAACCATTAAAAGAAAACTTAACAGAACCTATTACACCATTTAGTTTGTTTACATTAAATATTACGTACAAAAATGTTAAATGTTTACGATATAGAAATATCAGATACTAACCCACCCATTCCTGTACAATAGGAAGAATGATCCATTTCCAATATTCAACTTCCTATTGTATTGCAGCGTTCCGTTGCTATTCCGCAATTGATGCACAGTCTCATGATGTCGTTATTGAGAAGTAAAACAGAGCAATAAACAAATCTATTAATTATTTGATTTTTTAATGACGCTCACGTTAAAATTCAATTAGCTCTTTGCAAAACACCGGTCGCTTCAAAACAAATAAAAACAGTCGTCGACGTCAGTAAAGTAAACAGTACCTAATGTCACATTTGACTTTGACAGCAAAACGGATAAAATATAAATGAGTTTCATTACGTATTTGCTATTTACGACATTGTTACTACTTCAGATTTCATAGAACACTAATAAATAATATGTAAAATTATATACAATAGCAATCTGGCATAAATTTATGTTCAAATTTAATAGCAGTTTTTCGAAAATTATTTCTCCAAACGGGTTTTATAATAATGGCAATACGACACTGTCATTCCACTACAATTTCATTACGAGACCACTGACATGCTACTAAACGATCAGTGAAGGATCATTATGAATTTAGCAGATTACGAACTTTTAGCAAAATGACAATGGCATCGTGTTGGAATGACGAATTTATAAAAATTAGCAGACTAGGGGCCCAGGTCATCGGTCCACCTTGTAGGTCTTCTAACGTTGTGTCTTTCGGTACGCGGTCGCCACTCCAGAAATTCTCGGCCCCATCGACCATCTGTTCTAAGAGCAATGTTCCCTACCCACTGCCAATTCAGTTTGGCGAACCTTCGGGCTATGTCGCCGGTAACCTTGGTTCATCATTCTTAATAAGTAGTTTGTGATACTAGGTTTACAAGAAAACACTACATGTTACTAATCAGCTTCTGCCAGCATTACCAAGGGGTTGAAGTTCGACGAACTTTGTTGTACGTATCGTTTTTGCGAGCAATGCGTGCGCACGCGCAAATATTTGCAGCCAGTAACCATGATAAAGATGACCAGCACTGTAAAAAATAGTGTCGGACGTGAAAATTTTGAAATTTCTTTTATTAATTCTTGTCGAAATATTTTATCAACATCTCCACTAACATTCCATAAACGAAGAGGAAAGATTTGTTGTTTTTGTATGTTTGTAACGATTAAACTCAAAAACAATTAGACCGATTCCAAAAATTATTTAATATTTCTTTATTACAATGCTACTTATTTTTTAGGAATATTTTTTATTGCTAAAAAATAAGGAATCATTTACATAATTGCAGTGTGGACGAAGTCGCGGGCGAAAAGCTAGTTGTAAATAAGAATATGTATATTCTTAGTTACAACTAGCACTTCGATAGCCGTGTGTGGAAACGGTATATTCTGTAACGGTAAAAACTTAGTTTTTTCTTTTAGTTCTGTGTCTAATCTAATGTAACGTCAAAATAGAAGTGTAGGTACTTCTTCTGACCTGCTCGAAATATTAAGACATTGGAAAGTTACTATTTTAGAGCTATGATTGAAAACAGGCATACTTCTTCGTACGAGCTTACAAAGATTATAGTATAAGGTTTTAAGTATTCTATATTCAAATCTCTGGTGGCCTTTTAATTGAACTCGTCTTTCTGAAAAGGGTTTTACTTGCGCCATTTTATTAACATGTGAATATTGCTTGTATTCAAATTTCATAAACCAACTTATAGATAGTAAAATATTAATTAGCAATCTTAATGGAAACGGTCCGACTGTTAAATTTTATTTCATGCCCTTTTCGAAATGACGGTTTCTATTTGTTAAAATACATTTTTCAGTTTCGCTTATCTGCATCAAGGGCCGAGCTTAGCCGGCTTAGCGCCATTGCTGCGTGGGAAAAAAGTTGGCTGTGCAAACAAAAATTGAGTAGGTAGGCAATAAATAGTAGGTAGTAGTTGTACATAATACTGTTAAAGATATTATATCAGTGTTGTACCGGTAAACAGCTGTCTAATTGTAGTAAACATACTGAATTCGATAACGCTATGTCAATTTGATGTCTGCGTTAAAAGGATCGGTGGCACTATTTAGGGTCCCGTACCCAAAGGGTAACCAACGGAATCCTATTACTAATCGTCCATCGTCCGTACGCCGTCTGTCCGTCAGCGAGTTATATCTCATGAACCGTAATAAGTAGACAGTTGTTTACTTAATTTATTTATTTAACACTTTACGCACACAGATGTACAGAGGCTGACTTAAGGTGGATGCTCCAGGGTGGCCCGCAAAATTCAAATATTTTTATGTTTTTTGCAATTTGCCGGTCAGTGTGAAGCTGTATGTGGACCAAATGCGATCTGCGACCATAACGCGTATTTATCTAAAGAATTATAACCATTTTAATCAATATAGCCCTCTAAGTTCATGTAGTACGAAAGAATGAATATTTCAGAAATATTCATTCTTTCGAACTACGGCCACCCTGGAGCATCCAGCATTTCCTACCAGTCAACCTTTGGGTGATGCAGAGAATAATAATAGTAGGTGCAAATTGTGAAAAAAAAAAACAACAGAAACGCGATTGATTTTTAAATTAATACAAAGATATGTATATATAAACATATATATAAACTATAAATACAATAAAATACTATAATATATACTCAAATTAATAAACTAATACACAATTATACTTGAACAAGTGATGCAAGCAAACAATGAATTATAACTAGCGCTGTAACGATACTACTGCCAATTTCTTACGGATGTGCTCTCGAACCTTGACTTTGAAGTTTAATCGGCTGGTTGCCATCCTAATTTCCTGGGGAAGGGCATTCCACAGAGAAATGGATTGTATGAAAAAGGAATTGTGAATGAAGTCAGTACGGTGAGATGGACAGTGAAGAAGACGATTATGGGATGAGCGTAGATTTTTATTGTGGTTGGCGCAAATGTATTGGAAATAATAATATAGGTACTTAATGTGCGTATTTTTTAATTTTTATTGCCGCTATAACAACAAATTCTAAAAATACGATGGTACGGCCCTTAATGCGCGACTCGCACTTGGCCGGTTTTTACACGACTGCCCTAAAGAAGGAGTGTCATGTTTTCAGCGTCTATTTATGTAAATGTAGGTGGACAATGTATGTGTAGAAGCACACACATACCTACATTGTTTACCTACTTACATTTACAGAGCCGTTTGTTATTTTTTTCTTGGACTTATCGTCTTTTTTTTAATCTTAGAGACTAAATTGACAAGTGAAAATGGCAAACCGACATTGATTTCAATAGCATTTAAGTCAGTTTTGACATTTGAAGTTGTCAATTTAGTCTCCGAGATTAAAAAACAGACGATTAGGTACTTTTTTTTTACTATTGATAGGCACGCGTTTGACCACTATCTCACCTGATGGTAAGCGAAGATGTGGTCGAATATGGAGCACGCTTGTCTAGAAGTAACCTATTCACCCTTGACTTAAAGACTCCCAGGTTATATAGCTATCAGGAAACACAGACTGCGGCACTTCCGGACTTACTGTAGGTTCTTACCTAATCATCTCTAGCTAGAGAATTTATCTTTAATTTAAAATACTAATGCTTAACGGTTTAAAAGTATGGTCATTTCTCACCAAGCCTCCGATAGAATTGAGACCTATCGTAGTTTTTAGGGTTCCATATTCAAAGGGCAACCAACGGAACCCTTATACTAAGCCTCAGCTATCCGTCCGTCCCTCCGTCTGTCTGACAGCGGACTGTCTCTCAAGAACTATAACAGGTAGACAGTTAAAATTTTCCCAGATTGTGTATTTCGGTTACCACTATAACAATCTATATCTATGAGCTAGGTAGGTACTTTTTTAGACGAAGTACAGAAAAGTTATGTTTCGTGTACCTACTCTCGCCAGCATAACCATTGATGCTGAGCTCATTTGAATCATTCTGAAGGGCACTAAGTACTTTTTCATTGTAATTGGCAACAAGGGTCTAATGATAGATATTGGAAAGGTGAATAGTGGATCTCTGTGTTGGCTACAGGTACCTATGGTGTTATGGGCTCGTTTGAATCGACATAATGGGCACTCTTGTCCCATTCGGTAAAAAGAGTCTGACGATGGAGACCAGAAATATGGTTAGCGGATCTCCCAGTTACCTACTAGATGTACGTAGGTTACACCTATGGTAATTGTATTCGAATTTGAATCACCTTGATGGGCACTCTGTATTCACGTTATTTGGTAACTAGGGTGCCAAAATAACTTTAAAAGGTAAAACAATAGCCATTTCTGAACCTCCATGGCTTAGAAGAACACTTATTTAGGTTGTGTGCCATTGAAATGGGAAACGTATTTTTCTATTATTTCAGACGAAAGAAACTAGGATTAGGTCCCTAGGTACCTACGTCTGATTTCTTGCGGAGTCAGGTAAATGTAAGAGCCGTGAGCATTCTTCTTGCGTAGGTACGGTGCTATAGTCCTTCTCTGTCAAATACCTAATTGATAATTCTATCCTAGTGCTTTTCAATTTGCACTCAAAAGTAACAAATGACACCTAGTAGGTACCTACCTACTATGTGTCATTTTCACACTGAAGTTGCAGTGAAATTCTGTAAACATGTAGAAGTGACACATAGGCGAAATTCAGAACGACAAGTGAGCTGTCAAACCATAGGAGATTAAATAACAGCTCACTTTTTCACCCAAGCCTTCCCTTCAACATGTTTACAGAATCGATTGCTGTAGAATAAGGATTCATCTTTCATCATGTTGCAAAAATCTGGTTTTGTAAAAGTACCGTACCACTTCAAGGAGTTCAAGGGCAACGGCGTCTTTGAGAAACGAGTAAAATAAAGAAACCGTTATTTCTATAGATAGCTTTTTTCTCTGCGGTGGTTTAAATAGGCTGAGTAGGGGTGCGCGCGCAACCTAGCGCAATCTCACGACAGTGTTACTATTGTTATAAAAAGAATATTATGGTAATAATTTTATTTCTACCACGCGCCATTTGATACACCTGCACGTAACAGTAGTTGGAGTACGCTGTGCTATGCGTTTTTGCGGGTGTTTCAGAATAAAGAAACGATAGTGAGAGGGTTTCTCATTCATTCTATTGTAACAAAGAAGAGACGAGTCTTTCTATGTGATAATTTTATTTTTTTATTAGGTTTTTTTCGTACAGGATCGGTTGTTGTGGTGATACTTGGGGAGGCCATTTAGCTTATATAATAATGATGATCTTTTGGTTTTTTTTTGGGCCCAGTAACTTCTTAGTAACTTAGAGTTTTTGATGATGATGATTGTTTGTAAAAACTGAAGAAACCTGTGAAGATTCTAGGGAACGCTACCATAAAAATAAACGTCGAATGGACAGTAGAATTTTTATATTATTTGAAATGTGAATGACGTTCAAAAGTGGCGTTTAATGGCCTAATTGGAATAAACGATTTGTCTTTGAAACGTTTTTTTTTAGTTTTGATATTTTCATAAAAACTATTTTACAAAAACATACTACCGACTTCCGAAATCAAAGTTATTTAAACTTTGCACTGTTTTTGTTTGGAAGTTGGCTGTATTTTTTTGTAAAAAAGTTTTATTTTTCACTCTTTGGTAGTGTTTCTCCGCAACTAAGTTGATATCTATCGATTTAAGCAATCCTGGTCCATTTGCTATGGTTCCGTTGCCTATTTCTGAAGTTCATCATCAGCCCTTCCAAAAAATTTAAATGGGGCCATTCCAAGAAAATACTCTTCCAAAAACTTCCCAAATCGCTTCAAGTGTGCCTATAAAATTTGAAGAGTTCCCTCTTTTTCTCCAGGATTCCATCATCAGATCCTGACCTGATGATCATGAAACCACCTGAGAAGTCTACAAACAAAAAGAATTTTCCAAATTGGTCCAGGCGTTGTCGAGTAGGTAATCGGGGACATACATAAAATAAAAGATTCCGTAGAATTGAGAACTTCCTCTTATTTGATGTTGGTTAAAAACGGATCCGTAAGTAATCATTGATCAGATGGATAAATATAGAATAGCTGACCCGTGCCCACTTCGTTGGGCGGTATTTTTCGGGTTAATATATATTCTATGACACTCACAAATACCGTGGCTTTCTTTCGTGGTAAAAGAATTTTCAATATCGGTTTAGAAAATCCAGAGATTACTCCCTACAACCTCACAAACTCATAAACTTTACCTCTTTATAATACGTATTAATATGATATGATAGTAGGTGTAGATGATAAAAAAAACTCTGGATTTATCGACACGTTACTGAAAAGTGAATTTTCAGCAATTCCCTCAACTATTTGTCTGCACTTGATATTATAGGTATCTACACAAGTACACATGCACATCGCAAGCTTCATTCCACCCACACAGTGCATTTATAAACATTAGTCTATTCCTTCCTTTTAAGTACTGCTGTTATATTTAGGGTTCACAAAAGGTTTTATTTACTTATCAATACATTCTTGGCATACCTAATACTACAGTGCGATGAGTTACCAGACAACCTTAGGATGGACTAAAATGAAGATGAGGTGTGACGAAACAGAACAATACATATTTTTCATTCCAGGTGGCCTGGAAGAGATTGTGGATTGTGATAAGACCACCCATTGTAGGTTTTAGTTTCCGTTTTACCGAGTCTGCCAGCCTGATTGCTATTTCAGACTACGGTCTATCTCTCCAAATTTCATCCAGATCTATTCAACCGTTTTGGTGTGTTTAAGTAACAAATAAACAAACAAACTAAACTTATACATGCAAAGTTTCGTATTTGTAATAAAAATCAAAATATGGTATACAATAAAATAACTACATGCTTACTACTTGTTCAAATTATTTATGAATAAGTATATTAATAACTTTGTGCTACAACCCTAAACGATGATCACTTTTTGCACTTATTATAGCGTCTGCGACGAATCTAAACATAAACGGCACATGCCTCTCCGTCTGCTGGGCACTACGATCATGATACTTACTATATTTGTGCATATTGCAACAATTTATCGAAAACCTTTTTTCTACTATTATTTTGTCATTCTTGGTTAGCATCAAGAATGACAAAATGCCAATAAGATTCTGTTTGCTTTATTTTATATTTGCAGCACAATACTTTGCATTCATTAAATTATAATCGTTACTAACCACGTACACAATTTCCAGTTCTCATAAAAAACAAAATTATAGTCTATCAGAAATTGCTGATTGAGATTTTTAACCAAAATATATATTGTAGAAAAAGGGTTCACCACCTACATTTTGAAGAACTTTTGCTACCGCTTTGAATAGCGTAGGTCTGAACAGGCCTTCAGGGTTCCACTCAACTTATCACACCAGTCCAGAAAAACGATGCCGTGGACTACAATTTCCGAGCCGCTATTTGTTAACACCTAATAATATATAAATTTTTCAAAATAAATGTTTACAAAAAAAAGTTTGAAAGATTTTCCACCACGAGTTCTTATATGCTGAAACCGGATCCACTTCAAAACTAGGTAAAGACCTGAAGTTCTGTGTATTACACTATTCCTTCCTAGAATTTGGACTTGCGTTCTTATTCTATGATGGGAAAATAATAAAAGAACCATTCAATTCTTTAGTGAAAGTAGCAAGCTAAAATTTAACGCGAATAGAATAATTGGGTGAATCCATTAATATCTAGGTATGGAATTATTGTCTGGGGTTACGGAATTTATTTGAAAGAGCCACTGCGGCCCTGGAACACAAAGGGCTCCCTTCTGCTTCCCCCAGTGCGGGAGGAATCATTAGATTATTTTAAATCTTTAAAGAAAAAAAGGTATGGAGTTAATGTGGTGCTTGCGTGGGTGAGAGTTTGAACACAAAACTCATGAACACATATCTTAAACAATAAGGAACATTTATAATTACAACTAAAATTAGCTTATGCAAAGTCATCAAAAAAGTTGGCGAGGTTTAAAAAAATAAAACCTCTAGGTATCTCGTCTTAGACAGACATCGTAAGATATTTGTGAAAACACATTGTAGCACAATATAAAACAAGACCTTAAAAATACTTTCAAAATACGAATACATACAATAATCTTTGGTTTTAACATGTTAAACTACCAAACATAGATTCAACTTTGAGTTTACTATTAAGAACAAAGGGATTAAAAGCAGAAACGCGAACCGCAAGCCGCGAGCCATTACTTTGTTTTGTGACACGTCGAGTGCTATTGTGTTGCAAAAATGGCTGATTTTCGAAGCTATTCACACTAAAAACTAACAGAATTTTTTGCTTTGCTTCTCTCATATACTGGCTGTAAGAAAATATTATTCCTGAATAAGAAAAAGTTTCCTCCATTGACGACATCACGGTCCCCCTGGTACCAGAGTAATGAGCAAGCTTTCACGTGTGTTACCACGTCGAGCCGAGTAAGCTCGCGATCTTAAAATCGTGTACTATAAATTCGTACGTCTATCACCCACTTTACAGAACCAAGATTCAAGACTTGTCTAGAAAATGGTAGGAAATAGTAGAAAGTTTACTGTTTTAGTTTGTAACATTGTTTTAGCCGTCAGTAAAACGTCAAACGGTCAAATGCAAATCATTAGCGAATGAAAGATGGTTGCTTGTGTTAGCTTATTGTCCAGTCTGTATTGATTTCTCACACACCATCACTGACCCTAGTACATTCAAATAAAATAAATATTCAGTGTTTCGCTAATCTTAATTCACGATGGCGGCTAATGCCAAAATATACGAGGCGCGGGAGCACTGCAAGGCGGCTGAAAGAGCGTAAGTTGAAATCTACGTATTATATATATATTTTTTTCAGATTGATTCTGTTAATTTGTTAAAACTGATGTTTATTTATTTCTAACTGTATAAATTGTGTATGACTCAAAGTTGTGATAGACATCAATGATCATAATACGTGCTTTTATTAACAAATGATAAGTACTTTGGTTTGCTTGTAATACTAAATAACTAAGTTCATGTCATTCAAATAGCAAATATGTAGGAATTTTCAACTTCTGTTTTAGAGACTTGACATTGTCTTTTTATGTATCTGTTGCAGCCAATTGGCTAAATAACTCGTTTAATTAACGGCCTAGCTTATTCATTGAACATAGCCATTTAATCAGCGGCATAATTTACTTCCAGCCAATCCATCGAATCCATCCAATTCAGCAGATGGTAAGGCTGTTCATATAATAGGGTGTCACCGTGTGATATTTTTTTATGAAATAACTGTCTAATTTATGTAATGCCTTACTCAAGTAAAATACTGAGGAATGTAAAATTGGTTGTATGAAATGGCCACCGCAAAACCTATCCTTGATGTGTGAGGCACACTGTGCAGTGCTCCTATTTCTGCCTGCAGGGTTTAAAGACCCAAATATAAATGGGATGATGGAAGCTAAGACTTAAGACTTTAAGACGTACGCTAGTCATTTAATGATATTGAACCAATTTATTAGCCTAGCTCAAGGATGGTCATCCTATGGCACACCACTGGCATGCTGCAAAATAACTTGGGCACACCTATTTAAGATTACTTAGTATCATGATGAATGTTTCAGTTCAGTATGGTTTCTGTTATTGCTAATAATACAACAGAAATTTAATTTTATGTGATAAATGCGGTTAAGATTGCTTTATGGCTTTATAGTTACAAAAAAATAGTTAAGTTGATAGCATTATCAACTCTTATCATTAAGTATGCTATTTTTTGTCCATTGAATCACCAAGTCAAGATTTTTTTGCTAAAATGCCATAACTATATTATTATTTTTTAATGGAAATGGAACAAGCACAAAAAAAAGTTCACCATCCCTGGCCTGCTTTTCAATTAAATTTCAGGACGTAAACTTAGACCGCTGATTAAACAGTGCAATTCAAACCCTTGGCCTCTAATAAAACTACTAATTAAGCCAGTTAATTAGTTTTTTTAATAGATAGAGTGGGTCTCGAGGAAGTTTTTAGTATATAATTTGCACCCGTGCGAAGCTGGGGTGGGTTGCTAGTATACTACAAGAACCTTGAAACCAAATACTCATATTTCTTTTTGGAGGGTCTGGAATAAAATGTCTTGAGGAAATAAAATGTATTGGTAAAATATCTTCTTGGCCAGTATCGGGAATTGCCAACCACAATACTGGCGGAACTACAATGTGCTTCATAACGAGAGCCATGAAATAAGACAGTTATTATTAAACTGTACTTTATGTCTGGGTTTTAAAGCTATCCATTCAAAAAATGTTAAATAGTTAACATGTTTGGAAACATATGTTGCGAATGACGATGCTAGTTCAAACTGGCCTTTAGTAACATGAAACCCTATTGAATGGTTATTTTATGAAAAAGTCATTCAATAAGGCTTAATGAACTTACAGGGCTATATTGATGATTGAAATGGTTATAATTCTTTAGATAAATATGTGTTACGGTCGCGAATCGTATTTTGTTCAACATACTGCACTCTGACCGGCAAATTGCAAAAAACATAAAAATATTTTAATTTTGCGGGCTACCCTGGCGCTTCCACCTTGAACTAAGCATATAGTTGAAAAGTTAATATAAATGGGGCTGTTTCTGATGTAACATGGATAAAAAAATAGAATCTATGTTTAGCAACTGTACTGTCACCTTTAGTTAGACATGAATATATGAGGCTGTAATATAATCTAGTCTGCCTCAAATGCATTTTATCAGCATCTTTCTAGCCTTTTATGATTCTGTCTGTCAGCAATCTGTATCTCAAGAACCGTAATAGGTAGACAGTTGAAATATTTGCAGATTGTGTATTTTTATTGCCACTGTAACAAATAATAAAAATTAAGGTTTATAGTAAGGAAACCTATTAAAAAAAAAACAGCCAAGTGCGAGACGGACTCGCACTTGGCTGGTTTTTTTTTAATAGGTAATTTTTATACATCTAATAGGGAAGATGCAAATACAGAATTTATGAGAATGTTGTCAGTAAAATGATAAAAAAGTATAAAATATAGGCCACTACAAAGTTTTTATTTTGGTTAATATCGATTTTTAACAAAAATAATGAATTATAGTAACGTGAAACGGAACATGTTTAAAAACAGAGGCCATGGTAGAGTGGTTGTCTCCCAGTGGGGTGATGACAATCTGGTCACTTTTAACGCCACCAAAACACAAGCATGTCTTTTTACCGCAAAAAGGAGTCGTTTTGACCAAGCTCCTACTTTTCGGGGTGCATCTGTTCCTGTGACTGATCGGCTCGAGCTTCTTGGCATGGAGTTGACATCCAGTCTCAACTTCGGCGCCACCATCGAGTACAAAGCCCAAACTGCGGCCAAAAAGCTGGGCATCCTAAATAGGGTGAAGCGATACTTTAGGCCTGGACAGCTTTTTACCCTTTACAAAGCACAAGTCCGATCCTGCATGGAGTATTGTAGCCACCTTTCCTATCCTATCAGCTTGCCGCGCTTGACTCGGTGGAACGCAGAGCTAAGAGGCTCATCGCCGACGTAAAACTGGTGGATGCCAAGCTCCATAGCTTGGCTCATCGCCGTAAGGTTGCCTGCTTGTCGGTCTTCTACAGATTGTACTTCGGTGAGTGTGCCCAAGAACTCCACGACCTCATCCCACCGGCCCCGTTCTGCCATCGGACATCCAGACGCACTGCATCTTACCATCCCTACCTTGTGGCTATTCCACCAATTCGCATTAAGCGTTTTCAAACGTCTTTTATAATGCGCTCAGCAAAGGAGTGGAACTCTGCCTGCGTCTGTGTTTCCAAAAGCTTACAACCCTAATCTCTTCAAAGTTAGAGTGAACAGGCTCCTTCTGGGTAGGCTCGCTCCATCGTAGACTTTGTCTCTGTCATCTCTGACATAGACTAGAGTCAAGAGCAAACCCATTACAAATAAAAAAAAAAAAAAACAACAATCAGCGTTTAGTGACGTATCTGCTGTTATACCAACGAAAAGGCAACCTTATGTCTTTGAGTTGGGACAGTTCTTGACTAGTGATAGACACGAGTGACGTCATCGTCCGTTTTCGCGCGAACCTTTCAAACTGTCGGTTTAAATACGCAATTTTGGCAATAAATTAAAGCGTTTTCATTTTTTATTTATGTGGTTGTCTATTCTAGATGAAGCTCCTTAAAATAGTTAAAATTAAAGCAAAAATGGAAATATTGCATGTTCCCTATTAGTTAACCATTCCATTTTGAATTGAATTTCGTTCACTGTGACCGAAATCCGAGGCTTTCACGTTTTTAACGCCCCTGAGTCTGACACTCCACTTACACGGTAAAAATTATTTCTGAGGCTGTACGATGTTCGCCGGGTCCAGTAGTAATATAAAAATGAAGAATTCAATATCAATATAACGCAAAGCATAAATAGAACACTTCAAAATGATTTTGTAAACATAAGTGTAGTTTCATTTGTAACTAACTCATCGCTTACCGATCATCAAGCTGTTTTACTAACATTGCAAATTTCTTTACCTAGAAAAAACTGCTTGCGTAGCGATACTAAAGTAAATATGAAAAACCTTGAAAATGACATAAGCGCTATTAATTTTGACCCAGTTTTTAATTCAAACGATGCAAATATTTCTTTAGAGTATTTCATACATTCGCTACAATATGCAATTAAGAAAAACTCATTTGTTAAAATAATGCCTAGGAAATATTATAACATTAAACCGTGGATCACACCCGGTCTCGTTCGATGTATGAGACATAGGGACAAACTTCACCTGAAATCGAAACTGGCACCTGGTGATGAATCACTTTCCGTCACATACAAGAGGTATAGAAATTTCTGTAACAATCTTTTGAAAAAAATAAAAAATCAGTATGATAAAAATGAACTACAAAAGGCAGGAAAAAACAGTAAGCTTGTTTGGAAATTTATAAAAAATAATACTTTTAGATCTAAAAATTCCGAACCTCCCCTTGATTTATTATCAACAGAAATAAATCCGTCCGAAGCAACGAATAAAGTCAATAATTTTTTTGCTAACGTTGGTAAAAACTTGGCAGAAAAAACATTAAATTCTAGATCGTTGCCTCCTCAAAGTTCACCTGTAACAACTTCTACACTACATTCTTTTGTTTTATTTGAGACCGACGCAAATGAGGTATTAAGAATCATAACCGAGCTTAAGGATGTTTGTGCTATTGGCTGCGATAACATACCGAATCATATACTTAAAAGATTTAAATATCTAATTGCACCTCCGTTAACTCACATTTTTCAGTTATGTTTATCACAAGGAGTTTTCCCCCAATTACTTAAAAAAGCTGTAGTCACCCCTGTTTTTAAATCTGGAGACAAGAACTGTGTTAATAATTATAGACCTATTTCAGTCTTAACGGGCCTCTCCAAAATTTTAGAAAAAATCATAAACACTCGTTTAATAAAATATCTAGAAGACAACAAATTGCTTTCAGACAGTCAATTTGGTTTTAGGCCCAAAAGATCAACAAGCCAAGCAGTCCACCGATTGACAAATTATATAAGTACAAGTATGGACAATGGCATGCACACCATTGGTATCTTTTTGGACCTTGCCAAGGCGTTCGATACTATTTCTTGTTCTATATTATTACATAAGCTTGAAACGATTGGGATAAGAGGAACACAACTTCAACTTTTTTCTGATTATCTTAGTGATCGTTATCAATGTGTGAAAATTGGTCAATTTATAAGTTCTGAGCTTAAAAATAGCTGTTACGGATTTCCACAAGGTAGCATTTTGGGTCCTACGTTGTTTCTAATATATATAAATGATCTGTGCAGCTTGCCACTCAAAAATGGTATCATACTGTCATACGCTGATGACACGGCTCTAGTGTTCTCAGCTAAATCAAGAATCGAGGTTTATGAACACGCGCAGAATGGTTTCAATACTGTATCTAATTGGCTTCTTAACAGTCTCTTAACATTAAATTTAGATAAAACAAAATACATTTTATTTACGATTAGGAAAAATAACATTCCGCTTACTAACTTAAACATTTTTGCACATAATTGTAGAACTAACGCTGACAACGCATGCACTTGTTCCACCTTAGCTAAAGCTGACTATGTGAAATATCTAGGTGTAACAATTGACACAAATCTAAATTTTCGTAAACATATTGATGTACTATGCAGCAGAGTGCGGAAATTAATATACATTTTTAAATACTTACGTAACGTAGCCGACTATGATTTAATTAAACAAGTTTATTTGGCTTTGTGTCAGTCCATACTAACGTATTGCATAACTTCCTGGGGTGGTGTCGCAAAGTCCATTTTACTTCCTCTAGAACGTGCTCAAAGAGCAATTCTAAAGGTTGCAACCTTTCGCCCTTTTAAATTTCCCACGCACCAGCTTTTCATGGCATGTAAGGTACTAACAGTGCGTCAACTAGCTATTCTAAACATCGTACTGCATCAGCACACTGAACTTCCTTATGACCGAGTACCTTCAAGCAAGAGAAGGAAAGATTTGGTTTGTATTAAACCTCAAACCAAACATGCTTTCGCAAATAGATTTTTTGTGTTTTTGGGACCTTATCTATATAACAAGCTCAACAAGCCACTTGACATATATAGTTTAAATTATAAGAAATGCAGTACAACGCTTGCGGAATATTTAGCAAAACTCAATTACGTTGACACAGAAAAACTGCTAGAAATTTTAGTATGATGTTTATTGTTTCATATTTCTTTGTATTATTTATTTTTGTTCATTGTTTAGAATAGTATTTATTAATAATTGTAAAGTTTGCTTATTTTTAATAGTCGATTAAGATTTTTTTATTGTATTGATCTAGTTTACATATATAACTGACCAATTTAAATTGCGATGAAGTGAGGGCCTGAAACACAGGTTTAAATAAACCTAGATCGGGCAGGTCGCTATCTACATTATAAGTTCCAAGTTAAATATCTTATACGTCTAATTATTGTTAGCCATACACTAGTTTTAAGTTAGGCACTAATTTACCTTTATATAAGATTTTTACTTTATTATCTTTTTGTGGCTATTTATACACATTTTATTGTAAAAGTTTTTATGAATAAATTGAATTGAATAAAATTGAATTGAGTATTCTGGGAGGTCAATAATATCAGAAACAAGTATTCCATACGAATGGGGTGCTTATGTACAGATATTTCTTATGAATAACATCTAATGAGCAAACAAATAAATAATTTATTATGAACTAGCTTTTGTTCTCTGAAATGGCTCTCAGAAAGAATAATGAACACAATTTTATTAATAAGATACTCATTGAAATAAATGCTTAATGAGCACTAGAGAGAGCGAATAATGAATGGCATCAATTTTGTCTGAAAATATTTTTTTTGCCTAAATCTATACTTTCCACTTGTCTAAGTCATTTATTGAGAAGTTGCAAAAAAAATATATTAGCTTTTGAAAATATATCCCGTTTTTTCCCGGTACCGTAGGAATTACGGAATATCCTCTCTTAGTTCTCCATACACTCCCCAAGTCCCTAAGGAACCTATGTTTACGACCAATGTTTTCGGCTGTGCGTTGTCTGTTAGTTACTCAGTCAGTCACTCACGGTGCTTGTACACGGTGCTAGTAACTGGAGCAGGAAAAGCACTGGTTTTTTGCTCGAGCAGTATGTATGCACAAGTAAATTGCAGGTACTTGGACAAGTTGCAAGGAAGGCGCGGGCTACTTACGTCTCTCTTCACAAAAACTTTTACGGGTAGCTCGCGTTGGTACACGCTCGAGTCGCTGGACATGCACCACCTTTCCACGAAGCGTATAATCTGCGCAAGTGCCTTAAAATGCTCAAGCTACATATAATGTACAAGGACCTTAAGAAGACAATGCAAGGGATTGTCTTGTCTATGTTACTAAAACATATTTCGGCCTAAGCGAATTTACTTACTTTTAACCTTGTCAAAAGTGGTGAACAACAATTTTCCCCGACATTATTATGTTCTTGTTCTCCCATTGTTTAATTCTATTTCATTTTCATGTTATTATACAAAAATCACACAACGATAAGCTCCTTTCTTATAGGTACTCTTACTCAGTCATTCTTCCTTGTCATCTTCATCAGGTTTCTATTGAGAGACGGCTTTGGGTGCGTTTTTACTAGAGAAATGCCAGGATGCGTAGCTAGGTAGGTACACGGTCTGTGTGAGAGAGAGGGACACCTCACGCCCCAGCCGCCGCAATAAAAGAAGAAGCCCCGGGCGTCGGGAGTCACACGGCGATTCACGGCCATACAGGCAGTTTAGACTCCTCATCTGTAGCTTTGGAGGTCACTCCGGATACTAGTGTAAATTTAAACTAAATTACAAGACAACAGAAGTTAACCCTTTAAATAATGAACAATTACTATTAGTGAATAATGGTAAGGTATCTTCTAGCAATTTAGCTCATTGTAAAAAACCTAGGGGAGGGCAATTCACTTTAAAATTATTTAATCAGAACATGTTGGTATACGCTAGGTTGCTCTTCCAAATTAATTGAGATAGAAATATTTTTAAAGAAAACCAAGCTTGGTGTAGTTTGCCTTACAGAGCATTGGTTAAAAGACTACCAAGTAAGTTCCAATAATTATGAAAATTATTATGTGTCGCGACAACGCATGATACATGGTGGGTCATTTATTGTAATTAAAACTTCGATTAAATCTAAAGAAAAAAAAGATATTGTTAACCTGTGGGTTGTACACACCATTGAATTGTCCTGTGTTGAGCTAGATAAGTATGTTGTGGTATGCGTCTACTTTACACACCTTCATGTCACTAGAATCTATCTGTGTTTGATACTGTAATGGAAGATGTGTTGAAAAAAGTTAGTTCTACTAGTAAATCAATAATTTATATGGGGCGACTTTAACATTAACTTATTAAAAACAAACTCCAATAGTTTCAGGTTATTGAGTCTTTTTAAATTATTTAATTTATCAAGTGTTTTTGTTAAAAAAAAAACCCGTGTGATAGCTTCTACTGCGACTTGTACAAACAATAAATTTTGTAATTGTGATTACCTACATAAAGAAATTGTAAATAAGTTGTCATCTGATCACAATGGAAAATTAATAACGTTTTGCACTTATATATATATACCTTTAGAAAAAATTCCAATAAAATTTAGACCAATTATGGATAAAAATTTCCAAGAATTTAATAGTGCTTTAGATAGTAGACTAGGTATTCATAAGTTTAATAATATAAACCCCAATAAGTTCTATGCTGAGTTCTTTTCATTATTAAACACTCAATTTATTGACACTTTTTCCCTAAAGTCTACAAGTATTTACACCAAGTTCTTATTTAGCGATTGGGCAACTCCAGGCATTCGCAAAAGCATGGAAAAGCTACATGAACTGTGTGGCCAAAAGCAATATATAAATAATACAAGCTTTCATATGTATGATACAAAATATTCAAGAACATATGAAATTTATGCAAAACAGCAAAAGCTCTACATATTAGCCAATAAAATAAAATCAGCGGACGACAAAATAAAAACTACTTGGTAAATAATAAATAACGAAACAGGTAGGAAGGAACAACGTAAACTAAATTTAATTTAAATACTGTAAATGGCCCAATAAACTCAGGAATTTGAAGACTTCTTTGCTAACATTCCTCTTAAAACTACTAAAAGTCTCAACTCGTCTCTCGCGCTCGCTGCTGCATTACTTAGAAAGAATGTAAAGGTATGCCCATCGGAGTTTAAGTTTCAACATACAAACCATTATAAAAGCTTTTAAAGATCTTAAAATAAAACCAACTGAAGATCTATGGGAAATGTCTGTACAAGTCTATAAATCTGTCATTGAAACTATTGCCCCCCCTACTTAGCTGTCATATTTAATACTAGTGTAGACCAAGGAGTATTTCCCGATCTTATGAAACACAGTAAAGTAGTTCCGTAGTTCAAATCGGGTGATAATCAGGAACCCAATAATAATAGACCTGTGTCAATTCTGCCAGTCCTCAGTAAGGTGTTTGAAAAGTTAATGCTTAATCAGATGTTACTTCACTATAATAAAAATTCCATCTTTCATGAACAACATTGCGGTATCACCAAAGGGCGTTGTACAACTGACGCCGGTGTTACCCTCATAAAGAAAATCTTTAACGCCTGGGAAGAGTCGGAAGACGCCATTGGAATATTCTGTGACCTGCGCTCGGAAGGCGTTTGATTGCGTTGATCATGAGACACTTTTGTTGAAACTTGAGCACTGTGGGATCGGAGATAAATCCCTTGAGTTGCTTAGGTCATACTTGATGGACAGACAGGTTAAAGTACAGGTAAACGGTGTAAACTCAATAGGGTCTGAAATGAAAATGGGAGTTCCTCAAGGCTCAATATTAGGTTTTTCTCTTTCTAGTTTATATAAATGATTTGCCCCAATTACTTCAAAATCACTCAAAGATGGTGTTATTTGCGGATGACACATTATTGATATTTAAAATAGAACGACGGTCACGAAATCTTGACGTCGTCAATAACTCTATTCTTGAAGTCAAAATTGGTTTTACAGCAAAACAACTTGATATTAAATAAAAAAAAAATAATGAAAATGCTAAAAGTAGCGAATGTGACATCATATAGAATGTAGAAAAATTAAGTTTATTGATCAGACAGTTTTCTTGGGAATCACCGTAGACGAGAAATTAGAATGGGGACTTCATATTATTATAACATCTCTAGCGGGGCGGCTAAGCTCAGCTGCTTATGCTGTCAGGAAGATAAGACAGTTAACAGACTAGAAACCGCTCGTTTGGTCTATTTTAGCTACTTTCAGAGCATTATGACATACGGTATTTCGTTGTGGGGTCAAGCTGCTGACATTGAATCCATATTTATTTTACAAAAGAGAGCTGTCAGAGCCCTTTATAATCTGCGTCGCCGCGATTATCGAAGGGAACTTTTTATAAAAATTAATATTATGACAGTCCCTTGCCAATTCATATGTGAAAATGTAATGTATGTACGGTAAAATCGCCATATTTTTAGTAAAATTAGTGATAGATATAATTTTGATACTAGAAATAAATATAAATTAGATCAACCGTTTTATAGATTAGCTTAAGTACACCCATCTTTCATGGGGTACTGTTTTAAATGTTACAATAAGACACCTTGTGACACATTAGAACTAAATGAAAGACAGTTTAAAGCGTATACTATATCAAAGCACACTTTGTAAACAAGCTTATTACAAATAGATTACATTCAGGATAAGAATGCCTGTCCATAGGACAGACAATGTTGTGGACAAAATCAAACTGGTTGCTTTATGTATTAACTTTATAGATGTTCTGTTTCTTTTTGTTTTTGGGTTTGTATGTTTCTGTTCACTCGCACACTGTTAATTAGTGATTCCAATATTTGTAAATATGTGAGTATAATGTATCTACTTATTTAGAAAATTAATAAGTCTAAATCTGCATGTCCTAGGTGCATGGTCCTCACATATAACTAAATTTTTGTATACCAAATATTGTAAAAGATTTATTTGAAAAGAGTAACTATGGAGTTTCTTGTCCATCCTTCTCCATAAGAATCTACCTTTCCGAATGGACAGTAGAGTGACTTTAGAATTTTTATATTATTTGAAATGTGAATGACGTTCAAAAGTGCCGTTTAATGGCCTAATTGGAATAAACGTTTTACGATACGGAGTAGAATACGCCTGCAACTAAGCCCGAAACTACGGACTTCAGGCTTAGAGAGTAGCCCCCAGGCCCGGGTCGACGGCGCGTTGTTTCTACGCGCGCCTCAAAGATGTCAGTATAGAAGACGGGGTCTGCTAGGGCCAATACCTGCCGGGGTTGTGGAATTTGTTCGGAACAGTCACCGTGGCACTGGAATGCAAAGGGCACTAGGAGGAACACGGATAGGTTTAATTAGTAAAAGTCTGACACTCCCTTCTGCTTCACCCAGAACGGGAGGAGTAATTTAATGATTTCCAATCCATAAAAAGAAAGGGAAACGGTTGTTAAGAAAGCTGAGCGAGGCTAGATAAATGAAGCGATACTTTTGGTTAAGAAACAAACACATCCCTCGCTTCGCATCCTCCCTCCCTCATCTTTATAGGAAAGGCTTAGCAGGTTAGGTAAAGTTTGGCCTTGCGTATCTTAGTATCCTGTCCCTCAGGAATAAAATATTCCAACTTCTGAATTATGAAGCTATTCGTAGCTTAATATGCCAAACAGAATTCTTTTGATTGTGAAAAGATATGATAGATCTGCATTGATATTCCTTTATTATGAGTTTGATATAGCATAGAACCATGTCTGTTTAATCCTGATATAGTCGCCGGCAAAGGTCGTGCAAGGATGAATGCAGCAGGGTGATCCCGCCAATGTACGATGGGCGAACGAAACTTGCAAGCGCATTAGTCAATGAGCATTGACTGACGAATACGCCCGCAACTTAAGCCCGAAAACACGGACTTCGGGCTTAGAGAGTAGCCCCCTAGGGCCGTGGTGACTCGTTGGAACAGTTTCGCAACACGATAACACCCCCGCCTGCTCTGATTGGCATGCTTTCATTCTTACATACAGGGTGATTGGTAACTAATTACGTTCCTTCAAATGGGACGTTCTACATCTAATTTGCAATTATTTTGACCCCATAACTTGGGGTCTGTATAGGGTAGTTTTCGAGTTATTGATGTTTTTAAGATTTTATAGAAATTTTCTGCTTCTCGACAAAAAATCTACAAATTTTGATAAATCTATAGTACTCTGGATAGACAGCTGATATTTTTCTAATAGCTCACGAACAAATGAATCCCTCAAATAACTAAAAATACGTCGAAAAGTTAAGCAATGAGAATTTTTTGAAACGTGTCTTAGATATTAAGGCAGTTTACTCGCGGCAGTTTATGGCTCTTGACATACAAAGTACATGGAAAACTTCATTGTTTGATAAGATTTCTAAAATAGTACAATAATATCACTTTTAGCATGAGATGGATTCTGAAACAGATCAGAAACTCAATTGTTTCCGAAAAGGTATAAAACCACCCGTTGCACATGAACTGTATAACATACCATTTAGAGGAAAGCACTTAATTGCCAATCATCCTGTATAACTATAAGCTTGCGAAATAAGTAATAAATTTTTTGGTGTTGCTGAGCGATGTGAAAAATTGTAGAAAACTATACCATCAACTAAATAACATGGGTACTTTAAACCAATTTAATAAGTTAGTTTAATAAATTCGAATTATGAATCTGTTAATTTTATTTTCTTGAGATGCGCATGCGACGTTACATTTCATCATCCATTTAAGATTAAATCTTTGCGTAGCTATGCAGTTGAGCTTATTTGTATTTTGCTTCAATACATTTTCGTTTTTTAAAGGCTCTCGTTTCGCCGGACGACTTTCGGGAAGCTGCGGCCCCGGCCGCTGCTTCCACCAACATTATTTTCAAGTAGTACTTTGGGACCTCATGAAAATTCTGGTCCCTGTCCCAAAAACCCCTCGTCCCGTTTCGCCCCTGTTGTAAAGTAGTGCCTTTTAATATATTTTTAACTAGCTGTCCCTCCGCGGCTCCGCTTCCGTCTACTGTAACTTTCTTATTTTTTCATAAGAACCTTCTCATGAGAGTAACAAACAAAACCCCAAGTGACCAAGGGAAATAGGGATTATTTTTATATATAAGATTAATATTTATGATGCCATCTAATCAATATGTCGTTTTCAGCGTGAAGACTTCTATGTTTCGGTGGAAAGTGGACTACGATTCAGCAGCTGACGAATATAGTCAGGCCGGTAAGTTTTAATACCCTCTCTCGATCTAAATGTTATCACCAGTTTACCGTAGAATATTGTTGCAAAATTAATGTAACCTTTTTTTTACACATCGTAATACGATAGCAATATAATAACAGGCTCCTTCTGGGTAATCTTGCTCCATCGTAGAATTTGTCTCTTTCATAGATTAGAGTCAAGAGCAAACCCATATTAATAAATCAATATAATTATATAAGATTCTTTCGTTACTCATTGAGTTCGTAGACTCATTGAGTGATACTGGTCGTAGAAGACTGAAATTTGGCATGAAGCTTCTCTACACTCCGCATTAAGAGAGGATTTCCCGAAATTCCTACGGGAACGGGAAAAAAGCATATGCGCGAAGTCGCAGGCAAAAGCTATTCTCAAAAAAGTCTTTACTAATAAAAAAAGCAGTTCCTACATGGTTATGTTTTTTTCAGCTCAGTGCTACCGTATTGCCAGAGATCTGGCGAACTCGAAGGACTGTCACCTGAAGGCTTCGGAGTGTTACAGGAAGAACAACGCGTTCTTCCACGCGGCCAAGGCTTTGGAAAACGCTATCATTGTCTGTAAGGAAACTGCTCCGCCCGAAGAGGTGAGTCCAAGCTACTCTCTATATAGGCTGAGGACGTGGCTCTGGATTACTTTGGTAAGAGATCGGCTAATGAAAACTTGATTTCTGCGGCCGATTTGTATTTTTCTTATTTCAGTGTCAATCGTTTTAAAAATACCGGTAATTTACGTACATTTTGCGCCATACTGCGCCAGAAGGAACTATGTTTTTCGAGTGTAGGTATAGTTATGCATGTATGTATAATTGTTTGGCACGCTTTGCGGCCTGAACGGCTCGATGGATTTTAGCTTGAGAGGTGGAGCTTGAGAGGAGAGTGACACTGGATATATAAAAATTAATAAAAACAAATGACTTTGTCGGAACTCGACCGCTAAAAACGACTAAAAAGTTCGAAACAAGTCGCTTTCCAAGCAGGCCGAGCAGCAGCATTTTTTGACATAGTCATATTTTTCACATTGATTGTCGAGAAGAGATGCGACTCGACCTCAAACAGTGCCAAGTCCAACAGAACGCGATTTCGATGACGTACCTACATATACGAGAGTGCGTTTTTAAGTTCGCGGAATGGGAGGGTAGATGATAAAAATAGGTCATTATCGAGGTGGCCACGACTTCAGCCACTCAATATTAGTATAAATACCAGGTTTTGTCTTAATTGGGTCATTAGTCTTTGAACTATCGTCAAGCAAACAACTCAATCGGGAAGAAAGTGTGCATTATGGAAAAATCGAGTACCGTGCCGTAATAAAGTTCCTTACCAAGCAAGGAAAGTCAGTTCAAAACATACTGGAAGAGATGGAATCCGTTTACGGGGACTCTTGCCCGGGTAAAACCATGGTTTACAAGTGGCATTGTCTTTTTAAACAAGGCAGGACCTCACTTGAAGACGACCCGCGGCCCGGACGGGCGATCGAGGTGACTACTCCGGAAATCATTAAAAATGTCGAAAAAATAATATTGAAAGATGCCAGACTAAAGAAGAAACAGCTTGCAGAAATGGTTGGAGTATCGTATACAACAATTTTCAAAATTCTACACGATCATCTTGGCATGACAAAGGTCAGTGCAAGATGGGTGCCAAGAATGCTCACGCCGCCTCAGAAACAACGCCGCGTGGAGTGTTCTCGCACGTTTTTGGACCTCTGTAACGAAGATAAGGATGGACTATTGAGTCGAATTGTTACTGGAGATGAAACTTGGGTTCATCATTATGAGCCTGAGTCAAAACAGGACTCTATGCAGTGTGCACAAAAAAGGTACACCACCACCCAAGAAGTTTAAAGTGTCACAATAGTGTTTTGGGATTCGGAAGGGATTCTGTTGACCGATTATAAAGATAAAGGCGTTTCTATAACCGGAGAATACTATGCTTCTATACTCGAGAGGTTGAAAGAAAGTATTAAAGAAAAAAGGAGGGGAAAATTGACCAAAGGTGTCCTTCTTCACGACAACGCGCCTGTTCACAAGAGCCGTGTTGCGTTGACTGCCCTGCATAAGGTGGGCTTCGATATTTTAGACCATCCACCCTACAGCCCAGACCTGGCTCCCAGTGATTATTACCTCTTTCCAAATCTGAAAAAAGAACTTCGTGGAAAGAAATTTTCAACTGATGAAGAAGTGAAGGACGCGGTTTCAGCTTATTTTTCGGACAAAGACAAAACATTTTTTTATGAAGGTATACATAAGCTAATTGAAAGATCTGAAAAATGTATTAGGGTAGCAGGTGAATATATTGAAAAAGAAAAATAATTTAGTATTTTTATTTTCACTCCTTGCCCTCCATTCCGCGAACTTAAAAACGCCCCCTCGTACACGTCCCCGTACCTACATAATCACGTTCTGTTTAAGAACCAGACTTATCACGTTGAAACTCATATTACAACAAAAATACAGAAAAAGTTAAAAAAACAAGTAAAGTAAAAGTTTTTTATTAATACAATCTATATTATTATATATATGTTATTTTGTAAGGTATATATGGGTCAAAGTAGCCTGAAAAGATTTATTATTATTATTTATTATTATTCAACATTTCATAACTGCCGCCTCATTACACACGAATCATGAGAATGACCGGTAGTGCAGGAAAATTAAGGAAATCAGAGTGAATAATTCGTGTAGTTTTGTATAACTAAACGTGTATACAAAATTTCAGTTCAAGCGGTTGAAGATATCTGCTTCAAAATTGAGCAGAGATACATACATACATTGCAAGAGAATAAAACCTTTTAAAAAACTACGATAGGTCTCAACTCCGTCGGCTTCTGGGTCAGAAATTACCACCCGTCTTTGTATGATTTATGAAAACTTTATTTTATCAATTTTAGATACCGTCTATCTCGTAATGTATTGATGCTACAGTTGAATGCATTTGACATAATTTACAGAAAATCTAACGTAGATAATTAATGTAGAAGTGAGCAAGGAGATATTTTTAATGGTTTTGGAGATACAAACAAAAACCTGAAAAAGGTACCTCTCCCCTTCCCCCACCGCCGGCTCACCTTCCGCCCTCGGGGACTAGTATGTTCATCTAGACACCTCAAAGAACAACTCTACCAATTTTCAAAATTACTCGAATTATTCGCTCTGATCGACGTTAATTAAGCTAATTTTCCTACAGTACGGGTGGTTTAACGCGTACGTGGTCTAGACTTAATTATCGACTGAGTCATATTAGTGGATCGAATAGCAATTTTGAATTTCATCTGTTCTAGAAACATGCCAATGTTTTAAATTGATTCTGTGGCATCGAAAGGGATTTCTTGACTCGGCAACCATAACGCATATCAATAATATAAATAATAAACAAAATTACAATTTTGAAAAGGCTGAGAAGATATGCGTCACATTCGCGCAATAGGGCCATCGCTCAGCATAATGCTAGTCTTATATGCGAGACAGAGCCATATCGTTGGTTTTCAGCGACAGCCGGCAATGACAATTTGACGTCAATCGGCGTAGCATGTAAAGTACGTAGCTAGCGTCCGGTGATCGGTGGCAAAATCCTTTGTATTTCCGCCTTGTTGTGCTGAGACTTAAAGAACGACTGAAAACATTAATCTTGGAGCGAGTGCTCACGGTTATTTATATTTAAAGAAGTAGCTAAACGCTTAGTTGACACTTCGCGTGACCCAAGGGCTGGCTTTACCTCGAACAGAGGATAAGCATTGCCATAAAACGTGGCAATGCCGCCAGTCTTTTGGGCTCACTTCCCGTCGACAGCGATGCGGACGAATTTTTCGACGGCATATTATAGTTAGGAGTTTTATTTTTTATTTAGTAAACTATATAGTTTTATAAAATATCACGAGACACTAAACACATTGAATTTTGTACGGTATGGAAATGGCAGTTATTGGAAATCGTCCTGTCAGCCGAAAGACCTCGATTTCTGCTTAGCGTACCCCAAGCGTTGCCATGTCGACCGGGTGGGTCTGTGCGTTTCGTAGAGGACAACATTATACCTATTTGCGATATGGATTACAAAACGCCCGTCACTAAGGCCCAAACTATCTACTTCGGGCTTAGAGAGTAACCGCCCCTGCGCGTCTCGCATCCATCGGCTTTTCTAATTTTAGTTTTCTCGTTCCATCTCGTAATAGTTGGATCCTTATATTTATTTGTTATTCTGAAGACTTACATACTAATATCATTATAATGACAATAATAATAACTAAATTGCTATTAACAAGTTTCCATAGATAAATACAAAATTGTTACTCCTTCATAGTTCAAGTTACGTCTTATCTTTTCTATTTAATTCAGTTAATTCAACTCAAAATTGTTAATTTCATTTAATTTTATGCTATATTGTTCAAATCTGAAACCTATCTGGACAGCAAACGGTTCAGGTGCCTCTTGTACAAAAAAAAAATCGTGGTTAACGTCAAATGCCTTACGAAAATCAGTATAGATTGAGTCAACCTGACCGCCTCTCGCGAAAGCAGTCCACAGATAGTTTTTGTATTCAAGTAAGTTTGTAAGGGTCGATTTACCTCGAACAAATCCATGTTGGGATTGGAACATATACGGTTTAATGATTGAATAAAAATGCTCATATAAGGACGCCTCAAAAAGATTTGCTATGCCAGATAGTATACTTATGGGTCTGTAATTTGCGCAATCTGACTTGTCACCATCCTTGTAAATGGGCACAACGCGCGCCTTTTTCCAAAAATTAGGTTACACACCCAGTTGAAGCGATCGGTTAAACAAGTAATACAATGGCAATGACAGTTCCTTAGCACAATTCACCAGAAAAAGGGAAATGAGAGAAATGTTTTAATGAACGCAAAACACAGTCGTGCTCGATATAAATTTCCGATAGTGAAGAGTTACATTCGATACCGGCGCATACTTCAGTACTCGGGGGCGGTCCAGAGGTGTCATCATAGACCGAACTAAAGAAATTCGAGAATAATTCACTGATGTCTTGACTATCTGATTAAACCACTCCACGAAACTGCATAGTTTGAGGTAAGCCATTCGTACTTTTCCTGCTATTGAAAAATTTCCAAAACGACTTGATATTGTCAGACAAGGTGTCCTCAGTGGATTCTATAAAGGAACTTTTTCTTTTGTAAAAGTTTTGCACCGGCTACGCAACATTGAGAATGTGTCATAATCACGAGGGTTTCTATACTTTTTGAAGCACCTGTGATATTTATTTTTTTCATTAAGATATTTTTAAGCGATAGCGCTCCATAGGGACTGTGCAGACTCACCCAACCTAGTCGTAGGAGTATGCTTGCTAATTATAGAGTTGAAGGCCTTGTAAAATTCTTCCAGTGCCTGATTGATATCAGTCGACAAAATTAACCAAGACCATCAGCCTCTGCAAGGTCCGCCCTTAGCATCGCATAGTCGCACTTGCGGAAATTTAAACTTTTATATTATTCGGTTTCATTTGTTCTGTAGGAGCAATGCTCTTAATAACTATGCTCAAAGGTGGATGATGGTCGTCAACTCGACTGAGCGGATCATCGTTTAGCAAAACTTGGACACTTTCAGAACCACAGAGGACAAGGTCTAAATGTCTGTTGTTTTTATTAGGTATGTGGTTTAATTGTTACAATTGGCAAAAGGCCAATAAGTCCAGTAAGAGAGAAGACTTCCTATCATTAAGTGTGGTAGCATTCGCTAATTTGCTACTCGATGGCACGGGAGTCCATAGCAAGCCCGGAACATTGAAATCTCCAATAATAAGATTTAAGCAATCGTCTCGAGAATCAGTAATAATCTGTTGTGTATTCGTATAAAAAGCTTCGAGGTCACTAATAGGTTAATCTGGGGGAAGGTAACATACACAAAGGTTGTACTGACACTCACGCGAGTTGCTAGGCAAAATACTTACCCAAATATCTTCCACTCTGCTGTCCCATGAGGAGTGCCTTACCAATTTGTAATGTTTTTTAACAGCTATTAAGACTCCGCCTCCTTATTTACACACGAAATTTCGGTAAAAAGCTCATTATTGAAAATACCTGAGTTCAAATTCGTCTCAGTTAAGCTAACTATAACATAATTACAATTAAGTGATTTAACATATAGCTCCTGTGTTTTTGATCTCATTCTGTTTACATTCTGATAGTAAAGTAATATAATATATTACAGAAAAACAGATCCAAATAACAAACAACGCGCGTTTAAATTATCATATGCGATATTCAACAAGTAGCATGCTCGTATATCATTAATATGGCGTCTACATTCAAGCGGTAGAAAATGGTACCTTCAGCATCGGTGAGTGAAATCAACAGATTTTTGTTTCGCCCCGTAATTTAGATACTTAAGAAATTTTCTCTGAATGCCCTCAATATGAGACTTGTAGATCCCATACTGAGGGCTCCAGACTTGTGATGCCTACACAAGGTGGCTGCGTACGAACGAACTATACAAGACTTTGATCGGTTTTATTGATCGGAAACATGCAGAAGTTCCCATTATGAAACCAAGTGCTCTCGACGCCTTATTTAGTATATCAATATGCCGATCGAAGAGCAGCTTGCTGTCTTGTATAACCCCAAGATCCCTGACTTTGCCGATATTAACATTGTTCAGTGTGTAGGTGGAATCAATTACAGTTCAATTCACATGACTTTTCCACGACAGAAGTCGTGTAAAAATCATGTGAAAACACTTCGAAACATTTAACTCAAGTCTGGTATGAGCCACCTTATATGAAATAATTGAAATGGAGTAATATAATTCCCCAGACAGACTTATTTTGTATAGTAAAGTTACCAGTTAAGGTTACGGACCCGTAGGAACAAAATGAGAAAAAATTCTCGACAGTAAATCGCCTGTTATTTTCCTATCTTAAATAAGTCACTTGTTTGTTGTTTGTATTTGTTTTCCTTCGTTTGTTTTGTCTGGGAAGAAAATTACTTTAACAACCTAAGCGGTTGACCGCGGGGGCGGCTGACCGCGCGTCTGGCCGCGGGCCCGGCTGACTGCGCGTCTGGCCATTAATGATTGTAGGCACTTAACTGCCATTAAATGACTAGTGGTTCTATATTACACTAGAAAGGCGCGACCGCTAGTGCGTAGGAGCGCTTAATGTAGTCTACCGATTTACATTTATGCACTTCTATTAGAGTCAATATTAACAAAATGCATTATGTATTCCTTCATAAGTTTGAATTTATAAGTAAACATGTTTATGGAAACAAGATTTTAATGGATTTAGAAGGACTTACCTGTATTCACAAACGTTACTATGAGGTCTTACAGTGCGCGCGAGCGCAAAGGACCCCTAAAACTTATTCAAAGACAATACTTGAGTGGTGGCTAGTACTATGCGCCCCTTAGAATGAACGCACAGCTAAGGTAGCCTGCTAGCTGTTTTAAGCAACGCATAGCTAGTGTCTCTCGATTCTCTGTGGTCTTATTATGTGTTACGAGAAATATTTTTCGGGGTTGGATTTTACTGTTTGTGATAATTTTTAATTTTAATAGCGTCCTTTTACAATGGATTATAGTAGTGAAGAAGAATTTGATAATTATATCAATGAAAGAAACACAATAAATACCAGAAAAGTGATACGGGATTTCAAAAATCCTTTTGATTATTACAGTTCGGATGAATTTAGGCGACGCTACAGGTTTTCCAAAGATGTGGTACTTTTTATATTCTTGCCACTGATAAATTTAGACCTAGGAATGAACGTCAAGCAGCAAAGTGAACTATGCAACACAAACAAACCAATCACAGAGCTCTATTCAACGCTGTGCGTTTACTTAGTCAAGGGTCGTTTGAGTATTGTTTATGATTTGAAAGGCTTGTCATATGCATTGCAGTGAGAAATGCCTTACTTCGCATAGCGTTGCTACTTTACTGAGAAAAGTATTGTTTGTGAATACGTCTGTTAATGCACACGATAGTGATAATATCATGTTTGGTTGAATTTTTGAAAGTCACTATGGCCACTTCCTGCTGCATTGTCAGAACAGCTTCAGAGTACCATATTATTGTTCCCAACTCCTATTTTATAATAGTGAAGTTCAATAGAGCCCTAGCATTCTATTGAACTTCACTATTATAAAGTTTTCCCATTTATCTCGGGAACGCGTTGAGGTACTGAGTTGAAGTTAAGACGATATATTCAAGTTTATGGTCCCTCATAGTTGTAAAAAATCAAACTTCTAAGTTAACGTAAAAAAAGATACGGTCGCTTATGCCGCAAAAAACATATTTCGACACTCAGAATACAAGTATAGGAAAAACTCTGAAAACTATAAATTTGTAATTAAATCATTAAAAAATATTCTTTGTTTTAAAGTAATTTGTAGCTACAAATTTGTATGGAACCCTCGGTGGGCGAGTCCGACTCGCACTTGGCCGGTATTTTTCTTTCATAAGAACCTTCTCCTGACAATAACAAATACAACAAAAATTGAATTAGCCAGCCGTTCACGCGTGGTGCCGTGACCAAGATAAATAGAGATTTATTTTATATATAAAGAAGAGATTAATACACATCGTTAGTATGATACACCGGCGGGGTGGCAGGCCACCCACGTTGCTAAGGTGAAACAAAGGAGCGCTAGCGAGCTGGGCCCAGGCGGGGCGGCCGCACCCCCACTGGTCATTATACGATTCAATACACCGATTAATTAGAGAAAATGTTACGTCTATGTTTGGGAATATACCTGCTGTTGGTACGGCCAGCAATGTATGCGAGTAAAGCCACGCGAAAATTATCTGGCGGCCACTACGTAGTGTCCACTGTGTAGCTGCGGTTCATGGCGAAATTGGATTCTATTTACTAGGCAACAACATTCAAATTCTTAGGCGCCGACTCCATTGCACGCGGTCTAAACGTCAGAGTTCCGAGTTCTGTGTTCCGCGCCCTGTAATCTATTCGGTGGCTAAGAATCCTACATACTCAAAAGCTGTTAGACCGTGACGGTCAAAGTGGACGCGCGTTCTGGTAGAGTTCTATTTTTTACAAAAGCTGGAAGGTCACGTTTATTTAATTAGTGACAGAAGAACGTTTTCTTTATGATTTGCGAGATATGTATTGGGTTGAAAGTGCCAATTGGTTTTCACCAAAAAGAACATGCGACGTGTTATCACTGCTTAAGATTTTTAAAACGCTCGGAGTGTGCGCGTTGCGCCAAATAAATAGAACATATTTTGCTGTAGCACCGTGGTCAATCACAATGCGTCCCATTGTGATAGCCTCGCGAAAGCCCGCCTCGCGTTGAACGAAACTGGGTTGGGACGAACACAAAAATAATTATTTGCCTTGTTATGGATGTAATGAAGAGTTAATTTGACTCCAGTCTTGCCAAGAAGTACCGTGTTACCCAGTTAATGGGTTGTGGAGGTCTGGTTGGCAGCCGCTTCGCGTAAAATACTGGTATTCAGCTAAATCCGGTTTGACTGGAAGCCGACCCCAATATAGTTGGGAAAAGGCTAGGCAGATGTTTTTTTTTACTATAGATAGGCACGCGTTTGACCACTATCTCACCTGATGGTAAGTGATGATGTGGTCGAAGATGGAGCACGCTTGCCTAGAAATAACCTATTCACTCTTGACTTAAAGGCTCCCAGGTTGTAGCTATCAGGAAACACAGACTCCGGCAGGGAATTCCACTCCTTAGCTGTACGCATTATGAATGTGTTACCAAAACGTTTTGTGCGTATTGGTGGGATATCCACCGTGTACCGGTGGCGCATCGCCGTTCGTCTTGTGGTCCGATGATGGAACGGGCTTGGCGGAATTAAATTATGCAATTCCGTCGCACATTCCCCAAAATGCAACCGGTAAAAAACCGACAGGCTGGCAACTCGTCGTCGAAGTTCAAGACTTTGGAGCTTCGTCGCGACAAACCTCTCATTGCCGATGATCCTCTTGGCTCGTTTCTCAATTGACTCAAGGGCATCAAGTTGGTATCTGGCAGATCCATCCCAAAGATGAGAGCAGTACTCCATACACGATCGAACTTGCGCTTGATAGAGTTTAAGCAGCTGTTTCGGCGTGAAGTACCGTCTCACCTTTGCCAGAATCCCCAACTTCTTTGCAGCCACTTGAGCCTTTGCCTCTATGTAAGGGCCAAAATTGAGAGTAGATGTTAATGTAACCCCAAGAAGCTCAAGTTGGTCGGTTATCGGCATGGTTAAACCCCGGAAAGATGGAGCTGGGTGGAATTGGCTCCTTTTGGCGGAAAATAGACACGCTTGGGTCTTAGCAGCATTGAACTTGACCAGATTGGCATCGCCCCATTCAGAGACTGCCTGCAAGGATACGTTCAAGTGCTCAACCATTGCCTCCCGGAAGACTGGATCTGCGACCCACCAGCTCGTGCGTCGGACACGTATCTCTCAGCAACAGTGCTGTCGTCTGCATACCCAAAGGTACCGGGTTTAAGCAGATCATTAATATGCAGCAAGAACAGTGTTGCTGAAAGCACCGAACCCTGAGGAACCCCGGCATTAATATCCAGCAGTCCAGACGAGCAGCCATCTATGACCACTCGGATTGACCGATCCCTCAGGAAGTCTGCGATCCAATCACACAAACCCGCGGGCAGACCGAAGGAAGGAAGCTTACTAATAAGGCTATCGTGCCAGACCCTGTCGAAGGCCTTCGAGATGTCAAGGGAGACCGCTAGTGCCTCCCCGTGCTTCTCTATGGCCTCACTCCTGATGTGAATGGCATACGCTAGAAGATCCCCCAGTTGACCGATTTCGGCGGAACCCGTATTGACGGTCACTAAGAATATCATTCGCTTCTAGGTACGCCAGGAGCTTATGATTCAGCACGCGTTCCATAGTCTTACGAAGTATGGACGTTACCGAGATGAGTCTATAATTTGACGGGTCAGCTCGACTACCCTTCTTGGGCACGGGCTGCACGTTAGCTTGCTTCCAAGCCTTTGGCACTTTTCCAGTCTCAAACGAAAGGCGAAATAGGCGTGTCATGATCGGGGACAACTCAGGCGCACAAGTCTTCAGAACAATTGCCGGTATCCCGTCGGGACCACTAGCCTTGTTAACGTCTAGGTTACGCAGTACCCTACGGACGTCCTTCTGATGAATGCGAATGTTTGACATACTCGCATCCACCAGGAGAAGCAGGGGGCGTCGCGCCACCAGGATCCAGACGTGAAGATTCCGCAAACAAAGAAGCAAACAAGTTCGCTTTCTCCTCAGCGGAGTGGGCCAGCGTTCCGTCGGGTCTCAGTAGTGGTGGTAGTGAGGGGCGGCAGAAGTTCGATTCGACCGACTTAGCCAGGCACCAAAAAGCCTTACTACCTGCTGGGTATGACGCAAGTTTGTTCCCTATTCGGCTAATGTGGTCAAACCGAGCCCTACGCAACACTTTCTTGCAGGACTTGGCAGCCCTGTTGAAGGCTCTCTTCTTCCGACTCACGTCATTTGCTTTGCGCTTACGAGCGTCGAACCATGCCAGGTACGCCGCGTGCTTAAGCGCATCAGCGCGATTGCACTCGGCACCAAACCAAGGCCGAGCTTCGCCAGATTTCGCTATGTCAGAGAACGGAATGTAGTACTCCATTCCCCTCCGCAACACATCCGACACGGCGTCCGCGCACGACGAAGCATCAGTGGAAGAAAAGCAAGTAGGCTGCCAAGGGTAACATGCGAAAAAAGATCGCATGCCATCCCAATCTGCTGACCTGTATCGCCATACCCGCCGGGTGCCTCTTGGGCTAGGATCGGGCGGGGAGTAGACGGATACAGACTTCACCAGACAGTGGTCGGAACTACCCGGTGGTGAAGAAATCGTCGCCGAATAGCGGTCTGGACCTGTTGTCAGCAAAAGGTCCAAGCAATTGGCAGTGTGCGAATCAACATCGGGCACCCTCGTTGCTCCCTGGACCAGCTGGGTAAGATTTAACGCAAGCGCTAGTTTTCGCGTCTCTCGTCCAGCATGGTCTGTGCATTGGTATGGGAAGAGCCACTCCTGATGGTGGGCATTGAAGTCCCCCAGTAACACCAATTGGGCAGAAGGGTACCGCTGCTGAGCCGCATCCGCTACCTCACTCAGGTGCTGTGTAAGCCCAGTTGTCTCCAACTCACCGCTGTGCGAACGGTAGACGCAGGCGTAGACAATTTTGACTAGGCCTGTGTCCACTATAGCCCACAGCGTCGAGAACCTGGAGTCTTCAAGGTAACGGAGACGCCGATAGCAGATGTCGTCCCAGGCGTACATGCATACGCCCGCGCGTGGTGTGAAGTGGTGCTCCAGGGTAAACCCTGGGTAAGACAGGTATGACACGTCCGACGGACATCCGATCTGCGTTTCCGACAGGAACAAGAGATGATGATGGATGTAATGAAGAGGTATTAAATGCATGTGATATATGAGTGAGGTTATAAAAATTTTGAGGTTTTAGAAGTAGAGTAAGCAAAAACAAGATTGATGAATTGTGTGAGGAATGATATAAAAAATAGGATAGGATACTAGAATGATAGCTAAATATTACTTTACCCGTCAATTGCATGTATGTTAAGCGATATTCAGATCTGGACTGCGCTAAGTTATTGTAAAACATCATTCTCTTCGAACCGTAACTATTGGGATCACTCTTGAATATTAATTTATAATCTTAGATGTCATGTCGCCTGCCAGGGTCGCGACATATGTTTGAAAGAGTCGCCGCGGCTCTGGAACGCAAAGCGCATTAGGAGGAACACGGATGGGGTTAAGTCAGTAAGAGTCTGACACTCCCTTTCGCTCCGACCAGAGCAGAAGAAGTCACTTGAAGATTTCCCATCCATTGTCACTGAAAAAAATTGACGCGAAAAGACGTCCAGTGCTGGACATAGGCCACTCCCAAGCGCCATTAAATAAATTGTGACGGCGAGTTAAACATGATAGCGTTGGAAAACATTTACAGCCCACAGTGTTATCGATTTCTACTCCCAAACACCGTTGCTGTGTTCCAGTGAATTAATTTATTTCAATATTCTTTCTGCAGTATTTCGCTCTAAATGAAAATTGAAGCGCAGTTTCGTGGAACCTTTCAGATATTGAATGTTATAAATTAAAAATACTGGGAACAGCAGTAATTTCAGTATTGAATAGTGTTTTCGTATTTCTCGTTAGTAATATTCCATAATTTTAAGTTATTTTCGGAGTTTTGAGTGCCTGTTTAATAAGTCCATAGTCAAGTGATTTTCGTCTATTATTATAGTAAGTGCTTCGCTGAAACCTGCCGCGAATCGCCGAATGATAAAGAGAATTCCTGAGCGTTTGAAAGAACATAATATTAGGTAATGTTAACAGAAGAACCAATGCATCATCATCATCTGCCTAGCCTTTTCCCAACTATATTGGGGTCGGCTTCCAGTCAAGCCGGATTCAGCTGAATTGGTATTTAGCTGAATCCGGCTTTTACGAGGAGCGGCTGCCTACCAGACCTCCACAACCCATTACCTGGGTAACACGGTACTTCATGGCAAGACTGGAGTCAGATTAACTGGCTTCTGACTATCCGTAACGATTGCCAAAGATCTACAAATGTCAGCTGGGACCAACGGCTTAACTTGCTTTCCGAGGCACGAAGGAAACTCGGTATATTAAGATGGTCACCCATCTACAGACAAACCTTGGCAAGCGTTGCTTAACCTTGAAGATCGACCCGTGCGGCTGTTATTATCTAGCCACGAGCTCCTCGAGAAGAACAAATATATTTAAAAAAGAATCTTCTATAGGCATCATCTAATCATAACTGCGCTACAGTAAAATTTATTACAACTAGGTATGTACACCCAACATAGGTTGGTACTCCTATTGTTTATGCATTGAAAATTTTCTTGGCTGATTTATAAACAGAGCTCTTCTATTTTTTATTTAAGTACAAAAGCATGTCTAGTCAATTACTACATTTTCAAAAAACTTTAATAATCAAATCACGACTGTCATTCTTTGACAGCTGTCAGAAGGGTCAAAAACACATAACACAAACATTTTTGCGAAAAAGTATAGTATTTCTATCAACCTTTGTGACAGTTTAAACTCAATTTCTTTCAGTTACATTACACAAAACGTTTCAGAGTTTTATTAAGTTTACAAAGAAAATAAAACTATTTATATCCCAAAATCGCATTTATTCAGTGTAATCTGCTTAAATATAAATAAAATACATAAAAGAAATATAACATTTTGTAAGTGACTATTCAAAGGTACTGGTAACTGACAAAATACGCTCTATGTATTTTATCAGACTGTTAATTTAATCGAGTAACTTTTATAGTTTTGTCGAAGTTAATTTTGTATTAAAAAAAACTTAATCAATATTTATAACCAAATGTAAAACAACATTACCATTCGATAATTCCTAAAAATCAGGAATATTCACAAATAAAATCTGGGAAAATTGAATGCCTGAGAAATTTGGAACTTAACTGACACAGTAAGGTTGGGATCACACTTAGTCTAAAATTACTTTTAAATTTATCTACATACTTACGTCCTCAGTCGTTTACATTTCGTTGTCCGGTAATTATTAGGTTTGTGTTTTTTTTTCTCCTTCAGCCTTGAGTCATTTACTGGGCGAATCTTTTTTCAGAAACGTTTTTTTTTTCAGCATCCCTTTTTCTTTTTTTTATGTTTAAGCCACATTTATCGCTGCTTTAATTTTTCCTCTTCACTTATTTAATTTTTTTTTTCTTTTGAGACTTGATTCTCTCCAAGTTCTTTTTTCGGTTTTCTTCATACTTCTCAGGATGATTTTTTAAGTGTTCCCTGTACTTTTTCATTCGTTCCGCAGCACTTTGGACATTCTAGAAAAAAATATTTTAAATTATTTTTTAACTGTCATAAGAAGTGGGTAGGGATCTTGTTCCAAAATTATAAAACAGCTAAGTGTACCACTAACTTTTAGCTGTCAGTTACGTATTGTAACATTGGTGGTCAGCCGTATACGTTACACTGTCAATTATTGTAACGTAACTGACGTAACAACATAACACTTCTCAACTCAAAAAGCGTTTTATAATTTTAGTTTAATACTAGCTTTCCCGCGCAACTTCGTCTGCGTCACAATTTTCATTACTGCTCCGCTCCTTTTGGTCTGGAGGAGGAGGTTCTATGTTCGGCTGTTTGTATCTGTTTTTTTTTTGTATGTTCACCGTTTTCTCCGCCAATTCTGGACCGATTTAATTTTTTTTTTTTATTACTTAGAAAGAAAAAAAGTCATTTTATCATACAAAAATATAAACAACCTTAGGTCATATGAGAAAATATCGAGCATAACCTCTTAAAAGAGTTGAAAGTCGCCTCTTAAATGAAAACGAAAGTATCGAAGTTATGAAATTTGATTTTAAGCTATAAATATTTATTAATTCTCTTTAATTTTGGTTACAAATACGTGGCACATAATTAAAGGGTTAAAGAAAAATAAAAATTAACTGGGACATTCCAATTTCACATAGGTACACTTTTCACAAAAATGCCCGAATTGGCGTATTGAGGCAATTTGTTTGACCACTAACTTGTCCCTGTCTGTACAACAATTTGGTTTGGACCATCCTTCCCACTTATCTCCTCCTACCTTTTAGACTATTTTTTGTGCTTGCGTTACGTCAAACTAAGTTCTCTTAATTTATCGGTTTTCATTGTAAAGTGCGGTGCAATTAATAAAAAAAATTGCGTTTTTATTTTTAAGTGTTTTTTTTTAATTTGTATCTACTCATCTTCTCTCGTAAGCAAGTCGTATCGTGCAGTTTCCACCCATTACGTTATTATTATTATTTGAGTGAACATATTTTCCTTCCAGATTTATAAGCTGGCTGTTGATTCAGCAAGCCTGTACCAACAGCACGGTTCGGGCGACAGCGGTGCCAGCGTCCTCGACAAGGCCGCTAAGATTTTAGAGGAGAAGAACCCCGAACTGGCCGTCAAGCTGTTCCAACAAGCCGCGGATGTCTCCTCTGTAAGTTCCCAACTTATACTTACCTTGTCGAGAATACCATCTATGTAGTGTTGCAATTCTCCAGTATTTAGATATGTAACATCTCTCTTTTTTATTTATTTTGGGCTTACTTCATTGAACGTTTTAGGACTTAACTAGTTTGCATGTTGATGTTTTACTTGTACTTTTGTAAAATGTATGTTATGTTTCGTGTGCGCCGGATTTTTATTTCGCTCTGGCTTAATTTTTTTTTTGTTTACAATAATTTATGTATTTATTTCGAAGCTAAGGTGAAAGGTAAGTACATTACATGTTGACTATAATAGTAATACGTTTAGTATGTAATTATTCTATACTTTCCGAAGAAAGTATTGAATATAATATTAGTAAGATTAGATAATAATAAACACACAGGCTTTTGATTTTTAAATTTACCAATATTTGTAGAAGATGCAGCTTTACTTTTATTAGTCAGTGAATATATCATCGACCAACTTAGTATAGGCCCGACACTACCCGACATTTTCGGTAAACGTGTGAATTTGTACGACTCTCAATATGATAAAATAGGTTAGTAATAGTTGTAATTTAATCTTCACCATGACCTAGTTATAAGATCTCATGAATAATTTAGAATGAGGTAAAATTGTATTTCTATAAAATTTAATCTTTAAAAGCTACACTATTGCCGAGTGTCATTATCAAAAGACTATATATATTTTCACAATTCCTACTCCGATAGGCCATGGAAGCGAAACCGCGGGAAAATGACAAAACGCACCATTTTATTTATAAATATTTGCATGATAAATGTGAGCTTCGACTGATGGCTAGAAATATATGTCAATTCTTTATTGAGGACCATCCTTACTATCCTTATCCTTACTAATATTGTAAATGCGAAATTAACTCTGTCTGGTTGTCGCGCTTTCACGCCAACACAACTGAACCGATTTAAATCAAATTTGATACACAGATAGTCTAGAGCCTGAGAAAGAATATAGGCTTCTTATCCCGGGAGTTCCCTAGGGACCACGCGGGCTGAGCCGCTGCTGGCAGCAGCTAGAATAAAACATTCTCATAAAACTACTAAGAAAAAGTAATAGAAATGTACAACTTTCCGCTTCATCCTAAGCTTTATCTTCTAAGCATCTAGCATGACTTTCCCTCTGTTGTCCTGTAATAAGAACGTAATGTTGTCCACTATAATTAGCAATTTTAAATGTATCTTTAGTTAGTCAATTTCGCATGTTCCATATCGTTGATGGATCCTAACCCAGAATCACTCAAATACAGCAACTCTCTCACTCCAGGCGTTATTTCGTTTATCAGTGACTAAATGTGTTGTATAGAATCGTGTTTGTAGGTATGTAGGTTAACCGTACCTATGCTTACTTGGTCGGGAAATCTCTATATACTTACCGATCGCCTGCGGGCCGAATTTGGTCGTTGAGTCTAAGGCCCATACACAGTCAATTTTGAACACTGTCCTTGGATGGAATGAATGACAATACGATTTGACTGGCGGGTTATTTCAGACGGTTGGTGGTTGGTGGGTTGGTTGTTTATACGTACGTAACAAAGTAACGAATACGGAAGATGTTTACTTAAGGCATTTTTTTAAAACATTTTGAGGTATGGATGGTATTTTGATTAGTATTAACAGTGGGATTTCTCATTAGGGACACGTACCTACGTATCCCGTTATATTGGTTGTATTAAATTTTACCTCGTCTTTGATTTGGTGTGTTAGCAATAGATCTACTTTCTTTCATAAACGTTATATTGTACTTGGTATAAATTCCTTTTCATCCCATTAGCTCAAGTTATTACACGTTTCCTAAATACTTCTTATTTGCGTTTACCCCATTTTATAGCTATTGAAGTTATTTTTTGCGTGCGTTAACGCTGACATTTTGTGAAACGAGTCAGTTTTTGGTTTAACGATAGTAAGTGGCACTTTTAAAGTTTACGCGTGCGTTGAGTGGGCGTGAAACAACCTACCCGCCCTAACTGTCAAATCGTGTCGTCATTCATTCTTAGTTTCGAGTTCCGGACTAATCGTAAGTCCGTGGGTGATACGGAGTAGAAAACGCATGCAACTAAGGCCGAAACTACGGATTTCGGGCTAATAGAGTAGCTCCCCAGATCATTTTAATCGTAGATCAAGTTTGAGCCTGACTGTGTACGAACAGCCTTGCCGAATTCGGTCGGTAACTGTGTAAAGATTTTCTGCCCAGAGTGATAATTCTACTAACTTTTAAGCAATGGTAGCAGTAGCACGTCAGTCGCATTCTCTCAAAAAAAAAAAAAAAATAGAATTTGCACTCTAGTATGCGGCCGTCCAACCTAGGCGCCGACCCCACTGCACGCGGTCTAGCGGTCAGATTTACGAGTTCTGTGTTCCGCGCCCACTGTAATCTATGGTGGCTAAGAACCATACACACAAACAAGCTGTTCGACCGCCACGGTCAATGTGGACGCGCGTTCTGTCGGAGTTCTAGTTTTTTGCAAAAGCTAGAAGGTCACGAGTGAGAGAAAAATGTTTTCTTTATGATCTGCGAGATATTTGGTTGTGAGAGAAACTTCGTTTTCAGTAAAAAGGCGCCGTGTTATCACTGCTTAAGATTACTGAACTCCAGATTTTTATGCCCGTATTACAGAACCTAACTCAAGTGCTACTTAAACTGCGTTCAACCGATTACTGCTTGAGCGAAGAATCTCGACTTAAGCGTTCAGTTTATTTTAGAACTGTCCTCAAACTCAAATCAAACGAAACTACGCTTGAGTAGAGATTTTGATCTCTGATTACGTGAGTAAGCAATCATTATGATAACCCTGAACGATAGTTTGTTTTCTATTGCAATTCTTTTTTTTTATGCACGAATAATCTGGATCAAAACAGGATGACGACGCGGACGATACGATGTTAAAAATTCGATGTTAAGATAATAAAATAAATTCATTGATTACTATTATACAATTGGGTAATATTGGTACTTACAAATCATTTTATGACATTTTAATACACCTACCTGAAATGAAGCTGACGCATAAAAAAATTAACACACAAAAATTGGCCATCCTGGATGCCCACGGTTGTGTGGTTTTCTTAAATCGTGGTCAATCATCGGTAAAACTAAATGTTTCACGACATCTTGTGAAAACCTGTTCTTCTTAAAGTTTTCACAATTATAAGGGTCCAGCGTATCTCTTAAATATCTCAGAGGAACATTTAAGTTGAAACGTTCGATTTGTCTTATTATTAAATAAATTGTTATAATAATCTACTTCTGTAAATATATCCATTTTAATTAGGTTCTCGATTTATTCCAAATCTACAACAATTTTCATGAGAATCTATGCTCAAGCGTGGTCTCGACTACACTTACAAAAACAAAGATCAAATCTCGCCTCAAGCAGTGATTCTGAGCTGATTTTGATTTTAAAATAAGGACACATTGAGTGGAGCTCTGTCAAGCCTCAAGCACTGTTCTATAATACTTAAAAAATGAGGTGATTATTGATTGTAGTTTCTCTGCCAAGTCAAGTTCTAAAATTAATCTCTTGTCTTGATTGTAGTTCTGTAATACGGGCCTTAGACCGCTCGCAGTGGGCGTGTGTGGACGCGGAACGGTCCGCGCGCAGTGGGGTCGACGCCTAAGTGAACTCTACTCCAACACTATTTTGGTACTGCGTAAATAAGTAAAATGGTGAAGTAGTTATAAAGAAAAAAGTTCCACGACCCGACCGACGAGTGTTGGGGCAATTTTTTTTATAACTACCTACTTTCTGTTTCTATAATTAAAATGTATTTTAGACTGTTGCCCTGTTGCAAACATTATTGACAAGAATTAACGAGTGGGATCAGGCTCAGTTGGGCTATGAGAGTGAGGCCCAAGACCCGGCAGAAGAGGTTAGGACCCCTCTGTTTTATTTTTAAATAAAGTACGTGAATGTAATTTCTATAATTAATATGAATTTTAGCTTTATGTTATCTGCGACGAAATATGGAGAAACCAGGATAGGTGGACAGAGCCATCGGACAATGTGAGTGAGAGTGCAAATCTGGGAGACGAACAGGCCATATTGGCCCCGGCACACGAGGTTATAGAGATTTCGGACGAAAATGAGGCCCCAGAGACCCCGGGTGACGAACAGGCCCAAGAGGCCATATTGGCCCCGGCACACGAGGTTATAGAGATTTCGGACGAAAATGAGGCCCCAGAGACCCCGGGAGACGAACAGGCCCTAAAGGCCATATTGGCCCCGGCTGTCGAGATTACAGGGATCTCGGGCGACAATGAGGCCCCAGTGACCCTGGCGAATGCGGCGTACTCGGCGATCGCGGCGAACTCGGCGATCGCGGCGAACTCGGCGATCGCGGTGACCTCAGCGAACGCGGTGAACTCGGCGGTCGTGGCGAACTCTGCGAACTCAGCGAACGCGGCGAACTCAGTGATCGCGGCGAACGCGACGAACTCGGTCTTCGGCGTCGGTTACCAAAACGAGTTTAAAGCGTTCGTGACGCGCAATAATCGGTGGGGCTTGAAAGTGCTGGCTAAGCCAGACACACCGGTTCCATCGCCAGAGCCGATGCTCATGTACTCTGGCGATAATGGCGATAACGTCAGAGACAGTCCGGACGCGCAGGTAAACACATTCGTTGTTCAGATAGTTAGCTAGAGGGTAGATAAAGTTAAGAAAACTGCGCATGCGCAATTCTCACAGTATTACGGAACGTTCTCATTCCATTCTCGGTCATTACAACATTTTTATGAGTTTATTAACATTGGCTATCATCGAGACGAGATGATGCCTTGAATTTAAACATTTTTCGGCACTAGAATTGGCCTTCCGATGTACTACATTAATTTACAGTTTAGTTAGAATTAAGTTGCTACACTAAAACATTCTTTGTGTTGCAAGAAAAACATTGAAAGTTGCATCTGTTTGGCACAATTTCGTAACGAAAATTTCCTTTATAAACTTTTTGCTATGTATGGCTTCATCTTCCATTCAAAATTAAAGATTTTGTTCGACGGGAAGGACACAAGGGATGCGCAAGTTTCTGCTAGCCTTAAAACCGTAATAAAACTTAGTTTTTGTTACTAAGACCTCTCTCTCACGGTTTGGTAAAATACTGTTAGACAATATACAATTGCTTCTTATCGCCGGGTGACAGTGGGGTAATTTTGTAAAAAAATTGTTTTTCAGAATGTACCGAAGCTTGGATTGGTTGCAGTAATTATTTGCGATCCAAATTTGCCAGAGACAATTATGAGTGTTCAAGGGCCTTGGACATTCCAAGGCCAGGATTTCCCGTCGGCTCCATCTACATTGGCCCCGGCTCAGCCGACGTTGTTCTCTTCCTCGGCGACATCATACTCAACCCGTCCCACGGCGACAACTAACCCTTTCCCGGCGACTCCATCTAGTACCCCGAAGATTTCATCCCGTCCTAGATCAACTGCATCGCGTGCCACGTCGACTTCGAACCTGCGACCGCGCTCCAGATCGACTGCTCGCCGCACATCGACTGCTCGCCGCAAATCGACTGCTCGCCCCTCAGCGACTGCTCGCTCCTCAGCGACTGCTCGCCCCTCAGCGACTGCTCGCCACTCAGCGACTGCTCGCCACTCAGCGACTGCTCGCCCCTCAGCGACTGCTCGCCCCTCAGCGACTGCTCGCCCCTCAGCGACTGCTCGCCCCTCAGCGACTGCTCGCCCCTCAGCGACTGCTCGCCCCTCAGCGACCATTCACCCTCTCACGGCGACTTCCTACCGTCCCCCGGTGGTTTCATCCCGCCCTCCGTCGACTACATCGGGTCCCACGTTAACCGTTTACCCTCTCACGTCGACTTCGTACCGTCCCCCGGTGGTTTCATCTCGCCCCACGTCAACTGCTTCGGGTCCCGCAGTTACCATTTCCCCTCTGACGTCGACTTCCTACCGTCCCCCGGTGGTTTCATCCCGCCCAAAAACGACTTGGTACCTTCCACCACAAACGCCGACCCCTCCTCCGATTACCCCTCCTCCGATTACCCCTCCTCCGGCAACCCCTCCTCCGGTGAACCCTCCTCTGGCGACTTTTACCACTGAACCATCGACATCCGCAAGCAACCCGCATAATTCAACCGCCATGGCACCCACTGCGCAAAGCACTGGTAGGTTTTTATATCTGTGCCTACAAATTTGTAGGTTTTCTATAAAAAGTTCGTATTGTAACTCTCTATATAATTTCAGAATACGATGTTAAACCAAATTTAATTAGTATGGAACGAAATGCGGCGGACGCTGTTACGAACAGGAATGCTAAAAGGCTTTCGGTGGTAAGAAGGTAAGGTATCCTTGATGATTTGATTAGTTCTAAAATCAAAACTGCAATAAGTTACTCATGTAAATCTGACAAATTACAACATATGAAAATGTTTACCGTTTTTTTTACTTTTACCGTTTAGATATTGTCGCACCTCAAAATGGTATCATTCTAAAAGCAATAAAACATGTATTTTTGAGGGTTGATAACCATGGAACCCTATTACTAAGCCTCCGCTATCCGTCCGTCCGTCCGTCTGTCTGTCAGCGGGCTGTATCTCAAGAACTGTAACAGGTAGACAGTTGGAATTTTAACAGTGTGCATTTCTATTGCCGCTATAACAACAAAATCCTCTAATTTCTTGAATAACTTCAAAACTTTTTTTTTGAAATATTAAGCTTCAAAGTGCTATTTTTTCCTAAAGTCTAGTATCCCCTAAACTAGACTTTTAACAAATTAGCACTTTTAAGCTCAATATTTCGCAAGCGGATCCTTGGATGGAAAAATGGTTTTCGTACACCCTCAATATTCTTAAACGACCTTTTTTTCACGATTTTATTTTGCCGCTTTGTCAGCGTGATTAATATGTATGCTCATACTAAATCCCAATTTTCTAGTGCTGGGCGTCTCTGAAATAAACCGCGGACAGACAGACAGACAGACGAAAATGGCGAAATTATAAGTTTTTCTTGTTTGCTACGGAACCCTAAAAAAATATCAAATTATACATTCTCGAAATATTCATCCTCAAATTTTTCAATCAAAATATAATTTATTGCAGTATGATTTGATATTTTTAGATTTTTGTTATAATCTCGAAATTAATTAATATTTTCTTTTACAGACTTGAAACATATGTTTTTTATAATGTAAAAAGTGAAGAAAGTGAAGACGACTTTGAACTCGAATAAATGACACGACGTAGATGAATTAGAACTTTTATCAGCGATTATCAGCTTGGAGTGGTGTGATAAATTTATGATTTTCACATGTAAACCATTCCACTTATTATTCTATATGGAGTAGGTGTTTTCGCACTTATGGCGCCTTCAAATTAGTCGCTAAGAACCGCGCGTTAGCCGCGAAGCTGTCGCGCTGCAGCCCCACTGCACTTTGCATTTATTGATTGTATGTATTAACAAAGCAGCGCGGCGCTTAGCGACTAATTTGAAGGCGCCCTTAGACATGCGCGTATACTGTTAGGGTAATTACATAGTCTAGCGAACCCAGCAACCTGACTTGTTCAACAATGACATTTTCTTGCTGTGATCCAAAGAAGTAACTGTTTTGTTAAATTGTTTTGAGGGTTTTCTTTTGGACATCGCTTATTCAATCGTAGTTTTAGCAGCTTGAAGGTTTTCTTCGCTCCAAACCGCTATAGCGGTGTTTCTTTGTCAATTTCTGATATGAAGATATGTCCATATCTATAAGAAAAAAAAAAAACATATTAGGTAAGTCAGTAAGGGGTAATGGCGCTCAGGTGAGCGGTATAACCCCAAACGATCGTTTTGAATTTAACTTGAAATTTCAAAACAATCATATACAATTGTTCAAAATTGGTTACATTATCATAAAATAGAATAGTTTTATAATCAGAAAAGTTGCACCAATAATTAAATAATTATTAAAAGTCTGGACTTACCGACGGAAACGCAAAGCCGAAAATTAGATCAGCGTGGCCGGATACTGAGTAATGCACTTCACAAGTTGAGTGTCGTGCGTTGACCGCCCGTACGTATCGCTGCCGCTGTCTGTTAGAGGCTCCCGCCCCCCGCGCTCTACTCAACGCGGTGTGTTGCTATGTTCTACTTTTACAAACATAAAGGGGTGAGCGCTATTATCCAGTGAGCGCTATTACCCCTGCTTTATTAGTTTTTCATAACTTTATCACCTCCAACCCCTGGGTTTTTGGGGCTTTGGGGGTGTTAAAGTTTATGTGGAAGATTAGATATGCATTTATTCAATGTAGGATATTAATCTAAGATCATGTGTGATGCAATTTTGTATAGTTATAGAAGAATGGTTTAGTGGAAAAATGATGCAAGTACGGGGATCCGGGAACAGGGATGATGAAAGTATCCTGAATATTTCAATATTCAGCAAACTTTTGAAGGTGAAAGAAAACTTCTAGAATAGGGATCGATGTGATATTATCAAAGATGAATGTGATATTATTCCAGTCTTGCCAAAAAGTACCTTATTACCCAGTAACAGGGTTGTGTTCAGATATTGAATCCGGTTTGACTGGAAACTTACCATAGGTTGAAAGGCTAGGTGATTATGAGTGTATAGAGAGGGATTAATTATACGTATAGAGATGGATTAAACGAGTAGGAATTTTCGTAAAACTTTCATGTACTCGTAAGTCTTTTGGTATTTTTCCTGAGAATGTCTTAGGCTAACGTAATACAAATCATGTGTATTCGAAATGTACATATTTCACTAATTATTTATAATTATTAATTATTTATATTATAATAGTCATTAATATTAATAATTATCGTCTATTCAATAATAAAAAAATAATTGGAAACGTTTAGGTTCGATTCAGTATTTTTATTTATCTCCCCTGTGCCGTAAGAACTGCTTGAGGATAAATACTCTCATATTTATCATCAATGGTTTCCGATAAATAAACGGGTGCCAATTAACCAGTTCTGTACTACAGGCATTCTGAAACTACGAACAAAGACCTGCAAAAGGACAGAACTGGTGTGGCTTCCTTGCAGGAATACTAAAGACAAAAGCTACCCAATCTGAACATATATAGCGCTAACTGGTTGGAAGGGGCTCTGTGTAGTCGTGAGTCTCCAACTAACTCCATCGGTCGCTGCAGCATTCACATGGTTGCTATGCAAATACACTGACAAATTTGAGAAATATTTTAAACGCTATCTGCTGTTTTGAGGCGCTAGGTAACCCAAATAACTGAACGGAAACGAACTGACGGTTTCATGTGTAGTGATCCGCAAAAGTCGTGTCTCTGTTGCATAAAACGCGGGCCAGAAAAAAGACATAATTTTTACAAAATTTTCTTTTTTTAAGTATTTTCTGTGTACATAAATAAGTCATGATCAATCTTAGTCCATTTTTAAAACAATGGTCAAAAATCACCACCTTTCTCTTTGATCGTTTTCACCTATGCTTTTTATTTGTTACATAATTATAATTGTATATATTTATCTATTATGTATTTATTTATATAAATCGTTCACCTAACCTACAGTACTGTCTTTCCATTATCTTTACAATCCACCCAAAGGTTGTCTTGAAAAGATCGCTAAAAGGCCGCCTATTGTGTCACCCTATGTAATGTTTTTTCATCTAACTTTTCTGTAACTTACATAATAAAGAGTCTAAATTTCTTCATTGTTTGTTCTTATCCTTGTAATGTATTACAGTTCGCTTCGTGCAAGTTTGCCTCTCTGAAGTTAGGCTTAAGTAACGACCGCGCAGGTGCAATCGCGTAAAAAGTGTTACGATCGTTGAATATTTTTCTGTTTTAACGTTATATTAAGTATGTTATTGTTTGATGTATTCTTTAAACTTACCTGAATAATAGTCGAAGAAGCAGTTTGCGATTGTATGATAATTAAATAGATAGAAATGTATAAGATAATTTAAGTACCTAGGTAATTGAAAGTGAAGGACTGTGTTCACACCAAATAAATAAAAGCATGTGTGCAGTGTTCTCTTTCTGCATATAATTCACCACATTGTGGATTATTTTTCGCGCCTGACGGCGTAAAACGGTATAGGTACCGATTGGGCATGTTGCACAAAAACTCACACACAAAACCAAGCAACAAACACAACCAGTAACAATAACAACATAACAACACAATAAGAAATAACAAAAATAACCTAATTTAAAATAATAACAACGTGTTACACTTTTGGCATCAACAGTCTTAATGCATTGTGCAAGCGGGACACAAGTATACATCGAACGTATACGAGTGACTGAGATGCCGCGAATCCTATGCGCTGTCCTATGTTTTATTGTCAAACTGACCTCCTGCGCAATCAATTGTGACGTACTTCAGAGAGGCAAACTTGCACGACGCGAACGAACTATGCGCGATGTATTAACACTAGCTATAAGGTATTTTGAGTAACAAAATGGAATATATTGCTGTCGCAAAAAAATAAAAAATACAGTTGCATTTGCGAACAGAAAATGCTATGTTCTGCGCTTGCGTTTTTCTGCGAAATTTAATGTTGTTAACTTGCGAAAAAATTACCTAATTGTCGATTCAGTTTTTCGAATTAACTAGCGCCTCAAAATACTAACATCTGGATTAACAAATGCTTACCTCTACCTGACTAACACCATCGGTAATATCATCATCATCAGCAAGTTTAGCTTCGATCATCATCGTCAGTCATCGTGCGCCGGCGACAGCGGGGACTGCGCTTCGCCCTGTACCGTTTACTAATCAGGGGGTAATTATTTATAGAATAAGTATAGTATAGTAACTATAGTATCCGGCACGAGTCGTGAGCACAATGAATGCAGCAGGGTGATCTCGCCAATGTACGGTGGGCGAACGAAACTTGCTAGCGCAATAGTCGATGAGCGTTGACTGACGAACCAATAACGTGAAGCGTCAGAAGCCATCGTCGTTAAACCGACAAATGGAGAGGGTGCTCACGATTCGTGCCGGTTATCATACTGACACACCTTCCATCAAACCGTACTGCCGATCTACTATGTCAACATCACACCGTGTAAATTTAAGTGGAGTGAGCTGAAGTGACCTATCATTCTATCTTGTTTGAATCTATTGAAAGCTCGCCTCGTCACACCACATCCTATGGATGTGTATTTTTTGGCAAATTGAACGCAATGTGTACTATCTAACATATTTAGATAGTATTTAAGTTACATCTGTAGTAGGTAGTTTACTACACGGACCTTATAGAACACTAACAAATTTCCTTGCGTTCAAGCGATTCTTAGTGTTGATATAATAGGTCTTACCTATGAAATTGCCGTTTTGTATGAAAAAATTTAAACGATTTTTTTTCATGTATTAATCGAAGTAATCACCCATGCAATCAATGCATCTTTGCCAACGCAGTGGCAGTTTATTAATGCCCTTCTTAAAGAAATCAGCTGGACGGGAGACCACAAATTCTTCAAAGGCATTTTGTACTGCCTCTCGGGTATTGAATGTTTTTCCCGCCAAGAAGTTATCCAAATTCTGGAAAAAGTAGTAGTCTGTAGGCGCAAGGTGGTGAGTAGGGCGGATGACGGAGTGTCCAACCCCAGTTCTTGCAACTTGGAGACCGTCTGCTGTGCAGTATGATTTCGCGCGTTGTCGTGCAGGAGCAGCGGAGACGAGCGATTGACCAATGCTGGTTGGAGATGTGCCAGCTTCTCCATCATTGTGTTCAGTTCTTCACAGTACACATCTGCAGTAATGCTCACCCCGTTTGGTAAGAAGCTGTGATGAATCACACCGGCGCTAGACCACCAAACAGTGACCATCACTTTTCTAGGGGTAAGTTTTCGTTTAGGGCATTGTTTAGGTGCTGAACCAGGATCCAACCAACTTGCTGAGCGCTTGCGGTTATCAAAGAGAATCCATTTTTCTCGCAGGTAACAATGCGGTTCAAAATTCCTTCATTTGTAAGTCTGTTGAGCAGTGCAAGGCACGTCTCGACGCGTACTTCGCGCTGGCGATCATTGAGTTCGTGGGGCACCCATTTGTCAAGCTCTTTTACCTTGCCAATTTGACGCAAATGGACCAATATTGTTTTGACGCTAACGTCGAAAGCTGCTGCTAATTCAGCCGTAGATTGTGTATCATCAGCTTCCACAATCGCCTTTAATTCGTCATTGTCGACCGAAGTCTTCGGACGACCGCGAGGTTCATTTTTCAGGTCGAAATTTCCAGAACGGAAGCGAGCAAACCAATAACAGGTGGTGCGTTGGTTTGTAGTTTTAGCTCCGTAAACGTCGTTTGTTGCGTCCCGCTTGTGCCGCGTTGCTGCCACGACGGTATTCATATTCCATAATTACTCGAATTTTTAACGTATCCATGATGACGAAAAAGATTGAAATGCGATGAAAATGTAACACTAATCAATAAAAAAATGACTACTTTTGGAAAAAAAACCATGTTTTTAAAATAAAATTAATTTGAAATTAGAATTCTTAGCCAAACAAAAATTATTTTGATTTGAAATGGCCAGTACTGCAGAACGGCAATTTCATAGGTAAAGACCTAATATAATACGTGGTGTTTGGCAACTGGGCTTAACCCAGTTGTATATGTCCCTTGGTGCCTATTGGCCTAGCTCTATTCTGTCTCCTGCTTGATAAGGAGGGAAGAGGGAATTATACATATTTTTTTCCTACTCCGCTGTAATTTTCTGATTAATTTCGCTTCGGGATCCAAGACAGTTGAATCGTTTCCTCCGGGACTCGTCGAGCTTCATTGGCTCGGCGTTTTTCTGGTGTTCGCCACTGTTGCAGTGGTTAGGAATGTGTGGCTGGCCTGTCCAAAAAAAAAAAAACTCACTTCGTGTTCACGGCACCCAAGCTCACGCGGTGTGATGTTTACAGTCCGCAGTTGAACCACCTATTTGATACACAGGTAGAGTGCGAATGACAAATGATTCGTTTAAGGTGGAAGCTGCAGGGAAGCCCGCGAAATTCAAATATTTTTATGTTTTTTGCAATTTGCCGGTCAGTGTGAAGCTGTATGTTGAACAAAATACGATTCGCGGCCGTAACGCGTATTTATCTAAAGATTTATAACCATTTTAATCATCAAGGTAGCCCTCTAAGTTCATAAAGCCCTGTTGGAAGACTTTCATGAAATAGGTAACCATTGTGATTACTTGGCGCTTCCACCTTAAGTATGCCGTAAGCTTTGATGACGCTCTACGGTATTTCCCATTGGTTATATTTCCGAACTTAGTAACAATATTTATCGGCCAAGATTTTACGTACTTCCGTACAACCATTCACTCACTATCGAAAACAGAAATCGCTGAACTGTTGGTGAGTAATTTTATTACGAGTAGATATCTCGTTAATTTTACTAGGCTCAGCCAATATTTATGTAAAAATGGTCAGAGTAGTGGGAAAATTAATTAATTAATATATCTTTACCTGCATATCATACAGCTGGTTCGACTGGTACGAGGCATGTCTTTTACGTTTTGTCGTTTGAAGAAAAAAACACAACTAGAACCTTTTTATTGCTTTAGTATTCACGACGTAGCTTAATACACTTTTCCATTCGCTCAAACCTGTTATTATAACATTTATTCCACTATAAAGTGGGGGTGTACACAATGGCTGACTTGAAAGCGTCGACTGCTTCTTCACCGGACTGGAACCTTTGACCACAAAGACTTTTCTTAATTTTAGGAAATGTAAAGAAATCGTTAGGGCTTAGGTCAGGACTGTATGGAGGATGGTCAAGAATTTCTACTTTTTCCGGCTTCAAATACTCAATCGTTTAACGAGCGCTGTGTGAGCTTGCGTTGTCGTGGTGCAGGATGTTGCGTCGCTTTGAGTTAGATTTTCGAAGTTCGGCGATGACTTGTTGTAAACAAACTGTGGTATACCACTCTGCGTTAACCGTTCTACGATCTTCAATTGCAATAGTCGCAACATGGCCGGTTTTTCCAACGAACGTGGCCACCATCTTCTTTGAAGTGCTGAGAACGAACAACTTTAGTCGGCTTTGGCTCGTCTCACCCAGATTGTAGATTGTTGTTTGGAATCAGGATCGTAGGCATAGATCCAAGATTCATCACCACTGATGATGTCGTAGACGTGATTTGACTCTCCTCGGTTGAACCTTTGCAGAGTTTTCTTACACCATCTGACGCGGGCCGCCTTGTAATCGTCGGAGAGCAGATGCGGTATCCAACCGCAAACTAGCTTTCTCACACCAAGCGCTTCATGCAAGATCTTCTGAATGGTTGTCCCTGAGATGCCTAATACCTCTATCTCTCGATACGTCACATGACGATCTTTGAGAATTAGTTGTCTCACAGCAATGATGTTATCTTCAGTGAAGGCGGATTTTGGGCGTCCTTCGCGAGATTTGTCACTAACACTAGCATGTCCACGCTGGAATTCTAAATACCAGCGTTCGACAGTCCGCAGGCATGTGGGTCTTCATTACTGAACACAGATTTTAGCTCTTCAAAAAACTGAAGCCGTGTCAAGCCTCTTCTAAAGTTGTAGAAAATTATTGCACGAAAATTTTCCTGAGAAAGATTTATTTTCGTACGTAACTTGACAGATTTCAATCGACTCTGTGACTAAACAATAGCGTTAATCCTAATACTTTCAACTGTTTTGAGATTCAAAATTTAAACACATTCGAATATAGAACAGTTCCAAATTCAAAATTGCCGGGAAATATGGAAACGACAGAACTTAAAAGGCATGCCTAGTACAACAGTACCCGAAAACCTGACTGAAAGGTAATCGTGTCATCATTGGTTTCAGCCATAATCATCATCTTTCATAGGAATTAGCAGACAAAGAGCTAAACTAAATATGCTTGGCTGAACCGCAAACCATGTGAGCAAGTATAGAATGTACCTAGCAGCTATGGTTTTCTTTTTGTTTACATAGTTTTTAGCTTACATGTGAGCTACGCCAAACTAAGCTTTTTTAAGGATAATCATCAAATGACTCCTCCCTCCCGCTCTGGGCGAAGCAGAAGGGATAGTCAGACTCTTCCTGACTAAAACCGAAGAAGTTGAGCATCCTAAATAGGGTAAGGAGATACTTCACATCTAAACAGCTTTTGAGTCTGTACAAAGCATAAGTCCGTTCCTATATGGAGTATTGCAGCCACTTATGGGATGGCTCAGCAAAATACCAGCTTGCTGCATTGGACTCGGTGGAACGCAGATCAAAAAGGCTTATAGGTGACGAGACGTTAGTGACTCAGCTTCACAGCCTGGCTCATCGGCGTAGCGTTGCTTGCCTGTCGGTCTTCTACAGACTGTACTTTGGTGAGTGCGCAGGAACTCCACGTCAATCGACCTTTTACTACCGGAATACCAGACGTACTGCAGGGTACCATCCGTACTTGGTGGATATCCCGTCTAGTTATACCCAGCGCTTCTCCACATTTATTATGCACACAGCTAAAGTGTGGAACTCTCTACCAGCGTCATGTGTTCCCGTCCACGAATAAGCAGCCAGCCTTCAAAGCAAGAGTGAACAGACATCTTCTGGGCACGCTCGTTCCATCATAGACCTCATCCATCGCTTTCATCAGACGTGATTGTGGTCAAACGCAAGCCCATTCCTCAATAAAAAGAACCTAAAGTCTCTGGAAGTGGGGGCATTATTGCTGCTTAGAATCATTCCGTTTCTTATTAACCCAGTGTAGCTTCACATTTGTGTATGGTACGCGCCAGATAAACTTACAATAAAGTGCATTGACCTTTCCCTAATATCCCTTCGTCGATATGCGACAAATCACAATCACTATAGAAGTCGATTCAGGTCAAGTTTATGTCTTTATTTTTTTACATTAAGTAATTTTCAGCAATGACCGTTATTGCACAGTTATCTGGCGTCTACCATAGAACCGCAACTCCACGACTAAGCGCGTATTTTGCGTGCAGGTGGGACAAATGCGTCATTCGATCCACCCCAGCTCCCCAAGGAAGGCCAACAACGCCTTGGTGTTACCAACTATCTCGCAGAGGGTACCTGGGTTTCCGAAGTACTTTGCCCTGTAATCCGCAACTACCGGGCAGCTTAGAAGCAGGTGTGCTGCTGTCTCTTTCTCCTCCATGCAGGCTCTGCATAGCGGGCTGTCAGTGACTCCTATAGCATAGAGGTGTTTATTAAAAGACCCGTGGCCAGTTGTTACGGCTGTGACTGAACGCAACTGTTGTTTAGTCAGTCTTAGGGCTTGTTTTGTGAAACGGCCATCTATAGAGGGAAGTGCCTCTTTGGCCTGCCTACACTCACTATGGTCAACCCATAGCTTGTGATGTTTATCTCCGGTGCGTTTCCTTACCAGATTGCGTAAGTACCCGAAAGGCAGCGGCACGATGTGCTCAGGTCACATTGCTGACAAACTCGACCCCCTTCGGGCGAGTTCATCCGCAGCGTCGTTGCCTCGAGATCCACTGTGTCTCTTGATCCATTGAATGGTTACTTTGTTGTGTCTACCAACCTGGTTGAGACGTTGGTGACAATCGAGAATCAACCCAGAGTTCACTGTGTGGCTGTTCAGAGCTTGCAGGACGGCCATGCTGTCCGAGAGTATGCGTATTGAGTGGTCCTTAACTTCCCTGGTTAGGATGGCTGATGCCGCCAGAGAAATGCCCATGCATTCAGCCTGGAACCAGTACCTGTACCTGTTTTTGATCCATCGGTGAAGATCCGCAGCTCGGCGGGGCAAAGCCCCTCGCACCGATGATCCTCATGCAATTGGATTTTGTATTTTTTATCGAAGATAAATTGCTTGGGTATCCGGTCATTGATTGCTTTTGTTATGGGGAGTTCATTGTTGAGCTCCTCGAGCAGAGCGGTGTGTCGTGTATCTCTCTTACTCCAGAGACCTAATGTTTTAAGGCGTACTGCTGCCATCGTCGCTTCCTGTTGTATAAACAAGTGTAGCGGAGGGAGCCCCAGCATGGCTTCCAGCGCCGCAGTTGGAGTAGTCCTCATGCAGCCCGTCGTTGCCATGCAGGCCAGCCTTTGCATGTGTTGTAACTTGTTTACGGCTGTAGCTAGCTTTGTGCGTGGCCACCACACCACGGCCCCGTAGGTTAACATGGGCCGAATTACAGCGCTGTACAGCCATAGTATTATTTTAGGAGATAGGCCTCACTTCTTCCTTATCATTTTCCTGCATTGCCAGAAGGTAATGCAGGCCCTGTTTAGTTTGTAGTCTAGGTGATTACTCCAGCTTAACTTACTGTCTAGGATGACGCCTAGATACTTTACCTCGTTAGACAGCTGGAGCTCTGTGTTGAAGAGCATAGGTAGCCGGTAGTGGCCTAGTGCTCGCTTTTGAGTGAACATGACTAATTCAGTTTTCGTGGGATTTACCGACAGATCATATTCGTCGCACCACCTTTCCACGATGCGTAGTGCTTGTTGAGTGAGGTTGCAGATCGTTCCAGTCACTTTCCCTGACACTAGGATTGCGAGGTCGTCAGCATAACCTATTGTGTAGTAACGATGTGCGTTGAGTTTGGTGATCAGGTCATTAATTACCAGATTCCACAGAAGAGGGGAGAGCACACCCCCCTGCGGGCAGCCTCTGGCTATCAGAGCCAACTGCTGCTCTTCCTCAAGGCGAACCACTCGTTTGCTTAACATATTAGTTATCCAGTCAGTTAGTACCTGTTCCACACCGTGTTTGGAGAGAGCGGCACTAATGCTGGAAAAGTTTGTCTTGTCGATGGCTCCTTCGATGTCTATGAATGTGCCCAGGCAGGACCCTTTCTGGTGAATCGCTTCCTCAATCTGGTTCACCACCAGATGAAGAGCGGACTCTGTCGACTTACCCGAGCTGTATGCGTGTTGGTTACCATGCAGTGGTATTGTTTTTAAAACGCCATCTCGTAGTTCCCTTTCACACAGTCTTTCCATTGTCTTCAGTAAAAACGAGGTCAGACTAAATAGGTCGATAGGATTTAGCGTTTGTGTAGTCACTTTTACCTGGCATCGGAATGAATATGACTTTCAATTCCCTCCATCCTTTAGGAACGTATCTAAAGCCAGACACGCTCGCATTAAGAGCACCAGTTTTGTTGCAACAGCGGTACCTCCCCACTGTAGTAAGGCAGGAAACACACCGTCGGGACCTGGTGCCTTGAAAGCCTGGTGCTTTGAAGCTTTTGATGGCCCACTGAAGTTTTTCCAGCGTTTTCATCTTTTCTGCATAAAGCCAGTCATCTTCTGATGGTGTTTGGATAACGTCAAGCCATTCATTTACCTGCGCGAATACGCTGCTTGGGAAGTGAGTTTCTACTAGGAGACGTTGCGCTTCTTCAGATGTCGTGGTCAACGTGTTATCGAGTTTCCGGAGTGTGGCGATCTCAGGTGTGTTCTGTTGCGCCAGTATCTTCCTTACCCTGTTTGCTTGTTGCCATGATTCAATGTTACCACAGAATTTACGCCACCCTGTAGTTCTTCTGAATCTGATTCATTTCTTGTAGCTGGATTTGGCCGCGTAATAAGCGTCCCAGTCCTCATCACTACATGTGTTCATGGCTCTGTTAAGAGCCTTTCTTACCTTACCGTCTACCATAGTATCAAATGTGCCTACTCTATGCTACAATGAAAAGGTCAATATGTTGAAGCTTTTCAATATAACTCCTTTATATTGAAAAGGGGTGACTTCGCCTTGAAATATCTCGGTAACGCGACCCTTTAGAACACCATGTTCCTAACATTTTTTTTGTTTATTGAACTGCCTCTACCCATATATCCCTATCAGATCGTGCGCCACAACTTTGAAAAATATTCAAAATGGCGGTGCGCCGGAATAGTTCTATGCACTTGTATCGAAAATGGTTCAATCCGAACTTTTTCTCTGTTGACTCTAGTCTAGGTGACTTGTTATTGGTAAGTATTTATCTTACAATGAAATCAAAGATAGAACTTTGATCCCAACGCTTGCCTCTTGAGTGTTAGTGATTATTAAGTTTTGCTGGTTAAAAAAATCTTCGAAGACTGGCTTAAAAGTATATTCGTATACTGCCTAAAGTCTTTGAAGGTATAATACATGACAATGTCGCAAGTTTTACTCTGCAATCTATCACTAAACTCAACTATATATTCAGTTGTTTTGACGAATTGTCGCAGTTTCCGCCAAATCTTTACAAAGTATAAAACAAAGTCGCTTTTACCGTCTGAACCCTATATCTTATAAACTCTACAGTGGATTTCAATGCGGGATTCATTAATAAACAGAGTAATTCAAGAGGAAGGTTTAAATGCATAATACGTCCCAAAACACCTACGGGAACGGGAAAAAAATGGGTGTGCGAAGAAAGTCGCGGTCAAAAAATAGTAATCAGTAATTCAATATTAATTTTACCTTCAGTCGTCCTGCACCTATTTTAATTAACACTAGGGGTAACCTCATTAAATGCCAAAAGAAAAAGCTTGCTTTTGGAATTTCAACTCTCGGAGCTGAGCTGAGCGTTCAAGATCCAACAGTGTCGATTTGTGCATTACATTGAGGCGTCGGCTGGTGTTATAACTTGACTTACTAACAAATTTGGGTTAACCAACATACACCGTGTTCTTCACGTTATCCATAAACTTTAGCAAACGCTTTTATAGCTTTAAAAATGAAATCAAACAAAGGAAGTAGTAGGTACTTAAAAAGCCTTTGTTACATAGATATTTGTAATTTAATTTGAGCTATGCAAGTATGAAAGGGTATTAGTGCAATTAAAATGAAAAATCTATCAAATGCTATTTGAACTACACTTGTTTTTCATCTCCAATTCGGATAAAGAGGCTTGCATATCGGATGATTTACGTCAAAAAATTATAATTGATGTTTTCATGATGAAAATACGTATTTCCATGTTCTGAACATCCGTTCGAAGTTTATGGATATCGTCCGGAACACTGTGTATTTATAAAATGCCTACTAACAACTGTAAGCCTGCTGATGCTAAGCTCCGTGTTCCTACTAGCCGCACGGTGTCTACAGTGTACTCATCTCCCGATTCGTAAGTATGAACAGGTAAGACCAGTGTGTAACTCCAAAAAGTAATATTTATAAATTGAAACCAGCAGGAGTACTGTGGAGCAGGGCATTATTATCTAACAGACGCTTACCTACTAAAATTTACTAATAGAAGTATATATCTTACCTATATTCTGTAAATATTATAAAACAGAATCGCTTCTCATGTTCGTCGTGTGCGCTTAGTTCTCATAAACTAACACCATCATTCAGATAATTCACTGTCAAAGGTTTGTGTATAAGTTGTGCCTCTAGTTGTAATCATAAATTATACATTAGCTTGCATAAATCAGAACGTCTTGTAACTTATAGATTGCACCCCAAGGGAGCTGATTAATACTTACATAGAAATAGTTTTTAGTCATACATATTTTACAATGTAATAAGCCCTTTTATACTTAAAACAAATGAACGATATTATTCTTTTAAGGCATTTCTGTTTTGACACCTTATAAAATACACCGTAGGCTGGATACTCAGAAAAATGATAATATGTCCGAGAATCCACTCTGAGCCAGAATGGATAGATGGAAACTGTGTCAAATCGATTTTGTTTTTCCACCCTAGGTACAGTGGAGCATACATCAAAGGACTACAATAAAAACTCCATTTACGAGCAAGTGCGATAATTATTTCATTTTATCTTGTAATTCCCTTGCTCAGGGTGGATTCTCGGACATACGTTTCCGAGTATCCACCCTAGGGTGGATTCTATGGGGTGTCAAAATGGAAATGCTGTTCTTTTAGAAATTGGGAAGTATGCACTAGCGAATTGTTACCTACCTCCCGTATAAATAGGAGGTGACTACCCCGACTTACAAGTGGTCGTGGGTTCGTACTCAGGCAAGCTACCTCAGAAAGGTGAAATATTTTTTTTAGAAGGAATCGTTATGTCCTAAGATCAAAAACCAACTAAAATCTATCAAAAAATTTAAACAAACATTCTATATCTCCGAAAAGAGGTCTCTTGTTCTAGCTAGTGAAAACATACCTAGGCACACTATTGTTACCTTCTCAAACTGTCTTGAGCCCCCAATTAGCACTTCCTTTGGTTACCTGTATTCTCTATGCTACCTATTCTACCTTCTTCCTCTCGTACGAACTGTTATGAAAAGCTTGAGCCAAGGTAAAAATAACACACAGGTTTACTTGGTAAAGTCCTAATCAGAGAAGAAAAACCTGTGTTAGCAATGAAATCGTTGCAGGCTTATTACGCGAAGATGGCGAAACAGGAGACGAGGTTGTCTCCACTCAAAAGACTAATTTCTTACATTTGAAAGTGCTACATCCTCAACGACTGCAGTTTTTGTTTATTTGAGATAAGTTTGCTCTTGACTCTTAGAGTCTAGGTCAGGGGTGTCAACGATGGAGTGAGCTTACCCAGAAGAAGCCTGTGCACAATGTTGAAAGGCTCAAAGCTACTCAAGGACGAGGATCTAAGACGAATAGACCTTGATGATGACTTATCAACCACTTATGATTTATTTCCAGACCGAGAGTAGCCAGCATCAGGGCTCGGAGTACATCAGCAAGGCTTCCCGCATTCTTGTGAAGCTGCAATGGTAATATGAACGTTTACTTTCGCAGATCCGACTTAGGGAACCCATTTCATATACAATCATAGTTGATGGCACTTTAGTCGGCCCAGAACTTAGCTAGTATCATCAGTAACATTCATGCAGTGTATTATGGAGTGGCGACCGCGTACTGGAAGATGTCTTGCGACGTTTGGATGACGTGGGGAATGCCTTTATTCAGGAGTGTACGATTACAGTATCCATCTATTCTTGTAACAGCAAAGTCGTAGAACATTTTATTAGGTATTCAATCGTTTGTGAAACAGCACCGCATTTACTCTGGCCGTTTAGAATCGTCTACAATGCCCATTTTACCCTTTGTTAGTTTTTCAAGCTAGGATACCAAAATAGATTAAGTGGTTTTGTACATGCTAGTGCAGCTTACACTAAGAAATTAACCGTTACTGCACTGGCATTGCAGTGAAAGATCATAGAGTATGCAGTGACAAGAATGATCCAGTGGGATACTAATTTGGCCAGTTAGGCTAGCACACAACCCATGATGGCAAAATCATTGGAGGCGCTACTTGCTTAAAAATAGAATATAATACTATTCATCTATCTTTTCTGTAACCTTATATGGTGTACATAATAACACCATATAAATTACAGAAAAAATAGATGAAGAAAACATAACATAGGGTGGCCTTCTCGCTAAAAGCGATCTTTTCAAGACAATCTTTGGACGGATTTAAAAGAGAGAAAGTAAGATAGTACTGTCGGTTGTCTTAGGTGTACTATTTGTATGTGTATACAATAATTAGCTGAAAGACGTCCACTGATGGAGATAGGCCTCCCCCGCGTGTCGCCACAACAACCGGTCCTGTGCGTCTCGCATCCATCGGCTACCCGTGACCTTCACCAGATCATCGGTCCACCTTGTGGGAGGCCTTCCGGTACGCGGTCGCCACTCCAAAACTTTTCGGCTCCATCTACCACATACAGTACAGATTGTACTGTGAGCGAGATACGTAATAAGTGTACAATAATAATTATGAAAAAAAAAGCAGAGAACCTAAGTAAAGACGATTAAGGAGAGATACAGTGATAAACGTAGACAAAGGTTGAACACGCCTTACCGACACTGGCAAGGCATTCCATAACCGCACCGCTTGAATCGTAAAAGATCTGTCGCAGAAGCTGGTGGAATGCATGGGCATCTCTAGTCTCAAGCCGTCAATGAACAAGAATCTTATCATATCAATCTATAATACTAGCGTATTACGTTTCTCACAAGCTTACTTCCTAACCTAGCCTTGAAACAGTTAGTTTAATATGGAGATAGAGCTCAAGCAAACAACGCGAACTGGTACTGGTACTACTATTGGTATAGGTAGTGTTCCAAGCACTGACTCCGGCAGGGAATTTCACTCCTTACTTTCAAGCACACTGAAAGAATACCTACCCAAAAAGTTATGTGCCTATGGGTGAAATATCTACCAAGTACCGGTGGCGCATTGCCGCACGTTTGTAGTCCGTACTAGGTGAAATTAAGTTCCATAATAAGCCTTTTGGATGTTCAAGATCGGGCAAAGTGGAGGAAGCTAAGTTTGAAGGCGGACCCTGGCAATAGCCGGGATTAACGCCAGGTAGAAGAAGAATAAGCCTTTTGGATTGGCCGTAGTCGGGTGAAAGAAAATTAACGAAGGCACCTACTGATTCCAGGTACGACCAGGCCGTGGACAGCCTCCGCCGCGAGATCGGCTTCCACCAGGAGTCTGGCAACACCGGCGCTATCGGGCGGCTCACCGTCGCTATCGTGCTTGTGCAGCTCGCCCGGGGCGACGCTGTGGCCGCCGAGAAGGCCTACAAGGTGGGTTGTACAAACCAGGGGTGTTACGGAGCTTCGATTTCGATATGTCGGAACTTCCGATTGATCTTACACCTCCGGTTCCGACTTCGGTTTCGATACTTTTAAATCGGAGGTTTATTAAATATAATTAGCTACTTATGGAGTCAATTAATTTAACTGTTATAAAAATGTGGTTATTTTTGTTTCTGACCTATATCATATAGGTTTATTTTTTTACATTAAAGAGGCTGACTGATTAATGTTTGGTACTATTTCTTTTATTGCCTGCCTTTTACACATCTTTCTTATGTGACCGTCTCCGACTCCGACTCACCTCCGACTCTGATTCCGACTCCGATAAGCCAAATTTAAAAACTCCGACACCGATTTTGGTTCCGAAAATTAAGGTTTATAGAACGGAACCCTTCCTGAGCGAGTCCGATCCGCACTTGGCCGGTTTTTCTTAGCTGCTTACTAATTTCTTCCCCAAAACCTTCCAGGAATGGGGCAGCAACTGCGAGGTGGCGGAGATGCAGACCCTGGAGCAGATCCTCCAGGCTTACGACGAGGAGGACAGGGAGTCTGCCAAGCGCGCGCTGGCCAGCCCCTTCATCCGCAACATGGACGTGGAGTACGCGCGGCTGGCGGCGAGCGTGCCGCTGCCAGAGGCCATGGAGCCCGCCCCCCGGGCCGCCGTGCGCGAGAATGCGGCCCCCTCGTACGTCAGCGCCAACGCGACGGCTACCACTACTGCTGTACGTGTCATTCCTTTTTTATGCTAAGTCCACACGTGCGTATACACGTCCATGCGTGCGTTTTTTCATTATTTATGATGGGAAATCTTCAAATGACTTCTTCTGTCCAACAAAATCCACCCGTGCTAAACTGCTGAAACGATTTTAATGAAATTTAAATGGGACCAGTCGGGAATATATATCCTTTCACATAAAACAAGTTTTTTTCAAATCGGGCTTGCTGAATGTTTGGTCCTGTGTTTGATTTCTAGTAGCTCTATACAAAATGATATTCTATAGAAGTTAGGTTTTTCCAGTGCGAATTTCTTCCGAAGTTTAGAAATTTGTGGTGCATTGCCTTTGAACTGCAATAGGGAAGATGCAAATACAGAATTTATGAGAATTTTGACAGTAAAATGATAAAAAAGTGTAAAATAAAGACCATTGCAACGTTTTTATTTTGGTTAGATCGATTTTTAACAAAAATAATGAATTAAAGTAACTAATACTAACTTACCCGCACAGGGTAAGTTAGTATTAAGTACAGATTTGAAAGAGATAAATTAAAAAGTTTTAACTGTTATCTTGTGAGGTTCAATATGCAAGCGATGGCGCGGTATGGACACACACACAATAGCTAGAGAATGGGAATTAATAAAACAGAAAAATGAATACTCACTTATTATTGTATTACGAATTGATTGTTCACAGCGGTAGTTTTAGCAATATTAAGAGTGAATGAGAATATGGACTGAAAAAAGTGCGAAATCAATATTTATAAAACTTTTCCCATACTGAATGACTGAGCGACAACGCACGACAAAACTTCTGGTCGTACGAAGTTGATATTATTATATAGCATGTAGGTTTCTTGGGGAGTGTAGGGGGGGGGGGGGTTACTAAGAGAGGATTTCCTACGGAAACTGAAAAATACTGATGATGATGAGTTTTAAATATAGTTTTTTTTTTATATAGAAAGTATAATCAAACATGTATCCCCTCAGCCGTTACTTCATCTCTTGGAGATAATATTAAAATAACGCACGTCCGGTAGTTCACTCCTGGAGATTTCTTAGTTCGGGTCGGATTTAATGTCAAATATTGCATGTCTTAGTATACCTTTCGTATTCTGACTTATAAAAAGTGTAGGAAAAAGAATAGGAAAGGCATATAACATCACATGCTAAACATCCGACAGCAATTTGTTACGGAATGTTGTATTAAATTTAGTCTGTGGAGACGCCTTCATTTGTTTTTGCAAGCGGTTAGTTGAGCAGTTATTTAATAACTCTACACTTTACACTTAAAGGAAATTAACTAAACATCCATGGACAAGTAAGTACTAAACAGATTTTAATTGCTGCATTAGGTATTGGACAAAGATTTTGGACACAATTTGTTATTTTACCAAAGATAATTTCGAAGTTTGCACGCCATGCCGGTATATTTCTACTTGTTTTGAGTAGAAAATACAGTAGTGGTGGCAAAATTTTGTTATAAATATTATTTAGATACGTTACTTCATATATATTAGGCATTTTAATAGTGAAATTCGATAAAATATAGTGTAAATATTGAACTGTAAAAATGTAGCCGAAAATCGAATCTCCAAGAGATTCTGTAACAGACAGGCATTTCGCATGTGTATGACATGCAAGCCGCCATGTTTTTTGTGTTTCGTACACAGTATCGGATAATGATCAGTAAACCAATAGGTTTTGATCGACTTAGAAAAAAGCGAGGTTAAATTATTTAAGTTTTTTATCGGTTCCACGAGGCGGCAACAGCACTCGACGAGTGCGTGTATGAGTATTTAATTTTTCATAAAAAAAATAACATTAAAAAAAAAACAAATTAAAAAAAAACATAAAAAAACAAATTAAAAATTATCTAATTTTCATATTAATAATATTAATCCTATCCCGGTTTAAAAATTGCTTAATTTTCTTTTTTTTAATTTTGTTGTTCAGATGTGACCTACTGGTTGTATTCTTTATTGTGTACTTGGAATTGGTCTACTGAAATTGCGTGTTTTTTGTTTTTTATTTGTTGATTTTGTTAATGTTTTTGCTCAGCAACATACCCTTATGTTGTGTTTTTCCATTAGTAAATATCATCATTATTTGGATTGTAATATAAGATTTCTAAGAAATGCAATAGTACTTACTCTTTGACAAAAAATATGAAAGCGTCTTTTTATCGCTCTTTTTTTAATGTATGTATAGTGACTTATTGTTCGTAAACTAAACAATTCTAACTGCTAAAACTTTGTCTGCAATAAGATTGTGTACCAAACTATATAATAAGATACTATAATTAGCCACTTAGCTTACAGAGTTCCCAGAATGAATGTGTAAACATACCCTTTTTTTGTTTGGCGTACGAGTCGACTGGCTTAAGCCGAGTTTTTGTTTAGCTTGCAGTATGTAAAATATGTATGGAGGTGTCTGTTATTTATCTTGATTATTGTAAAAGAATGTTTTAGTATGCCAATGAAATAATAACATTGGAAAAAAGCGCTTTTATTCTATTAATATGACGATTTTTGTACGATAAACTGGGAAAAAGTCGCTTACCTTACTTTCAACTTCGAATTAACAATAGATTCTATGACAAAACTAAACAAAACTATAAATTACTAGATAGTTTATTTTACACCAATTTGAATGACATATAATTTGTAAAGCTGCGATGCGTAATTTTAGAGATATCGTAGTTTTAGTGAACGCGGGGAAATCGCAAGATTTCGGCCGGGCGCGTAGTAACAGAACTGCGGAGTGACGTTATAGAGGCGTAGCGGCTGAAGGGGTATGTAGCTTTTATTTAGTGCAAAAATTTTGGATGAAAATTAGGGGGTTATGTGATCATAAAAACTCATTAATTATGATGGTTATTCATTTAGTGTAAATAGCACCTAAAAAAACCATTGACATGTTTATTTTAGGTATTTGGCACGAATGGATGAAATGCGTTAAAGATTTATTTATGCTATAATATTATCATTTCTAAAAAAAAACCGGCCAAGTGCGAGTCGGACTCGCACACGAAGGGTTCCGTACCATAAACTTTCATTTTATTATTTGTTGTTATAGTGGTGATAGAAATACACAATCCGTGAAAATTTCAACTCTCTACCTATTATGGTTCTTGAGATACAGCTCAATGACGGACGGACGGATAGCGGAGGCTTAGTAATAGAGTTCCGTTCGTTACTCTTTGGGTACGGAATCCTAAAAATGCGGCTTAACAATAGGCGAGAAAGCGTTACCACGTTGGACGTATTTAAATGAAAATACTTTTTTCAATTATATATGGTAGCGAGTATGGTCTCTGCTGAGTCAAACTCTCTGTCTCGAAGCAAATAGAAAGATGAAGGCAGTGAAGGAATTGTGTAGAGATATTTATTTTTTATCCGTGGAAGTTGCACGATTTTAATCCCGCGGGATCGTTGTTTTGAGCCTGTAACTACGGGTATGGCGTTTGGTGGCTATATCGACACCTGCTATGAATAATTTTGTAATTTAGTATTAGGTAGTTTTAAATTATAACTATATTCGTGCTATACAAGAAATTAAGCTTGTTTTGCACTTCTAAATTCCCTTATGTGAAGATTTTTACAGAGTGAAAACGTTGCGAGTGATAACTGTACTTAATAAAAGAGTATATTTAAAGAAAAAAATGTCTATCGATCAATGTTTCGAATTTTTAAAGCTATTTTATTTAAGGTATTGAAAATTCGCAAACGCAGATCGGTAGATATTTTTTTTCTTATTAATACAGGGTTATTTGTACGACATTTTGTATAACATGAACAACCTCCAACTCGAAAAAATACCAGTTGCTTCATACTTTTTCATTGGCTGAATATTGCGTTTTGCATGAAGCAGCTGATATTTTTTTTTTGATTTGGAGGTTGTTGATGTTGTACAAAATGTCGTACAAATAACCCTGTATTAATAAAAAAAAAATATATACTGATCTGTGTTTTGAAGTTTAAAATCGATCAGATGTCGGTTAACAGCATTTTAGTTATAATATGGCAGTACTTATAGGAGTGGTTTAGTGGCAGTACGACTGCAGATGGTCGCTGCGTGACTGAGTGTATCTGTCATAGTGTCGGCAGAGGGCGCCACGGCACTGTCCTACAGTGCCGTCTCTTCACGACCCTACGGCGGTCAGTCCCCGCCGGGTGAGACCTCCGGTTGCCCGGAGGAGGCCCAGCGAGAGACGACCAGCGACGTAGGCGCCGGCTTTAGGGCGCTCCCTGCTGAGGGTGCTGATCCCCCGCCTGTCCTGCTTCCAGAGCGAGCCGCGAGCGCTTCAGGCTAACGGACCGCTAAAACCCTTATAAAAAAGGCTCGTAGGCAAAACGTGGGTCTGCTATATAAAATCGTAAACGGTTTACTAAATATACCTGATCTTTTAGCAATAAAGACGCTCATTGTGTCACCCTATGTAATGTTTTATTCATCTATCTTGTCTGTAACTTATATGGTGTACATAATAAAGAGCATACTATTCTATTTTATATCTCGGTACAATACAAATAAACCTGATCGCGAGACCACAACCATTACAACAACAACAAGTAATACTTACCTTGATCGCACCTCACCCATTAACTGGGCTGCCTTATAAGAAACTAAAGTAAAATATTATCTAAACCTTTCCATATATTTCTTACTAAACTTATAACCAGCTCAAAGTATAGTAAGTAAGTAAGTAGTAGACCTCTATGACACGATCCACCTAGTAATAAAATTGTATACAATATCCATATCGTCCATATCGTCGTTGTTTTTTTTTTTGTTTGGTATTCTATACAATATGTAACTTAAAAACGCATTAACAACTTTAATTTATTTTACTTCTTAAACTTATTACTTACACAAAATACAACAAACAATATCAAACATATCAATTAATCATTAAATTCTCTGTTACTACTATGCACTTCTGCAAATAACGAATTCACTATACCTAATACTGTATATGATTTGTCTGTGTATGTTTTAGTGAGTAAGTCGTTGAAGTGCCTAACCAACAAATAAAACAAACCAATTTACTCAAAATTAGTTCAAATCCAAAAACTACAAATTTTCAGATTGATTATTAACTTTTGCTCTATTTCAAGCTTCGCAACCAACCGTTTACACTACGCTTTATCTGTTAAAAAATTTAAATTATTATTCGCCAGTATTCACTTTGTTCTATCATCTGACTAGCCTTTTCCCAACTATATTGGGGTCGGCTTCCAGTCCACCGGATTCAGCTGAATACCAGTGTTTTACGTGAAGCGGCTGCCTACCAGACCTCCACAACCCATTAACTGGGTAACACGGTACTTCTTGACAAGACTGGAGTTAGATTTACTGGCTTCTGACAATCCATAACGACTGCCAAAGATCTACAAATGACAGCCGGGACCAACGGCTTAACGTGCTTTCCGAGGCACGGAGGAAACTCGGTATGTTAAGATGGTCACCCATCCACAGACCAACCTTGGCAAGCGTAGCTTAACCTTAAAGATCGACCCGTGCGGCTGTTATTATTTAGCCACGAGCTCCACTTTGTTCTATAAATACCAAAAATAACGTCATATACACTAATTAAAAATCCCATAATCAAATAATAAAATTAACTGAAAATGACAGTTTCCACACTAAAGAAAGTGAGATTATTATTAATAATATAATAACCTATAATCGTGTTTACATTACAGGAGGTGTCTAACGAGGACGTGGAAGAGTCTCCGTACGCGCCGGTGACTTACACCAAGAAGTCGGACGACGAAGACGGCCTGTGTTAAATATTCAGCCACAGTTTTGTTTAGTTGCCTGTTGAATATCTCGTCAGCACTGATAGCACGGTAGTATACCAAACATTACAAAAAAAGAAATTTGAAGATCGGTCCATTATTGGCAGAGAAATTGGTGAATATAGATAAAAAAAATCACACAGCCAAACATAGAACCTCCTCCTTTTTGTAAAAGACGTGCATGATGCAAAAGAAGTACTAAAATTTATTTGAAACGGATTAGCGTTACTATCTACCACATCAGAACAAAACCATCAGTTTATGTATCAGTCAATAAGTATGTCAGTGATATAATAAACAAGAAAAGCTTTTGCTTGCAAGTTATTCGACTAACAAAAATAACACCAACACACGTTTTTAAATTGAAAACATCTAGCAAGTTTTTAAATTGTTAAGTCCAATCTTTGTCACAAAAAGATAGAAATAAAAAATATTTGCGACTGGCACAGAACAAACATGCCTAACCTCCACAACCCATTAACTGGGTAACACGGTACTTCATGGCAAGACTGGAGTCAGATTTACTGGTTTCTGACAATCCGTGGCGACTGCCAAATATTCACAAATGACAGCCGGGACCAGCGAAAACTCGGTATTATAAGTTGGTCACCCATTCAGACCAATCTTGGTAAGCCGTGCTTAAACTTGAAGATCGACCCGTGTGTCTGTTATTAGTTAGCCACGACAAACAAAACCAAAAACTGTAAACGTCTACAACTTAAAAAAGACTTATCTCAGCAACAATGACTGATGGACATACCTTCCAACTGTTTAACAACCTTTACTGATCGTCGTCAAAAAAAACTTACATTCCGTTATGGTGATACTACCGTGCCATCATCACTGATGCATCATTTTATTTTAAGCTTAGTAGCTAAACAGCCATGTGTTGTTTGTGTCTATGCACTATATTTCGCGATTATTTAGCACCAAGCACATCATATTTACGTAAGACATGACATATAACAGAATAATCGCGATACGCCGCGTCGGTCACCAGCGACCGACAAACAGTATATTTTCTATTGTGTCTATTTGTCTGTCAGACAATGCTTTAAGAGGTTATTGTACTCATAATTATGAACAACTTTTACTATAGGACCATACAAGAAATCGCGAAAAAAACAGCTGTTCATGGGGGTCTAAAAAGATCGCTCTAGTAGAATCATAATATTAATCAAACTGTCAAATTTCATTATCACCTTTATCGCTAAAGCATTAAGGATCGATTGGGGAAATTTGACAGTGACCGGTAACGTGATGTGCTTTTGATTTTGCTAGAGTGGCCTTTTTAGACCCGCTGTACATTTTGTCGAGAATACTGTGCACATTGTATGGGGCAGTCGTTTTTATTTTCACGATTTCAGTGTTTGTCCCGTAGTGAAAGTTAAAGCCTCGGATCCACTAGGCGACATTTGACGCGCGACATGATGCACAACATGTTGCTGATCATGTTGAACAGCAACGAGGAACGTTTTTTGAGTAAAATTGTTGAAGCCTCGTATCCACTAGGCAACATTTGTCGCGCAACACGTGACGCTCAACGTGATCAGCTAGGTTGCACAACAACGCGAGACGTTGCCAGCAGGCGCGCAACATTGATAATATGTTGTGTGCCTGCTGGCAACGTCGCGCATTGTCTTGATCTTGCTGAACATGTTGGGCGTCACGTGTTGCGCGTCACGTGCTTTCTAGTGGATACGAGGCTTAATAATTATGAGTACAATTAATTGAATTATGAGCTATTGCGTATATTCTTTTGAATGTGTATCGTGTAAACCCCAAGAAATCACAATCATGTTAAATATTTTTTCGTAGCTATTAAAATTAGGGGTAAAATAAAAGCAATCTATATCCAGTTTTAAACTACGTAGATTTAAAGCGAAACAGTTTTGTTGCTCGGTTCATAAATAATAAAGCCTCGTGTTCATGGTAAACATATTATTTGTTTAGCAGCAAAGTTGAATCAACGTGTTGCGGAGTTGCAGTCAACGTGACTTGTTTAGTTGAGGTCAAAGTCTCGTATCCACTAGGCAACATTTGACGCGCGACATGATGCGCAACAAGATTGCTCATCATGTTGAACGGCAGCGAGGAACTTTTGTTCAGTAATATTGTCAATGTTGCGCGCCTGCTGGCAACGTCGCGCATTGTTGTGCAACCTAGCTGATCATGTTGAGCGTCACGTGTTGCGCGAGAAATGTTGCCTAGTGGATACGAGGCTTAAAATTGTCAATGTTGCGCGCCTGCTGGCAACGTCGCGCGTTGTTGTGCAACCTAGCTGATCATGTTGAGCGTCACGTGTTGCGCGAGAAATGTTGCCTAGTGGATACGAAGCTTAAAATTGTCAATGTTGCGCGCCTGCTGGCAACGTCGCGCGTTGTTGTGCAACCTAGCTGATCATGTTGAGCGTCACGTGTTGCGCGAGAAATGTTGCCTAGTGGATACGAGGCTTAAAATTGTCAATGTTGCGCGCCTGCTGGCAACGTCGCGCGTTGTTGTGCAACCTAGCTGATCATGTTGAGCGTCTCGTGTTTCGCGTCAAATGTTGCTTAGTGGAGACGAGGCTCAAAGTCTTTGAACAAATGTTGTTCAGGGTCATGATACGAAGTCAAGATTAAGAGGTTTCAGGTACTTTTCAATTACCCTGTATTATGCAATTAATAGAACTACTTCTTTGGGCAACATTTTCACGTAGACTGTCGTGTGGATAACTTATCCATATTGATTGAAACAAAGTTTCCAGCAACATTCTCGTCGCTCATCAACAATTTTGATCAACTGTTGCTAAACAAATGTTTACCATGAATACGAGGCTATAAATTAAAATATCTTTGCCATGATGCCATAATCGTTAAGTGGCATACCTACAAATTGCCAAAATCATTAACGCTGAAGAATATGCGTGATTTTTCGAAAATAACATTCATCATCATGTTACTAAATTAAAAAAAAAGCAATGATAAATAGCAATAATGAAACAATAATTTTGGCCAGTTTAGAGTTTTGATGTCTCATTGGTTCTCAAGAAAGATCGTAAGATGTCGAATAAATTCGGCATTTATTAGCGATATTTTTTATTTGAGATGGTTTCTTGACTAGTCTAGGTCAGAGGTGACAGAGACAAAGTCGAGAGTCTTAGATATTGTAAAAAAAAAAAATTGTTGTTATAAAATGACTCTTAACGACTACGTTACATTTTCTTGAAGTCGCTTCTTACATTCCCTGTGGTCTATTCCGTTTATCCACCCTACGGTGGATACTGTTCTTAGGGTGGCTGTTTTAGGGTGGAAAGGCCATTCCTGTTCGAACACGTCGTCAATTGATCTTTATGACTTTAGTAATGTTATCACGTAAGTCATAGAATACGCTGGACATAGCAAGCTTCAGTCGTAATCCGTTTCGTAAATAGCATAATCAATAAAAAAAAAACATTAAACCATGTTAAATTAATGGAGAACGCTTTCAGTCTTCATAACACTGCTGAAAAACGCAATTTACCTTTTTTTTTAAGGATGGGAAGTCATCAAATGTCTCCTCCCGTTCTGCGCGGAGCAGAATGATTGTCAGACTGACTAATACCTATCCGTGTTCCTAATGCCCTTTGCGTTCCAGAGCCGCGGTGATTCGAACAAATTCCGCAGGAGTCTTCATAACACTACTGAAAAATGCAATATACTTTAGTTAAACATTTTTTCAACGATATTTTATTCAATGTATCGATTTTGCGGAATTAATTTAAAACCAGGGCTCGTGTATACCTACGGTGCCGCCTTCTGCCCGTTGTCACTTGATTTTGCCATGTCACCGTACATTTTAGTAATACAGTAATGGAGAAACATATTAGAATCATATTATTAATCACGCAACAATCTGTCAAATTTTATTTTCATCTTTATCACTAACATATTAGGTTCAAGGTTGATTGGGAAAATTTGACAGTGAGAGGTAGCGTGATTTGCTTTCTGATTCTGCTAAAGTGCCCTTTTTAGACCTACAGGTTTACAACAAAGAAACAAATGCTGGCGGCACCGTGTCGCAGCCATTTTGTATACCACGCCGTATCACAAGTAGGCACGCCGGATTAAAAACGTCACTGTTTTGTAATGCGGCTACCTCACGTTCAGCCGGGTTAGAGAACGCTGCACTGCTTGATCACTTCGCATTCGTCAAAGCGTCCAACCCACATTCAAACCGGCACATCGTCGATACGCCGCTTTGAAATATATAGTTCCAAAAACTAACTTATCAGCCGTTTAATTGGCGGCCTGGCCTTTCATTAAACGGCGCTGTTTAACCAGCGGTGTAAATGACAACCCGGCATTTAATTGAACAGCTAGGAAAATGTCTTGGTTCAAGACATGTATCTTAGAAAGTATGATAAAAATCTCGACGTGCTTATAAATAACACTGATAGCCCGTTCCCACTTGTAGGGTGTAGGGAAAGGTGTCATAGTTAACTCGTGTCTATGATACTGTCTCCCGTTTTCACTCACACTATGCAACATTTAAATGAAAGCCTAGATATTGCTGTACTGTTGAGCTCAGCTTAGTAAAATAGGGTATTTAACTGTATTGTTTTATTTAAATACCTCGAGAGCAGGCAAGATGCAGTTAAAAATCTTAGAAAATGGCACTGTAGTTAGCGTTTTAAAATCTGCGATAGACAGAGAGAGAACACTAATGGCGTGTGACGTCACTTACAAGTCCCGCTATATTGAATTGAAGCCATCCAGTACGAACGACATTTTGTGTGACAATGATAGAAGAATAACTTCAAATGCGTATAACTTCTCTGATTTTCCACCAGTTTTATTTATTTTTTCACCAATCGTTCTTTTGTAATGACATGTATCAAATAAGTATTCATTCATGTTTATTTTTCATAATAGTGAAAAAAAAAAACAATATTAAAAGTAAAATGAAGTAATATAAAATTTTGATTTGAGATTTTTGTTTTATGTACAGGTACTTAAATTCTGCTACATCTTTAAACACTCCTATCTCATCTAATTAGCGGCTGATCGCCTTTCGTTTGAGGTCAGCCCGCATAAGCGTTGGCATTTTGATACCAGACCTCGTTGAAGTTTATATTATTATATAAATAATGATATGTATGCATAAGACTTATTTTTAAATATTTTCTCTATTTTTTTATATTTCTGTCTATATTTGGTTATATTTTTCGCGGTTGGCCGCGGGGGCGGCTGGCCGCTTTTCCAATTTAATATGGAACCGCTAGTGATTGTACGTACTTAACTGGCATTAAATGACAATCGGTTGCATATTAAAACTGAGGGGCGGCTGGCCGCACGCTTGGCCGCTCCTGCGGCTGACCGCTAGTGCATAGGAGCGCTAAGATCTATCGTAAGACAAAATGGTGGTCATTGCTTAAAGGCAGCCTGCTTTGACAAGTATGCCCAGTGTACCTATGGTCGTGTCTTGCAAAGGTTAATACAAACATATCAAGGCCGTGCCTTCGAAGTGGAAGAAACGAACGCAAAAAATTATCGGTGGTACATTTTATATGAAATCTTTCACACGTCCGTGTCGGGGCCGTATAAAATGTACGCACCTATGTTACGACCCTGATTTGTGCGAATTAACCTTCTTCACACTGTGTTAAAGCCATTTTGTTATTTGTAATAATGTACTTGTAAGCTATAATATATTTCAAATATCGCACGCTTAGTACTGGTATATTCACATAGTATTCCTATCCAATAAGCCGCACTTGAATTGTAACAATTTAATTTAGTAAATTCCCCTGATTAGGCCTAAAACTTTGGTTAGACGAAATTAAATCGACCGATGTTAAGGGATTCATACAAATAGATAAAAATAACAAAGGTGTTCGCTGTAATAAAACAAAATACAAAAATATTTTGTCTAAATGTTTGTATAATTTGTCTATAATATTCTATATTCTCGTACTAAATACGTTTTACTGCATTACTCTTATATTCCAGATAAGTACATAATTATTCAAATAGTCGGTAAAGCTGAATATCCCTTAAAAGTCGTCGATTTTTAACCGTGCACTTCTATCACAAAAATGTGGGTATCGGAGGTAGGTACGTGTTATGCTGTGTGATGGCAAACTGGAGCTTAGGGATGTATGAATGGACACTGATCATTAGGACCTCGAATAGTAAAGTGAGAAACACGCTTTTGTATGGTATCGTATGTTGCGTTGCATACGATAAGTGTGTTTCTATTGCATAGTTTTTCATATAAAATCAAGAGTCCAGATATCATAATGCGTTGCATACGTTGCGTACGTGGGACCAGTTTGTCTCTAGATTTAGACTTCTCATCGTACACACCCGAAGATTTAAAAACTCTCCATAAGCTAGAAGAATTATATTTTTTCCTCCTCCGCTGTACTTTTCCGATTAATTTCGTTGCGGGGTCGAAGACAGTTGAATCGTTTCTCCGGATCTCGTCGAGCTCGGCGTTTTTCTGTTGGTCGCCACTGTTAATTCTGGCTTTCAGGAGTTGCAGTGGTAGGACATGTGCGGCCTAATAATCAAGCCTACAAAGCAAGACTGTACTGTAAGGTCAGATGGAAGTCAAGAGTGGGCTTATTCGAACCAACATTGCAAATTGTAAGTTTCATTTCTCTCTGTCGCTTGAATGCAATGCAATAACATACTTTGGCTGTATCGAGAGCCTTATTGATAGGTAGTCAGGAAGTGTCAACAGTTGGGACAAAGCGTCCTTTTTTTGCAATATTTACGGTTTACTGTATTAGCGCGGCATGCGTCCCTGAGTTTGTCATCACACTCTATATAACGTTTAGCAGCTGGCACGAGTCGTGAGCACAAATGAATGCAGCAGGTTGATCTCTCCAATGTACGGTGGGCGAACGAAACTTGCAAGCGTAATAGTCGATGAGCATTGAATGACGAACCAATAACGTGAAGCGTCAGAGCTGTCAGCGACAAACCGACCAATGGAGTGTGCTCACGACTCGTGCCGGTTATTATACCTACCTCTGAGCCTATTTTGTACTTAAAATGATGAAATTATTGTGTAAAATATAACTTATTGTTATATCAAATCAATGTAGTGAGATCTAGTGATATGAGTGTTAGTGCGTCGACGGTTAGAAGTAATTTGATAGGGAGTTAATTCAAGCTCAAGTGCCGTAGACATGTGCTTATATTATTATAGATTTCCGCTAGTTTCCTCTATATAAACTTGTGTTTAAGTAATATTTTATTATTTGTACAGTGTAATTGTATGATTTAATGTTAAGATAATATAATATTGTTAATATAAAATTATTTATTTTAGTTTTGTTGTCTTTTAGATCTTTTTTTTATTTGAGTGTTATTGTATATTACGGTATATTATTGTTGGGGGTAACGTTTTGTGAGTGCACTGTTGATTAATTGTAAGAGTTACATGCTCCTATAAAAATTATATCTGTATCCTTAGGTTATTGCAAACACTAAGGTTAACTTTTTCTACTCAAAACCACGGATAATCGGATTTGGATGGGATGTGTATTTAAATTGATCTGTTCACGATGTATCGGAGAGTTGTCTTGTCAAGATTTATTCAATTTTACGGTCTTAAATAAGAGCTAAAACTACAATTTCTTTGGTCAGCTTGCCAATTATAATCTGAATAAGAATGAGATGGTATTTCCAAATGCCTGTGTGTAGCCTGATATAATAAAAAATATGTTTTTAATTTCTTCTATTAATCAACAGTGCACAGGATAAGATTAAGCAAAATCTCATTCACTACGATAATACGAGAAAACATAGTTTGACTCAAATAACAATAAAATAAAAATACCAATTTACCAGATTCAAGTTAGTCAAGAAATTCAATTAAACGTTAAGATTTGTGATGTTGGGCTTCAAATTGTTGACAAAGTATTCCTGTGACGGAGGTCAGTGTCTTTCTTCGATCGTAGAATTTTAAATGAATATGCGCACAAGTAGCCATACAGAGGGCTTAGAACGAATATTTCTGACGCATAGTAACGTAACGTAAAATTTAACTATAGCTGAAATACTCGTTTCGCACGTAATATTTTTAAATATGGATACTAAATTCATATGTTTGTATGGTACTCGTACAAGCTGATTATGTCGCATAAAATTAAAAAAATACGTCAAGCAATTCGTGCTAGGCCCTCAGTTTTTCTCTTCCTAGAGTTAAAGAATGCTGATAGAAAATTCAAAGGCATATTTCTCGTAATCTCGTAGTGAATACTTTCGGAAACTTGTCACTATAAATTCTTGTAAGATTGTTTGAGAAATAAATAAATGTCAACTTTTAATCTATTTTAATGGAGTTTTATTCTACTAAACACTAAATTATACAATATTACAAAATTATAACTTACTTTTAATATTTTTATAGGAATAACTTTGACAACTAGGTATTTCGTAAATCACTAAGTTTTGACTTACCTACATTATTTTTTTAACGATAGAAAAAAAAACGTGTGTGGGGAAGCCTTTACCCTGAAATGGGACGATACAAGCTGGGTACATCTTTACCACTTGAAAAATTGGTGGGTACTGACTGGTGTTACAAGCCATAATGTAACATTCGCAAAGAGCATGTTCTCAACTTCTCATGCTCGAGATTCATAAGTCACTTTCAGCCGAGATGTCTGACGACGAGGTTGTGTTGTCTTTGATTCTACTAAATTTGTTGTTTTATCCGAATACAGAGCATTTTAGGATTCCGTATCCGAAGGGTTACCAATGACAGACGGACGGACAGCAGAGGCTTAGTAATAGGGTGCTAATTAAACCTCTGCTATCCGTCCGTCTGTCTGACAGAAGGCTGTATCTCAAGAACCGTAATCGACAGTTGAAATTTTTACTGAGTGTGTAATTCTATTGCCGCTATAAAAAAGAAATATTAAAGAAGCTCCCATACAAGAAACGTTCTTTTTTCGGTTTTTGGTACGGAACGCTTCGTGTGAGTCCGACTCGCACTTGGGAGGGTATTTTATTCTTTGTCGCTCTCAAGTTTTACAAGAAATAAACACAGTATAGCCAAGAATCAACGTGACGAATTTTGCAGCGTACTGACAGCCGCGTCTTCGCAACACTCCAAAGAGATTCGCCAAAATACCGCCAGCGGGCGGAGCACTCATGTTCGTACTCGTTTCCACGTACTGACTGCACGAGTACTCGCTTTGTAACATGTTACATTACGCTCCGTAACACCGATCAATCCCGCCTAAAGACTTAGCAGCTGAAGTCCATAATGAAAACAGGACATCAATCCAATGCTCCCAGCAGTATTTTAAAAAGAAAAGTATTGTTATAAATATCATCATTATTAATAGTAACGACTCAGCTACACGTAGCAAAACTTATAATAGTCAAAAGCTCCACGGCGGCCGTCTGAAAGCTACTCGCTCAAGCTAAGCGTATGCTAAGATACAGGTGAGGCAGCACAGCACACCACAGTACAGATTTTGCAGGGCAGGGCAGGCGAGGCAAACACAGGCGCGGCTCACCGTACGTTCATGCATTACAAAATATGATCTGCCCTACGCTGCGTGGACCTGCGTTTCAGCATACGCTTAGACGCTTTGCCTGATTGCTGAGGTACTTTATCGGTCGTTTATATGTCCGTAAACTTCCCATAAAAATCTCAGAAACCGGACATTACACAGGTAAATTTATTGTTTATCAAATTGATACAGCACGCCTCTTATCCGTATTGTATTTTGTATATGGACAACTGCACCTTACAGCGCGTATTTTGCGAAATTGATAAAGAATTATTTTTTTGGCAGCAAGCAGTCTTCTTTAGTTGATAGTATTACTAGCTTCTGACAACGGCTTCGCGCGGGATTAAAAGCCTATGTCCTTTCTCAGACTATCTTTGTACCAAATTTCATGTAAATCGGTTCAGTACTTTTGGCGTGAAAGCGCGACGGACATTCAGAGTTACTTACGCATTTTTAATTTAGTGTGGAATTAATTTGTGCGCATAAGCGAGCTTGCAGCCGGCCTATACAAGTTTGCTTTACAAAAATATGACTTTCACAAACATTTTTTTTCTTTAATACAGGGCAAAAATAAATTATTATGAATAGCATTAGATTATTACGTGGATTCTATTGACATAATTCATGTAAAATTATTAATGAAGGTAAGAAAAATATTTCAAGATAATGAATTTACAAAAACTTGTGCTTAAAAGTTGTCATTAACATTAAAAAAATCTAAGAACAAAATAGAACCAGGCATATGTGAAATTTAACATCAACTCATAAGATACTATGAGAGCTATATTCATATACTATTTGCAAACTATTCTAATAGTCATTTATACATTCACTTCAGCCTAAATCTACTAAAATTTTCTTACTACGAGATCAAGCTGTACACTACCAACAATTCGTTTTTATACGGAACTTCAGAACGGCAATTGGCGGGCCGACGTGTAGCCACGCGCTGTGCTTCCCAGGCACTTGGTTGTTGAGGCAGTCGCTCCATAATAAATAACTAGTGTTTACCCGCGACTTCGTACGCGCATAGCCCTTTTATTCCCGTTCCCGTAGGAATTTCGGGAAATCCTCAATAGGGAAGATGCAAATACAGGATTTATGAGAATGTTGTCAGTAAAATGATAAAAAAGTATAAAATAAAGGCCACTACAAAGTTTTTATTTTGGTTAATATCGATTCTTAACAAAAATAATGAAATAAAGTAACGTGAAACGGAACGTATTTAAAAACAACAATCAGCGTTTAGTGTCGTATCTGCTGTTATGCCAACGAAAAGGCAACCTTATGTCTTTGAGTTGGGACAGTTCTTGACCAGTGATAGACACGAGTGACGTCATCGTCCGTTTTCGCGCAAACCTTTAAACTGCCGGTTTAAAAACGCTATTTAGCAATAAATTAAAGCGTTTTCATTTTTTATTTATGTGGTTGTCTATTCTAGATGGAGTTCTTTAGAATTAAAGCAAAAATGGAAATATTGCATGTTCCCTATTAGTGCTTCCCTACACTCCCCAAGGAACCTACTTACATGCCAAATTTCAGCTTCTTACGACCTGTCCTGTCCTGTGTAGGCTGTGCGTTGTCAGTTAGTCACTCAGTTACGGAAGACTTATATATTAGGGGATGGTATACAGTGTATACCCTAATATATTAAGGTAAAACTAGGCAAATTGATTGATTTCCCAGAGAAATTCATATAAAACACTAATCTTGCGCTTCTACAGAGCGGTTACATCTGTAAAAATATTTAGATTTCACAGTTCAGAAAAATTTGCTGCCTGCAGTTTCGGAACCTGCAACATCAACCCTAGTGGTGAAGCAACCACTGCAACAATATGGGTTCGCAACATTCTCGGTTTATGTGAAGGGATATTGGCACTTGGAATGAAACTAACCTTTTGACACTGCTACGTATAAATGTGATTTCACTTAAAACTATAGTCCTCGATTACAGTTTTCCTAAATTCTAATAACTATCTTAAAAATAACTCAAGCTACCAAATACATTATTTGTAAAGTTATTTACAACTAGCAGAACAACCATGTTCAATACATCATCATTAGAACTTATGACAATTCATTTGGTGTTGCATAGGTATCATTTATATCTTCAACAAGATATTTAAACAGATGAAGTGGTACAGGTGAATTTTTCGGCTTCAGCCAATATAAAAAATCTGTCGTGTTTTAAACAAGATGTCCCGGAACTCAACGTCAAGCGGGTACGGGGCGATAGGCTAGGTTATGGTATAGATTGCCTAGGGTATATAGGTACTACTGACCGACTGAAGTTTCGGTTTCGGCCACAATATAGCCTAAACTTTCGGCCCCACCGAAACTCGAGTGTTCTCGAATTTTCGTGAGCCGTTCGGTAAACTTCGCAGCTAACTCTTGCCTGTTCGCCTGCCATTTTTGATTGATTAAATACATATAGGTACTTACGCAAATCTCGCGATAAGCTTTTATGAGTCTGTTCTATTCCGCCATCTTGGATGTTCCGCCATATTGGATTTAGAATGACGTCACACAGTTTATCGTGTATTGTCATCCAAACTAAACGTTTATACAAAATTTCAGCTTAATCGGTTGAAGATATCTGCTTCAAAACTGAGTAGCAAGATTCCACCCGAACAAACATTCAGACATACATTGCAAGTTAAATAAAAGCTTTTAAAAATATTTGTATGGATGCGGAAATAATAAATATTTTCAAACTACGAGCGTAATCTGTTCTGAATTTAAATTTTGAATAATTCAGACAATTCGCGAAATCCACGCGGGTTCGTTGAATTTGTTGAGTTGATTTTATGCCTTGATGTCCAAAAAACTTTTTAAATTACTTAAGAAAGCACAAAAAATACTTATTGTAAGTGCTTATATAATTTCACGAATAAAACGAATTTGTTTTTATTTTTATTAATCTATTTAAGGTAATCGCTTATTTATGTTAATTGAAATTTATAAAAATAAAGATTGTCAAAATCGTTTTACCACACCCTGACAATTAAAAAAAAACACACATGGTTGATGATTTTGAACAAAATAAAGTAATGGTAATAAATATTACGTGTTATTGGATTTGTGTTTGAAAAATGCATTTAGATCTCCTTGTTCTTGATAATATTTGCAATCATAATTATCATATTACTAATAATATCTACATGTGAGTAAGTGATATTTATGTAAAATAGAAATGTAAACATGTACAATTGGCGCGAAACTTCGACTTCAGATCAAAAAACTTTATTACCACTACTTATTAATTTGAAACAAGAATGATTTCGTCAAATAATCAAATGATAAACAAACTACTACCCCAATGGAGTTTTGGTGTTTCATGATTTTTAGCCTCGAACACCGCTGCCAATAAATTGCAACGTAAATATTTTTGTCAAGATAATCATCGTATTTTTAATTAAGTTATTTAAGAAAAATGACAAAATGAAGAACGCAAATAGAATGATTATGCCTTGATTTTGCTCTTTAACATCTTTTCAGCCAGTGAGAAGGTTGTTAACGTATTATGTTGTCAGTAAACCTAAGTTGAATACCTTTTGGAAAGGTGTTGTAATTTGCATGTAAGACACATTTCTGAGTAGACTGTCGCGATTTGAACAGCCATAACGTGTAATTTAAGGTATTCTCACAAACTATACGATAAGTTTGTGAGAATACCTTTTAACCTAAAATAGCTATGAAAACATATTTTTTTTAATAATAAATTTGTTTACCGAAAGTTGATACCGTCGATTCAGCTGGTGTGTCATATGTCAAAATCTAGTCGAGCAGAGTGGTTAAACATGACCCAATAAAACTTCATTTTTTTTTACTAAGGTCGCCATGTTAATTATTGGATTTGTGACTGCAATTAATAGCATAGTTATTTAGGATTACATTAAAAAAAAACCCTACTGGAATTGGGAAATTTGTGATCACAGAACCTAAATAAATGTGATCGTGTTGATTTTCAAAAGTATTCATATAATCACTTAACCACGTAACATAGTATTTATTTTTATTTTTACCTGACCTAGGCTATCGCCCCGTACCCGCTTGACGTTGAGTTTAAGGAAACCCTGTATATATAGTAAGACATTGTATCATCATCATTCTATCAGCCGAAAGACGTCCACTGTTAGACGTAGGTCTCCCCCAAGTGTCGCCACAACAACCGGAGACATTGCATGCCCTAACACAAATATGACAACATCCTATGAATATTAACATACAAGTATTTTAACATAACAAAGATCAGATTTTGATTCTATAATCAGTACTGTGGTTTCAGAAATTTAATAAGTATTATGAGAGCCTATCTTAGATGAGATTTTACATAGCCTCAATAGAAACTAACAATATATTGAAACTTAACAAAATTGTGTATCAACTAATTGGTTCATCATCATCATATCTGCCGAAAGACGTCCACTGCAACCTTCACCAGGCTATCGGTAAACCTTGTGGGAGGCCTTTCAACGTTGCGTCTTCCGGTACGCGTACAAACTGATTACCCCGATACAAATTTAGTAAAAAAGATGAGCTTCTGTCTGTAGATTTAAAACTATATACCACAGTAGGTAAGTAAGGAGTAGTAACTTCTCAAAAAATCAATTGTGTTATAAAGAAAATCTTGTTTACCATTTTTTGTCTGTAATTGGCAAACCAAGACATGATAGAAACATGTAGTAGCAAGGAGCGGCTCAAGTCCGATGCATTGTTGGTCCAATTGCATGAAGATTGCAATTGAAAGATGTAGGGGACGACCTTACGTCGCTCATCATAAAGATTCTAGAAATCTATATTTAGCTCTATAACTAGTTACAAGTTGTTTGTTGTAACTCTAATCTCTGGAGGGATCTGGGGGGCTACTCTCTAAGCTTGAATGAAGTCCGTAGTTTCAGGCTTACTTGCGGGTTCGGGACTAATCGTAAGTCGATGAAGATACAGAGTAGAATACGCCCGCAACTACGGACTTCGGGTAGAGAGTAGCCACCCCTGTTTTGTGAGAAGAAACCAACTCAAAATATAACAGTCAACATCTATGCCTCAGCAACCTACCATTAAAACCTACGATTGTATATTCTTGTGACTGAACATCGTGTGTATGTAAGGCGCCACCATGGGAGGGACGGATGACGTAGTTTCCGGTGCTTGCTCTTTCTCTTTGTTATTCTTTGTCTTTCTGAATTGGAAACCGTTCTTCCTGAGTATCTTCCTGAGCGTTTCTCTTGAACCTTTAAAATTAATCTCTTCCTTTAAAATCTGTAGAAGTTTATTAATAGTGGGAACTTCTTTCTTGAAAGCGTAGAACTCGTGGATTTTTCTGCGGATCACTTGTAGGTCGTACTCGTCGACTTCTATCTTACCCTTGGTTCGCACGCGTTTTTTGGGCGTTTTCTTCAGAGTCTCAGGGTCCAATAGTCCTTGTTCCACGAGTCTGGCTTCTTTCACTATGTTTAATACTGTGCGTTCAGATACTCCTGTAAAAGATACAGCGTACGAATTAATTAAGTAGCAGGTTCCCAATCTTCGCAAGAACTAAAGCTGAGCATTATGACCTGAGCTTGAATCCCGAGTCCACAAAGTGTTAATTGGATGTTCATACTCAAATTCTTAATAAATTATATTTATTTTGTAAGTTGGCTATAATTATAAATTACACTTTTCACGTCAATTTATGTTTTTAATTTCAACTAGAAACACCACTAAAGTAATAAATGTTGAGGAAAAAACAGCCAGGCTGAAGTGGGAGTGGGCTGGCCATGTCGCACGAATGCACCCGGAGAGGTGGGCGAAGATCGTCACTCACTGTACGATGAGGAAAGACGTCGACGTCGACCACGGCGACAATCTCATCATGTTTGCGGGGCAAACCTGGCCAGAGATCGCCCAAGACAAAGAGACATGGAAGAAGAAAGGGGTGCCCTTTGTGCAACAGTGGGACACAAGTGCAGGCTAACAAAAACAATAAAAAATCTAGGAGGTTGGTGTTCCCGGAGAAGACAACGAGACGAAACCAACTTGGAGGTATCTCTTAAAACTTTAACCTTTTTTGATTGAGTAGACTTGCCCAAACAGAGCGCAAGTATATTTGTCAGTTATCTTGTAGCTCAACTTAATATTTTAAGCAGGTTCCACCAATTCGCACAAAAGGTTTCCAAATGTCTTTCATAATGCGCACAGCAAAGGAGTGGAAATCTCATCTGCGTCTGTGTTTCCGAATGCATTCAACCCTAATCTCTTCAAAGTGAGCAGGCTTCTTCTGGGTAAGCTCATTCATCGACGACTTTGTCTCTATCACCTCTGACCTAGACTAGAGTCAAGAGCAAACTAAAATAAAAAAAACCTTTTTTTTTTACTATTGATAGGCACGCGTTTGACCACTATCTCACCTGATGGTAAGCGATGATGTGGTCGAAGGTGGAGCACGCTTGCCTAGAAGTAGACCTACCTAATTTAGTTTCACTTTTATTGAAAACTAGTTTCTGCCTGGGTCTGAAAGTATCCTATCACCTATTCCGGGACAGTCTACCCATATGACAGTTTCACACAAATCCGCTCAGCTGTTACGATCTTTATCTATATAATTCAACTGAACATGTGTATGTCACTGAAATACTTCCTCCTAAACGGCTGGACAGATATGAATGAATTTTTTTGTATGCATTTGGGTGGCGGTGGTTTAGATTCACAAATGGGATAGGTAGGGTGGGTAGCGTAAGTAAGGTAGGTAGGGTAGCCAGTTGACGGGAGCGAAGCCGCGCGGGTCAGCTTATTTATAAAATTCTATTGTTACTGAGTGACTGACAGACAACGCACAGCCAAAACTATTGGTCGTAGAAAGTTGAAATTTCGCATTTGGGTTCCTTGGGGAGTGTAGGGGAGCACTAAGAGAGGATTTCCCGAATTTCCTAAGGGAACGGGCAAATACGCGGGCAAAAGCTAGTTCATTAATATAATGTAATCCTTTATTTCAGGCATCTAAACAAGCTTAGCTTTTTCACGCTTACAGGCTTACTTTTGCATTTATAATATCGCTTTTGCTCCTGGTTTTGCTTGCGTATAACCGTCGCTAGGGCCCAGCTATATCTGCACCAACATTCGTCAAAATCGGTTCAGAGATTACGCATGGAGAAGTAGCAAACAAACACACTTTTTACCCGACTGCCAGGAAATACCTTCTAGTCAGGATAGTCGACAAATTATAGAAATACCAAGTTCAGATAAATGGGCCAAAATGCTAGGTATACCTGAAGAGACAGAGTCTGGTTATTCTGGTGGTAAGATTAAAACTAAGTCATCTGCTCACTACGGCAAGACTCCCTATACTAGACCAACAGTTGTAACTTTATGTTGTAAGAATTTAGACTTTAAAGTTTTAAATTTCTATTGTGTCAAGTTAGACACGTATTATTTTACTAAATATACAAAGTTGATATGACAGAGGGGCTTTCCATTAAACTGCCTATACTAGGTACCATTTTCAAGCTCTGTACCAAAAATAAATTAAAGAGGAGCAGTAGTTTTGTCGCAAATTATTTTTAAAGTTTTTGCACCATTTGAACACAATGTATCTTTCCTAACAGCTGATTAATTGGAAATCTTGGCCTCTGAAATCTAAATATTGACTTACATAAAATACGAGGGTGGATTGAAAAGTTCGCGGCCAAACACATAAATAATTAAACTATTTTAATGTAACTGACCTCATTCGATTAGTTTACTCTCTGGTTGTCAAATTGTAAAATTCTATCGCAATAGCATTAACTGTATTTAAATTAGACTGAATTTTGTGAGCCTTTGTGCAGCGTTTTTAAAGAATGGAGAAAATTGAGCAACGTGCGGTCATCAAATCCCTGTTTAAAAAAAAAAAAAACTAAGTCTAAAAGAGATTCACAAAGATATGTCAACAACATTGGGGGAATCTGTTCCGTTGTATACGACTGTCAAAAAGTGGATTGCTGAATTTAAACGCGGACGAGAGAGTATTGAAGATGACCCTCGCTCTGGCCGGCCTATGACGTCTACGAATGAAGAAAGCATTGGGAAAATCTGTGATCTGATATTGACAGATCAGAGATTGACTATCAGGGAGATTGCAGACACTATTGGCATCTCGTATGAACAAACACAAATATCATAGTCAATGAACTTGGATTTTCTAAGGTTTCTGCGCAGTGGGTACCCAGATTGCTTTCAGTCGAACAAAAACGAATATGCCTCAAGATTTCTCGCGACTGTTTGGAAATGTTTGAGGCTGATCCACAAGATTTTTTGGCCAGATTTGTAACAATGGATGAAACTTGGGTACACCACTACACCCCAGAGTCAAAACAGCAATCCAAGCAGTGGAAAAAACCTGATGAACCGATTCCAAAAAAAGCCAAAACAATTTTGTCAGCTGGCAAGGTGTAGGCGTCAGTTTTTTGGGATGCTAAGGGTGTCATCATGGTGGACTACCTTGCAAAAGGTGAAACTATAAACTCGGCTTATTACTGCACCCTCTTACGTCACTTGCGTGAAACAATCAAAGAGAAAAGGCCAGGATTACTCAGCAAGAAAGTGTTGTTCCATTAGGATAATGCACATGTTCACACGTCTGTTGAATCTATGGCTCAATTTCGTGATTGTGGCTTTGAATTACTGCCCCATCCTGTATTATTATATTCCCTTGATTTGGCACCTTCAGACTTTCATTTATTCCCAAACCTAAAAAAACACCTTGCAGATCAAAAATTTTCATCAAATGAGGAGGTTGAAGCAGCAGCTTTTTTGAAGGCCTTGAAGAAACTTTTTTTATTTGGCGTTGGAAACCAGATGGAAGAAGTGCATAGAGTTAAGTGGAGATTACATGGAAAAATAAAATTACTTTTGCTTATATTTTATATTGTTTTCTTGCTGAGGCCGCAAACTTTTCAATCCACCCTCGTACTAATATTGACTTGATGAAAACAGAACTAATATAAGGTTGAAAGTGTGGTAATTAATTGTGCAGCTTTTCGCAAGTGTGGTAATTACTTGTTGTGCCTTCTCGGTCGGGCTTTTGCCCTAGAATTGGAACAGTGGCAGGTTGGTATTGTAACACACAAAGTCTATGTATTGAGATATGATTTCCACTCTTAGTTATTATGGAAGACCTTAATGCATAAGCCATGACAGCCATTGCAAACTATGAAATAAAAAATCATGAGCTATTTTCATGTTAAAAAAGTAGGTGACAAAAGTAGATACTATGTAAACATTCGCAATTGTTATGGGTATCATTCAAAAGCAATGATGCAGTAAAGAAAGATGCAATAACTTATCCAGGGCATGTTAGCTTTTAGTGAAGTTTAATTCTGCAGTGACTGAAAAAGTTAATTTATATTCAAAATTTGATACCTCTGTTAGATAATTATGTATTCGTATTATCAAATTATGGTAAGAACCAATATCATATACCGATTTTTTTCTTCCGGTTTTCTGATACTTTCGAAGGTGAGTCCTTTGAAATGAATCGCTTAGTGCGCACATAAGTAAACATGACGATAGATACATTATAAGTGACTTACGTTTAACAAAGACGCTGAATGAAATGCGAGTTGCATGAAAAGCAAATACAATGGGCAAATGCTATTTTAACTGATAAGTGAAGAAATAACATGTAAAAACCTCTTTAAAATGTATAAACTTTGTATAAATATAAGATTCTAACTTCAAAAGGGTAGTTTTTATATTAAAAAATAACGTCTACGAACCTGTAGCGGCTGACACTCGGACATAAACTTTACTCAGAGGTATTATTGGCACTTGCATTCGCTTCTCTTCGTCCATAAACTCCTTTACTTTCAATATTATCTCCCGAACTTCAGTCGTAATATTCTTAGGCATTTTGTAGTTTTATTGTTGCGGTTTTCCAAACAAAAACAGTGATTGAAGCAAACACTCTAGCCCCAAATGGCCACTATTTGACTTTTGTCAGCGTGACATTATAATAAAAATGGCGGCGGGCATTCTCGCAATATGGCTGCCAAATGTATTTTCGGATACGCCACCTCGATTGAGATCCTATTCACAAGGCGGTTTTGGCATAGTTTATTTAGTAGGTGCAAATAATGAAAGCTAAAGTCTGACTGGATTTGGGAGGATATAACATTACCTCCTTGACTAATTGATTTTGAAACACAACAAAAAATAAAAAAAAATAATTGTCAGCATAAGCTAGCAGTGTCGTGACGCTCCTATGGGGTATGTAATATAGTCATGCCGTGGGTTCGCTTACATAAGCAGGTGCACGAAAATTAAAATGATCTTATTATGGTAAAAATACTTTGATTATTATACCTCGCGTCATTGTTCTCGTCCCTATTTCATTTCCTTCCACAGCTCAGTCACCTGCCCCGGCCTCGCTTTTCAGCCAAGCAGCTGTTCTCTGCTGTTCACCATCTGTAGGTGTTAATGCCCGTTGATACTAACTACTTCTAGTACCACGGCGGGGAAAAAAGGGACATGGTCAGGGCGGCTGTTCCCCATGACTATGCCACCTCTTCCAAGCTGTAGTTGTAACAAAGCATTAATGACATACTCTCAACTCAAGCATCACTACGGGAAATGAGGAGACTGTTATGATCAGGTCATAAACTCTGGGACTGTAGGCAGTAGAGATTAGGTAAGTTAGCTTAGGTTCTGGCGGGATATCGCGCAGAAAGAGGCTGCGGAAAGGGACCTCTCTCCCAACCCGCAGCAGGCGTACCGGGCGTCGGAGGAGGATATGCTGCCCTCTTCCGGCCCCCCTAACTGGGTCCAGGGGCGGCGGACTTGGGGATGTCCATCGCCCCCATTTATTTGGACCCGAGGTGGCGGCGCGTGGTGTTCCCGTGCGCCCCTCTTTAACGTTGTGGGGGGAGTCAAACACCTCACTCCCCCCGCTAACTCGAGGTGGCCCGCAGAGACGGGCCGGCACCAGCCGGGGATTACGGAGGTCGCATTAGTTCTCGCGATCTCCGGTTGAGAGATGGAGCACCGGGGTGGTTTTAATCAGTAAGAGTCTGACAGACCTTTCCGCCCGCCCCAGGTTGGAGGACATCCATGAGGATTTCCCCCCGTTAAAAAAAAAAAAGGTTTTGGCAGACATTTAGCCGATTCTTAGAATTAGGTTTTGGCGGGATCAAACCATCCCGCCATGGCAGATATTTTAGCCGACTCTTAGATCAGGTTGGCGCAATGAAGCGTCGCCCGCCCTGTTATTTAAGAGTAGGTGCGTTACCCAGTGATTACAACCACCCGGCCGTAACTTAGATACCTACCGACTGTAACTAACTGCATAAGCTAGTCCTGCCTTGACGCTTCGTTGTCCCAACGAGGCCGGTTCGGCACAGACTATCATTACAGCGTTACATATTTTACATCATATCTAATGATGTACAAGCGTAAAGTTACTACTTTAGGTACATGGAAATTCCTCTAACTAGCAACAACTTAGGGCTACCAGGGCTTTAACTTAAGTCTTTCAACTTAGGGCAACTAAGGGCTACTTAGCTTTGTAACAATCCGTCGACCAGCGACGTGTGATACCAGCAGAGAAATGAAGGCTGTGAAAAGGGCACTTCAAAGCAAAGTTAGTTTGAAATAAGAACTGACTATGGACAAACATTTTTTCTCAGATGAGAACAAGTGTAAGGAGTGGAGGAGTCTAAGGAGCATATAATGTCATCGGGATGCAATACTCTTCGAGTTAGCCTCGCCAAATCATAAAATTATTTACAATTTTATTTACATTTGCGTGACGACGCGACAAGCAGTATGCATAATTAATATGTTATACTGTGATAATAACACTACTCTATCCCACACATATTGTAAGTGAGAAAGTAAGGGAGGTCGGGCAGCTCTGGGATCTTAGTCTATTAGTGATAGACTACCTAGGTCCTCGGCGGTTCAATTGTGAGTAAAGAGTGGAAAGTAGAATAGGCAATCATCTGAATAGAATAAAAGTATGTGAAAATATGGGCCAAAGCTCGGCCTACCCCTCCCTTTGGAAACTCAATGCATTACCACAAACCGTGAATTTGCATTGGGCAATGTCCCTACTTGTAGGTCTACCTACATTACCTTACCTACTTAAATTTACATTTTGTCAAAAATTGTTTCTCATTTTTTTCAAAGCGTTCTTGTTTCTCTCCTCGGCCCTTTTGTCCCATTGACTGAAAACCCCTCCAACTGGTTAACAAAGTAACAAGTAACAGTGTCTAAACAGGAAGTTTTTAAATATCCCAAGATCTCGCACACAGTATTGACCGAACTTTCGCAGCACCTGGAAAGTGGCGAAACTTCGTAGTTGGGGCTCTGGTGCAAAGAACATATTCAAATTATTATTTATTTGCAAAACGTAGGTACAATAATAAGATCTTATTCTAATGTTAGGATCCTAATATTCCTGTTAGGACTCTAACATTAGAATAAGATTTATCTTAGAATAGATCTACAAATTTCGGATACGTTATTATATTAAATTATTTTTCAAATTATAATAGGTATATAATATTAAAACATTAAATAGAATTCAGTTATTCAGTAAATCGGACATTTGACTCCGACAAAGAAAACTCCAATTATTATTTATTTATATTGTCTGATAAAAATGACCAATGAAATAGTATGTCTTTTCGACCAAATCCGTTAGCATTCTTTTAAATTTGTGAATATCCTTAGTCATGGGTATCTTATTATAAATTTAGGGGCCATTCCCCTAAAATTGCCATTAGCCATTTTTTTTACGCTGGTATGTAATCCACTTAGAGCATTTAGCCTAGTCCACTTTAACAACATCACAGAGTATTTTTAATGATTTCATTTCATGACATATTATAAGTATTTTTTTGGCAGCGGTGACACATGAGCCCGTTAAAATAACTCCTCTTCACAGAGAACAATTATAATACTGCTCCTCTTCCTAGTTATATTAAGATTGCAGAACAATTAAATATTAAAATTAATTTAAAATGTACCAAAACTATAAGTTTCACGATTCATATTACTACCACACTTGCGTGGTTGCTCCCGAAAAGGACGTCTTGGACACGGACATCGAAGGGGCCGGTTGCGTGTCCCGCGTCTTGCGATGTTGGCACGATCTCTTCCTGCTCTCATACACCTCTGAAAGAGCCAGAGGCTTTTACAATAGCTCACATGCCATGAAGATCGAAAGATTTAGGCAGTTCCGCAAATACAGGCATCGCATACATCCGATGAGCGTGTTCAGGTAAGAGTTCCGGTTAGAATGCGATTGTACCACGTAATCTTTATAGAAACGTGTAACATTTTATTGTAAAGTCTACGTCTAGTGTATCTAGGAGAGTGAAGCCAGCTTCATTCTTCTATATATGCTACCCGTATACTAATTGTCATGCTATATTTAATTTCAGGAACTTCTGGGACTTTCTAATCCTGCACATCTTCTTGATGAACAAGATTTTATTCATATTCACGTCCTCTTTTATCATGGACGCGTTGCCAATATATATCTATTATTTGGGGGCATTTTGCGAACTTATTATCATCATGGATTTATACGTTAACATGAAGACTGGGTACATTAAACACGAAGCTAAAACGGTTGTCTTAGGCACGGAGAAGTCCCTACAGAACTATTGCACGAATAAACTGTTCATCCATGTCACGTCGGCCATGCCGCTCCACTGGCTCATGTTCCTCAGATACGGATATAATATAACGTGCGGGCTATGTAAGGCTAACAGGTTTATCTGTGCTCTGAAGATCATCAGTGTGTTCAGTCTGTTCAGGATTGTTGAAACATCCGCATACTACACTCAGAAATGTCGCTCATCTAGCAGAAACAAGTTTTATAAGTTCTTAAGAATCGGAGCCATTAGTTTCTCTACCATATGCCAGTTCTACGATCTCAGCGACGCCATTACTTTGATTGTTTTCATGCAAAACGGTGAAGTCGTTTCGAAGTCCATGTTGGGCCTCAGAGCGGGTCTCAGGTATGCGTACGGCAAGACTAACAGCTATTTCTTGGGCTTAGACATCAACAGAATTTTCAAATCATTCCAGCTACATAGCATTGGCATTGCGGAGAAAATCTTTTATTTAGATAGGATGACTGCATTGATTGGTTACGTTCTTTGTAATATATTGTACGCTTGGACTATATTGGAGTGTTATAATGTCCTTAGTCCATATTTCTACCCGGAGGATAAGTCGATGCAATTAAGGAAAAAGGTTTTAAACATTTTGGCGGTTCGGCAACTATCTGACGACTTGAATGTTAAGGTACATCAGTACTTTGACTTCAGGGCTACTCGTTATAAAGTAATGGAGAAGAGTAACGAGCTGTATAGGATACTGCCGAAGGTGCTGAAGAAAGAAATCAAGTTAAGTCGCTACTTGAAGCTTATGATGAGAATCCCGTACTTTGCTGACTTTGCCCTGCCCATTCTGGAGGAGATCGTCCTCCTGCTGAGAGAGGAAATATATTTGAGCAATGCAATTGTGGCAGAAGTAAGTATATTACTCTAATTCTACGTAAAGTTTTGCTTTTGATTCCAGTGTTCTTATAGCTCGAAAATATTTAATGCCAGTTTTCCCCTAAAGTCATCCTTTTCTATCCAGGCATGGGTGCAAGCAGAAGGCCTGATGATCGTGGACAACGGAGTCTTGGCTGTATACTCAAAAGACCGCAGTGAACAGGGCCACCTGATCGACGGAGATTTCTTCGGAGCATTATCTCTAGTTACCGACCAAGAACTCTGCTTGTCCTTTGTGGTGGCGATTACTACATGCACTGTAAGTTAATCCTTAGGTAGATTTACTAAAAAAAAATATAATAATAACACAATCTGGTTCATGATGAAGACATAAAGGATCAGAGAGTCCCAGAAGTACTTGAAATATGGATCAGAGAGTCCCAGAAGTACTTGAAATATCTAATTTTGAAAACAATATATTCGGACTACTAATAGTCTCTCAGAGGATATTTTTGGCCTGTATTCTGCTAAATACAAGACGGACAGCACAAGCTCATAATAATTTCTTTTCTAGATCCTGATACTAGAAAAGCATCGTTTTAGGAACTTGATGAGGAATTATGCAAAGGAATTTGAGGATATGAAAATGCGGTTGAAGAGCAGGTATGACAAAAGTGATTCCGATGGTCTGGTGTCCTCTCGAAGAGCGTCTGAGTTGAGTCAACCGCCTCCTGTCAAATATTGGTTAAACTGAGAGAACCTGGTAAGGGGAAGACGGAAGACCTAAGAAAAGATGGATGGACAATGTGAGGAAGAATATAAAAGTAAAGGAAGTGGCATAGTTTGACGAATAACAGGATGGAATGGACGAAGAAAACATATTTCGCCTACCCTAAGAAACAGCAGGAAATGATGAGCCGACTTATTTTACGAGTTTACTTATTTTTCATCATACCTACGTTATTGTAGGTAAGCTTTTATTTTATTTTTTATGGGTTTGCTCTTGACTTTTGGTCAGAGGTGACAGAGACAAAGTCGACGATGGAGCGAGCTTTCTCAGAAGGAGCCTGTTTATTTACTAATATTGTAGAATTAAGTATTATTAAAGACTAAGTTCAGGTTATTTGAATACATAATAGAATATAATAAGTATTCTTTATTATGTACGTACACCATATCTAATAGTAGTATTAAAAACTTATCTTACAAGTATTAAGTCGCATTTTTGTTGTAATTTGTGGGCTTGGGCTTAATAACAGGCTTTGAGTACCTACAGCGAATTTGTGGGCTACCATTTTGTATAGAGAAAAGGCCTGAATAAGAAATCGCTTACAAAACTACACCTCCGATATGCTATACCAACTAGCCGGGCTTCCTTTCTAGCCAAGAGGCGCGTGGCCAGAAGAACGGAGTTCTCACGTAGCCTACCTAATTCTTTGTCTCAAGTCCCTTTATTTATTTTTTAAGAATGGGATATCATCAAATGACTCCTCCCGCTCTGGGTGAAGCAGGAGGGAGTGTCAGACTCTTACTGACTAAAATCCATCCATCCATGTTCCTCCTGGTGCCCTTTGCGTTCCAAGGCTACGGTACCTCTTTCGAACAGATTCCGCAGCCTTGTCTCAAGTCCCAGTGAGTGAATCGAGCGCGGGTAACTTGGCGAGCGCGAAGAAACATTTGTGTGTGTACAAGTCAGGGGCCTACTCTCTAAACTAGAAGTCCGTAGTTGCGGGCGTATTCTACTCCATATCACCTACGAACTTACGATTAGTCCCGAACACGAACTAAGGCCGTTTGTCCACCGCCACCGTCACCGGGACGTCACCGTCAACGGCGCCGATTCAGCAATACACACATTTACTATGGCCGTGTGTCCACCGCACGCCCGTCACCCGAGCGCCGTCATCCCGTCCTCCGATTTATCGCTTAGTTTGGCGCTACCGCTGGAACTCTCCTAAACGTGTCCACCTACGCCGGCGTCGTGACGTCGTCGTCGCGCTGGAATAGCTCTTGATTATTTAGGTCAAAAATATATCAGGTATAATTAATAAAAATGAACATGAATTTTAAATTCGACATTTATTCATATGTAGAACTTGTAGAAAGTAAAAAACGTTTGTGGGATAAAACTAAGGATACGTCCAAAGATAAAATTTTGCGAAGATTGAAGATAAATTTTTTGTCGTCGGTTCAACGCAGCCATTCGCTAGTTTGTTTTATTTCTATGCACTACCACGCACGACAACTACAACAAACTGACTAAACCACCGAGATCGTCGCGGTGAACAAACGATCGCTGTCACGTCAACGTGATCTCGGCCAGAAATAATCTCGTTCTCGGTGACGTGCCAGTGATGGTGACGGTGGAAAAATGCACTAAAAACGAATGACAACAAGATTAGACAGTGACTGTCAAATTGTTTGGTCATTAGTTCTTAGAGGTTGATACGGAGTAGAATACGAACGCAACTAAGCCCGAAACTACGGACTTCGGGCTTAGAGAGTAGCTCCCCTGATTTGTAGTTTGTATGTGCCGCTCGAGTCAATCTCCAAGGTTAAGCAACGCTTGCGGTCAGGTTATATAGGCATAGGCTATATACTACTCTGTGAAGAAAGTACCGGGAAAAGATCAATTATACACAAAATGTCTGTTATTCATCCAAATTTATTTTATCACCTTCAAAGTACCTATGCTCCTTTAGAAACGATACACTTGCGCCAACGAATAATCCATTCATCAAAACATTTTTTAAACGCTGCTTCCGGAATTGAGTTCAGTTCTCGCCGCGAATTCTCCTTTATGTCTTCTATCGATTGAAAACGGGTGCCACGAAGTGGTAATTTGAGTTTAGGAAAAAGAAAAAAGTCAGCAGGAGCCATATCTGGTGAATATGGTGGTTGCTGGATGGTATTTGTTGAGTGTTTGGTTAAAAATTCGTTCACAATGATAGCCTTGTGCGAAGGCGCATTGTCGTGGTGCAAAATCCAAGAATTTTCTTTCCACAAATCTGGCCTTTTTCGTCGAATTTGCTCTCTTAAACGCCGCATAACGCTCAAATAATATTCTTTATTTACCGTTAGACCTTCCGGTAAGAATTCAGAGTGCACAACACCGCGGTAGTCAAAGAAAACAGTCAACATGACTTTGACTTTTGATCGACTTTGGCGTGGTTTTTTCGGTTTCGGTTCAGTTGGAAGGCGCCACTCCGAAGCTTGTTGACTAGTTTCCATGTCAAACTCGTAAACCCACGTCTCGTCACCAGTAACAATGCGTTTCATGAATGTTGGGTCTGAACTGACTCGTTCTAGCATGTCCTCAGCGACTTTCATGCGATTGAGTCTTTGGAGAAAATTCAGATCTTTTGGGACTAGCCGAGCAGCAACATGTTTCATACCCAAATGATTAGTTCAAATTCAAATTCAAAGCATTTTATTTCAAATAAACCATTCACAGGCACTTTTGAAACGTCAAGGTCGGTCAGTCAAAAACATGGAAGCTATTTGCACGTTCCAAAGCGTAGATCTCTATGGAGAAGAACGTGCAAGAAACTCCACGGACACTCTTTTAAATCATGTTCTGTTTTACAAAATTCCAAGTTACATATACTTGTTGCTTCTGCATGTGAGGACAATGCAAAGGAAAAAAAAGGGCTTTTTATAAGAATTTTAAATATAAAGATTAAAATAAGCCAATGGCAGTTAAGAGATGACCAGTCTCAACCGACGGCGCCTGTTCACGAACATGACGCGTGAATGGCACCTTTCAGCTCAACCATTTCGATCGGAACCGAATGATCAAACCCACGCGCCGCCATCAGCGAGACATTTGCGTGAGCATGACATGCTCTCAACCACCATGCTCGTTCATGTCCAACAAGTAAAACTATAACTACTCACATAAAATGTAAATGGTTTCATGGTACTCACATTTACAAAATTTGAAAAATATGCTTCTACTTTACACAAAACTATGGTTGTCAATGACCAAATAATGAAAAATAAATTAATAAAGAGAACGATTAAGTTCTTACATCAAAAAGAATAAATAAGTAATTAATATAATAATATAATTTGTATGTATATAAGAATAAATAAACGAAATAATGTAAGAACCTCTAAAAGGAGCGAGCATCTCTTCCAAATATAAAAACATAAAAACCTAAAAAGTGGACCTAAGCAGCTGTGACTGTGGAGCAGGACCAGCACTTAGCCAAGCGTTTTTATCGAGGATATAATCTTCCAGTTTATAATACGTACGCTTGTCTACATAGTGTGCGTTTTATGCATGCTTTAAATTTTCTCTCATTCAGTTCGAGAATATCAACTGGTATTTTATTATAAAATTTAATACAGTACCCCATAAAAGAAGTGTGTACTTTGGCCAATCTGAATCGGGGTTGATCTAATTTGTTCCTATTTCTAGTATCTATTAAAATTATGCCTGTCACTAATCTTGCTAAAGAGATGAAGATTTTTCCGAACATACATAATATTTTCGTAAATGTATTGACAAGGTACCGTCATGATGTTGATATCCTTAAACAGTTTTCTTAGGGAATTACGCCGACGGAGATTGTAAATGGCTCTGATGGCTCTTTTCTGCAGGATAAATATAGACTCGATGTCTTCAGCACGTCCCCATAATAAGATACCGTAAGACATGATACTATGAAAGTAACTAAAATAGACCAGCCTCGCGGTATCTATATCGGTAATTTGACGGATTTTTCTGACAGCGTATGCTGCTGGACTTAGCCGTCCCGCAAGAGATGTTAAATGATGACCCCATTGTAGCCTTGAGTCAAGCGTAATCCCCAGGAAAACCGTGTTTTCGACGAATTCAAGTTTCTTTAGTTAAAATGGTACGGATCGACTCGTGAGATACAGAAAGTTCGGCGGCTATCTCTCTCAGAGTTGAATGGGGATTTTCAGTCACTATTTCCTTCACTTTTGCGATGTTAACTTCAGTTGCAGACGTTGACGGCCTACCAGAGCGAGGCAAATCTTCCATCACATCTCGACCGCTTTTGAACCACTCATAAGCACGAGTTTTTGATAAAGTCGATTCACCGTAAGCCTTCTGTAACATTTTCAGTGACTCCGAACACGAAATTCCATTGGCGATGCAAAATTTAAGACAAACTCTTTGTTCGATATTTTTGTCCATTATGAAATTCGCAATACACACTATATATGATATTACTAAAACCAGCACTGTATTTAATATAAATAACAGATGCAACTCAAACTCCGCGCCAAAATGGAAAACAGTTGTGCCAATCTAACAACTACAAAAAAAAACAAAAATTTGAATTTGGAACCATAAACAAATCATCCATTCCCGATACTTTTTTGACTGAATGTATTATCACGCTATGTGCTGTGGAGGATGAGCAGTAATCAAAAATGTTTTGAACGAGAACGTGCAAATGGTTCGAGCCTCACCAACAGATAATTATTTTTGTATTTATATTCTCTTTTTAAAAGTATTTTGACACCATAATAATGTAAAAAAAAATGGTTTTAAGCGTACTTAAAATAACAATTAAATTAATATTCGACATTTTTTCCAACGGTTTAGCGATGAATATAAGAATGAATTGTTATAATAAGCCACTACATATATTACAAAATTGCAAACTTATGGGTCTAACCTTAGCAATCACGCTATATTTTCAAGGTGCGGAGCAGCGAAAAACCATGACATGAATAAGATCGTTTATTTCATTCAATTGTCGACAGTATTGTGTATTTCTATTGCCGCTAAAACAACAAATAATAAAAATTAAGGTTTATGGTATGGAACCCTTCGTGTGCGAGTCTGATTCGCACTTGGCTGGTATTTTTGGATTTTATTTAACTTATACATTTCCTTACTTGTATGATTCCCATTTTACCTAATCTTATCTAATATTTTCAAATATTCATAACATGTTATTGTATTATTTTCGATATTTTTTAGCATTTATCCAAGTATGCTAAATTTTATACCCGACTATTACTATATAATTATCTGTTAATTATACTATAAAAGTCTTGTATTATTTTTTTCTAACCCGTTAACCGTTTTTCTCTTTATCTGTATTCTGTTTTGTTCGTATCACGTTAAACAAGTACAAAACCAATGTAGATAAGTTTTACACATAAACTTGATAGGAATTTTAGCATTTACTAGAAGAAATTAACATATTATTCTTCGTAATACAGATACACGCAGTGCCATCTATTGACCGACATATTACTATCGACAGCATGAGAATTACACTGGAAAATATTTTTTATACATATATTACTTAAATCATCATCTGCCTAGCCTTTTCCCAACTACATTGGGGTCGGCTTCCAGTCAAACCGGATTTAGCTGAATACCAGTATTTTACGAGGAGCGGCTGCCTACCAGACCTCCACAACCCATTAACAGAGTACTTTTTGGCTAGACGTCGTAATGAGAAACGTTTAAATGATAACGCTTCTCTACGCATGATGTTAAAGAAAGTTGCTAGGGTTGTTAACCGAAAAGTATCAAATGGAGAAAAATCTGTTCCACTCTAGAAAAGATTGGAATAGATTTCTCACCATTTGCAGTTTTTGGTCTTATGGCAGAAAACTTAAAAAAATATTAAAACATCGATAACTTGAAAACCACCCTATATGGGCCCCAAGTTTTCGGGGTAAAAATTAAAAAAAATACAAATCAGTTCTAGTTTAACCCATTTCAAGGAACGCATTTAATAACGAATCACCCTGTATATTTCTATCCATAATCTGCCTAGCCTTTATCCATCTATATTTGGGTCGACAAAGCGGATTTAGCTGAATACCAGTATTTTACGTGGAACGGCTGCCTACCAGACCTCCACAACTGGGTGGAGGTTAATTCCATTAACTGTGTAACGCGGTACTTACTAAGTTACTGGCAAGACTGGAGTCAGATTTGCTGGCTTCTGACAATCCGTAACGATTACCAAAGTTCTACAAATGACAGCCGTGACCAACGGCTTAGCGTGCTTTCCGAAACACGTAGGAAACTCGGTATGTTAAGATGGTCACCCATCCACATACCAACATTGGCAAGCGTTGCTTAACCTTGAAGATCGACCCGTGCGGCTGTTATTATCTAGCCACGATAGAAATATACCCTGAATATTTCTATTGTTGCAAACTTATCAAATACCGCATGAATGGCCGCATATTAGGTATTAGGTTTATTTAGAAGCTTGTTATTTTTAGATCTCCACAAGTACATGGAATGACGTATTTGATTTTTTTCAACTTAATACCTTGACGCATTCCTGAAATTGAAAATTAATTATCTACCTACTTATCTTGTTTGCAAACATGTTAACCAATATGTAAATTTTGGCGCGTCGCTGCATGCTTGCAGCTCTGACGGTTGCATAGTAAGCCTGCATGATTGTAAATCTGTTGTTAATGACCTTGAACCACCCTCCTGTGCAATATCGATCCAGTGGCTCCCTAAAAAGCACCCGCCAATCAAAATGTATGATTTAAATCTGTGTTTCGCCAATCCATCAAGGATATTCAACCCTTTGGGATGAGTTGATACGAGCGGGTTGTTTCCCCTTGTTCGTTATTGTACTAGCATTACTAAACGTTTGTCAGTTCAATGTGGACGTGCTAGTGGACTCGGCTCACAATATGGATTACTTCTACTACGGTACGTTAATTACGTTTTAATTCGTCTATTAATTACTTTTTTCTATTTGCGTGGGACATAATTATTGTGTCGTCTGTAAGAATTGCTTTCATCAAAATGTTCTGGTACTATCATCTAAATGCTATTGAATTGTGCAATCCTAAAATATGAAATTCTTTTGTTACTGATTGCGAGTGACTGACAGACAACGCACAGCCGAAACTGCTGGTCGCAGAAAGCTGAAAGGCATGAAGGTTCCTAGGGCAGTGTAGAAGAGCACTAAGAGGGGATTTCTAGAATTTTTTACGGGAATAGGAAAAACGGGATATGCGCGTACGAAGTCGCGGGGAAAGCTAGTTTTAATTAAAACCTCAAAAACTAATTCGAAATGTGTCGCGGCAGGTGTCAAGTTTACGCATTAGCAGAATAAAACATTAAGCGGCTCTGACCTATCTCTTCCGAGGAGTACTTAATATCAGTTAAGTACTCCTCGCAGTGCGATTCTGTAAACATCTCACCGTTTAGACGACTTAGGTGAAGTGAATATGAAGTGAGTTGTCAATCCCAAACGAGATAGGCAGTAAATTGCAGTATCCTGATTTATTGGAATGTTGTTAGAGTAGATGCCAGTAGTGTTCACCCAATTTTTCAAACTCAAAAGACGATTACGGCGCGGCGTGGTGCTCGGAAAATTTCAATACGCGTATGTCATTTTTAGACTTTAGTTTATATCTTCTACACAGTGAAAGTGAGTGAACCCCACGTAAAAAGTCAATCGGTACAATTCATAATTAGACAAAATTTGATACGATATTCAGCAGCCTAATTGGTTTAAAAGACATTGAGATATCGAAATTGTGGTTTAAAATATAGAGCCCTGCGAAGTACAGGACTTTTGAAAAGGACATGAAAGATAGCTCAGTGGGAAATGTTTTTTAACATGTCAAATGAAATCCAGTACCTGCAATTAAAAGAAAACTTATTTATATTTTGGTTTTTGGAGGGACTATTAATTGAAGGAACGTTAATGGACATGATTTACGTGAAACGTGAACTATGGGAAGATACCCCAATGCTTGTGAAAAAATCTGTGCAAGCACGCTGTGTTTGTGGTTTCACTTTTTATTGGTACCTTGTACACCGACTTCCGAAATAAAAGATATTTTTACCATTGTAGTGTTTTGTTTTTAGAAGTCTGTTTTATATTTTGTAAAAAAGTTTTATATTTTTCACTTTTTAGTGGTACGCAGGTACCACTAAAAAGTGAAACCACAAACACAGCGTGCCGGCGTGAAGTAATGTTATGAAATGGTGTAAACAATCAACAGACATGCGATTTCAGAAATCACGATCCATTTGCTATCATTTATTGAAGAGTTCCGTTGCCTACCGCCGAAGTTCTTCATCAGATCTTCACTAAATTGACCAGCCCGAGAAAATAATCTTCAAAACAAAAAAGAATCATCCAAATCGGTTAACAATTGGCGAAATTTTCATGGGATCCCATCATCAGATCCTGACTTATACCTTCCATCATCAGCTCAGCAACATGAGATGATGATTAGGCCAGGCACAAATATCTGAATTGCGTTACAAAGTTTATGAAAAACATTGTAAGTGGCTATAAAATTTGAGGGTTTCCATCGATTTTCATGGGATCCCATCATCAGATTCTAATTTGGTGACAATAGGACCACCTCGGGAGTATAGGCTTTCGAATAAAAAAATATTTTTTAAAATCGGTCCAGAATTGGCGGAGAAATCGGTGAACAAACATGAAAAAAAAATACATACAGCCGAACATAGAACACTCCTCCTTTTTGAAGAAGTCGGTTAAAAAGAGCTTGTCAGGAAGTATCTTTGTTACTAACACAACTTTTCAAAGCCACATTCGTATACTCTCCGACAGTGCCTCAGTTCTCCGATCTCTAAGGAAGAATTACACTACCTCGAAACTCATACAAGAATGCCACAATGCACCAGAACGCGTCACGTTGACCAACCGCAACACTGATGCTGCACGTAAAAGGACACAGCGGATCACTGGAAAATGACGCGGCTGATGAGCTGGCTAGATGCTGTAGCAGTTAGACCCGAACCCATAGTACCACTTCCTTTCATCCAGCTACGTTCATGGCTGCAGGAACACGCGGAATGCTGGTGAGCCTTGGCACCAGGTTGCAGGCAGTCCAATTAGGCTTGGCTTTAGCCTAGACAGGAGACTGACTAGAGGCTTTCTGCGACTGGTTAGGGGCAGCCTGCGAATAGTGGCGGGCACCATCACCGGGAACTGCTCATTGAACAAACAAGTGTTTGTATAGCACACAATAGGTACCTATTATGGACAATCCTCTGAGGATGGAGGAGGAGGAAACGGTATCGCACGTACTCCTTGAGTGCGCAGGCGTCACCGAAATACCGAGGCCAATAATTCAACAACACACGGAATTCGCTCACAGATGTCCTAAACACGCTTAAATTCTTAAGTTTTTCACTAAGTTCGAACATTTTAACCTTATGTAATGACTCAGATATCAGACGTAGAGGAATGACGTAGTAATACAAAATGTTTAGGTAGTTATGTACTATCATAATTTGTATATATTTTTCTTAGAGCGGCAACTTTGGATTTTGGTCCAAAAATGTATGAAGCTTGTCAGGTCTACTTTCAACAGAATCAGTCCAGCAGATCCGGAGAAAACTGTTTGTGACAGATAGACAGACAGACAGATAGACAGACAGACAGACTGACACCCGAGTGATCCTATAAGGGTTCCGTTTTTTATGGATGTTCGGATTCCTAAATCTATCAAAATGGCGACGGGGGCTATGCCAGCTCCCATACAAAAAAGTTCGGACCCCTTTGTGACATAAACGTTGCAGGCAGCACTATTTTGTACTAAATAATGTTTCTCGACAGTTTTACATTTCAACTATAGAACTCATTTATCACCGTGAGAGCCTTAATGTAATGTTTACAGAATAAATTAGTGATAAAACTAGGGCCTTTGTTGGGGTTCTGTAAACGTTTACAACACCATTAGGTATAATACTAATCATGAACAATAATTAGCACGCTCTAAAACGTTCACAGGACTTTTATAATCAGTACCAAATTTGGTGTTACTTGGGAGCTCACTCTACCTTAGTTTAGTTTACGCTGGCAGAATAGATAGGCTGCTATGTTTAGACCAGGTACCCATCTCCTTCTCAGTCGTCAGTATGGTCATTATTCTATATAATAACTACAGGTGGGCTGTGTCCTTGTTGATGGCGATTCTTTGCAAATTGTTTCGTTGATTTTCATCCAATGAGGGCTACCGTTTTAATACTCACAATTTCGCGCCACTGTCGAGTAAGGTTCTTAATCAAAGAATTAAAGTTTTTACTACGCGCATGTGAACAAAGTTAGAAGCAAAATAAAACTCAGAACAAATAGGTAAATAAACTCACGACAATAGCCAACCAAAAGTGAAATTTGACATTTAAATCCTCACGCTGCACTAGCGCCTCTAGCGGCAAATTCAAACACGATATATCATTATTTATGATTGGGCGCACTGATTAGGTATTGCAATATTAAGAAAAAAGAAAACAGTTACTTAATTTACATTTTCCTTTGTTTTAGTCAGTCCAACAGGCCAACCTGTTCGAGTTCTTCTAGCAACTCCGGAACAGCGGGCGCTGTTTGCAACCCCAGGCAGTGTGGCAAGCCTGGGCAATGTGGCAAGACCAGCCAGTGCAGCATGCGTGGGCAGTGTGGCAAGCGTGGTCGACGTGGCATGCGTGGTTAGTATGGCAAGCGTGGGCAGTATGGCAAGCGTGGGCAGTGTGACAAGCGTGGGCAATATGGCAAGCGTAGGCGATGTGGTAAGCGCGGGTGGTGTGGCAAGCCCAGACAGTGTGAAAAGCGCGGATGGTGTGGCAAGCCCAGACAGTGAGAAAAGCGATGGTGTGGCAAGCCCAGACAGTGAGAAAAGCGCGGGTGGTGTGGCAAGCCCAGACAGTGTGAAAAGCGCGGGTGGTGTGGCAAGCCCAGACAGTGAGAAAAGCGCGGGTGGTGTGGCAAGCCCAGACAGTGTGAAAAACGTGGGTGGTGTGGCAAGTCCAGATAGTGTGGCAAGTCCAGGCAGTATAGAAAGCACGGGTGGTGTGGCAAGCCCAGACAGTATGGAAAGCGCAGGTGGTGTGGTCAGCCCAGACAGTGTGAATAGCTTGAGTGGTGTGGCAAGCCCAGGTAGTATGGCAAGCGAGGGTGGTGTGGCAAGCCCAGATAGTGTGAAAAGTGCGGCTGGTCTAGCAAGCCCAAGTAGTGCGGCAAGCACGGGCATTGTTGCAAGCACAAGCAGTGGGGCAAGCTCAAGCACTGGGGCTAAACCATATCTATTTATTACACCCCAGGGTAATATAATTGAGAAGATTTTAGAGAGTCCACCCCCCCATGGTAAAAATAAAATTGAGATAAAAGAAAATACCTTGATTGTTTCGAAAAGGCAAGAAATTCAAGAACAGAGGCCAAGCCAGAAGCGCTTGAGCCAAGATGGCGCAGGACAAGATAATCAACAAGGCGCAAGACAAGATAATCAACCAGGCGCGAAGAAGAAGAAGAAGAAACCACCATGCCGCAGAAAGAATAGGAGAGCAAGTAAGCGCTCATCTTCACATTGAACCAAAGAGCAGTCTTCTCTTCAGGAGAGACAATTGTCTACATGCAAGATTTTCTTGGAAATAATTCTTTTAATTATTTATGAAAACAAAAATCACTTGGTGTGTTGCGTGTTTGTGCATACTGCTTGTAAAAACAAGAGTGATAACGTCGATTGACTATAACTCGTTTAGGACGTAGGGTCCATTTTAACTTGGATTTTTTTAAGAAACTGCGAAAGAGAAGCTAGTTAGGTACTTATAAAATTAGATATTCTTTGCACAAAAAGGTCCAGAGGAACTTTTAGGAACATTGTTCAAACTCAAATGACTAAAAAATTAAGTGCCTTATTATTGGAATGTTATTTTTATTAAAAAAAGAAATGAAGGGATATAATATGTTAATTCTAAAAGATGTGCAGAAATTCCATGTCGAAAGTTGACTTATAAAAACTATATAGTTAAGTATAATAAACATGTATTATTATTTTATTTGGTTCTTTGTTTGATTTTCTATGTGTATACCTAAAACCTTTGACTTCTTTTCAAAATATATAGGAATTTGGAATGAATGAATGAATGATTGATATTTGCTTGGATCTGGGTTTTTTCTATACTAATTCTCCTTATAATCATTTATATAATGTATATTATACAATGATTATTTTGAATTTATTCATTAGTCCCATCGCTAATTATCTATTATGAAATGTACCAAAAATGTGCATGCATTATATTTCACTTTTTTAAGCTAATATATTTATGGTATTTTACTGTTTTTAATAAGTCATAAATAAATAAGTTATTAAAATAATAATAAGCAGTTTATATATTTCTTCAACGGTCCAAGTAACACCCAAAAATGTTGGAGCTGTATACATTTAAAAGTTTATAAATGCAAAGAAGTCAGTTCATCAACTCTCCTTCAACACACTTTTCTACTCTGGTAAGTGGTAGCTCTGCACTTCACTGTCATAGGTCTATACTCCAGATTGTCCGGATGTACGAGTACGGACGAACTTTCTTCTACATTTGCTTCGAGAATGACAAAGTACGAGGAAGACTTGAAGAATGCCAATGGTGAAGCTTCGCACAAATCCAGCCTCTCTAGGGCCTCCTTGAGTGCATTGAAATCCCAGATGGAGTTGCTTGTGGTGGAGCTGGATAGACATTAAATGGCGTTCCGTGCTAAGGTCTTTCTACCACAGGGTTTAGTAAAACGGGGTGAATAGTAACGCAGGGGTGAATTGAAACATGAAGCAGCATTTAATAATAATAATAACTCACTCGATCTTATACTGTGCGGCTGCAGCGGCATGTCGTGTAGCTCATGTCAAATTTCCTAGCAGTGACAGAGCTACACGACCAGCTGTACCAGCTTGGCAGTGCAGGATCGAGCGTCGTATAGGTGAGGCTAGTGCACTCATCGATAAACTAATTTGCTTCAAGAAAGGCAACACGCGCCGAAGAGTGATGCGCTTTGTGAGGCGAGCGTTCTCGGGGACTGATATTAGTCTTCGGGATTATCTGACCAGCGTCACAGAATTTCCTGAAACAGAAAATCTATGCATGGGCAAACCGTATACGTCGTTACAAGCGGCGAGTGGAGTGATACACTCAGAATCGCACATTTCAAAGTAATGAGAGGTGGGCATATATTATAGGGCTTGGGAGCGACCAGACCAAGGTGTGACTAATACGCGTCTACCGGATAATGACGCCATGTGTTCAATTTGGCGTAGCATCTGGTCGGTGCCTGTCAGTCACACCGAGGGTGATTGGACTCGGGAAGTCGAGCACGCGTGCGATTCGATACCAGAAATGGGGGCAATTAACATCAGCCCCCAAGATGTAGCTCGTGCAGTCCGTCAGTTGCCTAACTGGGAATCTCCAGCACAACTTTTGGATTAAATGGTTCAAAAGAACGCACGCTCGCTTGGCATCTCAATTCCAGTCTGCGTTACGAGTCAGGGTTGCCCCAGTTCCTAACTACAAGAATAACTCACCTGCACCATAAATCAGGTAGTACCACGGAGCCTAAAAATTATAGACCTATCACGTGTTTACCGACGGTCTATAAAGTTCTTACATCCATTTTGAGAGAAAAGATTAACCATCATATTGATAGTAATTCAATAATGTCTGCTTCTCAAAATGGACGTAGGAACGAGTCCCGCGGTACTAAGGAGCTGCTCCTCATCAACATAGCCATTAGCTTACAGGTTCGACCGTCCCGAAGAGATCTGTCGACATGCTGGATATATTATAAGAAGGCCTATGACTCAGTGCCACATACATGGCTCATGAGGGTGCTGGAGCTGTACAAAGTTGATGCAGTTTTACGCAGCTTCCTGATGTCGTGTATGGGGCAGTGAAGGACGGTCCTTCACTATCCAGGGTGTCGACAGACCCAGGCAAACAGCGAACCGATAAGGATCGAGCGGGGTATATTCCAGGGCGATAGTTTGAGTCCGCTTGGTTTAGTCTAGCCTTGCATCCTCTAAGCACACTGCTGGAGAATTCAGGGCTAGGATATCGGTTGAAGAGAGGTGGTTAGGTTATATCTCACCTCTGTTACATGGATGATTTGAAACTCTTTGCCCCCACTAATCTGCGACTGATGGAGCTACTGGAGGTAACTGGAACTTTCAGTAGCGCCATCGGGATGGAGTTTGGTGTGGACAAATGTGCAGTCATGCATGTAAAGCGCGGAGAGATTATGGAATCCGTGGGAACTCAACTCTCGAATTCTATAAACCTGAGATCCCTCTCTCAAACTGAAACTTACAGGTTTTTGGGTATGTCGGATGCGTTAGGTATCAATATTACTGACATGAAACAATCGTTGAAAGAGCGCTTCTTTGGCCGCCTGAAGAAGGTATTCAATAGCTTTCTATCGGGCGGAAACAAGGTGCCCGCCTTCAACGGTTGGGTCATGCCGGTATTGATGTACTCTTTCGGCGTACTCAAATGGACTCAAACGGAACTTGACGCCCTGGATAGGCGGGTCCGTACACTGCTTACTGCGTATCGAATGCATCACCCACGGTCGTCGGTAATGCGACTGTATATCCCGCGAAAGTGTGGAGGTCGAGGCTTTTAAAATGCTAAGACTCTACAATCGCGTGATATGCAGTCTCAGGGAATACTTCCTAGCTGTCGACGTGGGTATGCATCGAGATATAGTGGCCGTGGACCAGGGACTCACCCCGCTCTCCTTGGCAAATGAGAACTGGCGCAAACCTGCAGTACTTGACACCAACGATCGCAGGGTGGTACGGCAGAGCAAGGGGCTTCAAGGACGCTTTTTCCGGGCCCTACATGGGCCTGACGTAGATCAACTAGCGTCCGTAGCCTGGCTACGTTTCGGGGATCTTTTTGGAGAAACCGAAGGTTTTGTCTGTGCAATTATGGACGAAGTTATCATGACAAGGAACTACCGGAAATTTATTGTGAAGGACGGCACGGTTGACATATGTCGGGCATGTCCGGGAGAATCAATTCGCCACATTATCTCTGGTTGTTCTCGTCTAGCTAACGGAGAATACTTGCATAAGCACAACCTTGTAGCCAGAATTATCCATCAGCAACTTGCTCTGAAATACTCTCTTGTGGAGTCGGAGGTGCCGTACTACAGGTATGCGCCCGACCCAGTTCTCGATAATGGTAATATCACATTGTACTGGGATCGGTCCATCATCACTGACAGGACTATTGTTGCCAATAAGCCTGATATAATGGTGTTGGACCGAATTGAGAGGCGTGCAATGATTGTAGACATAACCGTCCCACATGACGAGAACCTCGTGAAAGCCGAGAAAGATAAACAAATCAAGTATATTGACTTGGCTCGCAAGGTTGTCGACATGTGGGATGTGGATTCCGCAATCATTGTACCGATAGTCGTATCAGCCAATGGCTTAATAGCCACGAGCCTCGACCAACACCTCAAGAGGCTTTCGTTAGGCTGCTGGATCAAGGGCTTGATTCAGAAAGCGGTACTTCTGGACACGGCTCGTATTGTTAGGAGGTTCCTCTCTCTGGAGCTCTGACCGCCGGTAGCTTGTACCCTGTTCCCGATACCGGTGGGCTACTTTTTTATATTTTTAAATGTTTATATATATTTTTTTTTAATATTTAAAAATGTAATTTGTAGGTTAATTTATTGAATAAAGGAAATAATAAAATAATGCAGCCTTAGGGAATACTTCCTAGAGGCCGACGTGGGTATGCATCGAGATGTGGTAGCGGTGGAAAAAGGCCTTACATGCGCTCTCCTTGGCTAACGAGAACTGGCGCAAACCTGTGATTGGATACTAACGACCGCAGGGAGGTATGGCAGAGCAAGGAGTTTCACGGACGCTTTCATCGGTTCCTACATGGACCCGATGTAGACTTCTTAGCGTCCGTAGCCTGGCTGCGTTTTGGTGACCTCTTTGTGGAAATCGAAGGCTTTGTCTGTGCAATTATGGACGAAGTTATGATGACGTACAACTACCGCAAATATGTTGTGAAGGACGTATACAATCTTGTGGAATCGGAGGTACCGTACTATAGGTATGTGCCCGACCCAGTTCTCGAAAATGGCAATTGCACATTGTATTGGGATCGGTCTATCATCACTGATAGGACTATTGTTGCCAATAAGCCTGATATAGTGGTGATAGACTGACTAGAGCGTCGTGCAATGATTGTTGATACAGAAGTCTCTCATGACGAGAACCTCGTGAAGTCTGAGAAAGATAAACAAATGAAGTATCTTGACTTGGCTCGCGAGGTTGTCGACATGTGGGATGTAAACACAGCAGTCATTGTGTCGATAGTTTGACGGCCAATGGCATAATTGCCAAGAGCCTCGACCAACATCTCAAGAAGCTCTCGTTGGGCAGCTGGATCAAGGGCTTGATCTAGAAAGCAGTACTTCTGGACACGGCGGGTATAGTGAGGAGGTTCTTTTCTCGAGAGCCCTGACCACCGATAGCTTGGACCCTGTTCCCGATACCGGTGGGCTACTATTTTTTATATTTTTCAATGTTTTTTGTGTAACTTTTTAAAATATTTATAAATATGAATAAAAAAGTAAATATAATGAATAAAGAAATAATAATAATGTATTTATTTGTACGACAAAAAAGGTCCACACTGGCACAACATAAACAAACATAAATTCTTAAAAGATGTTTGTACCGCTATAGTTTCTAAAACCTACGTTAGTACTTATATACTAGGACTAGTTGTCCCGCGCAACTTCGTCTGCGTCACCATTTTCATTACTGCTCCGCTCCTATTGATCTTAGCGTGATGATAGATAGCCTATAGCCTTCCTCGAGAAATGGGCTACCTAACACTGAAATAATTTTTCAAATCGGACCAGGAGTTCCTGAGATTAGCGCGTTCAAGTAAACAAACAAACTCTTGAGCTTTATATATATATATACATTATATATGAGCACTTGTATATTTTAGTATAGATGTTAGTAACAATGTGGCTTATAGTCTATGTTAGAACTTAAGGATTCCAAATTTTAAATCCAAAATTAGTTGTCCATTCAAAGTTAATTTTCAAATCACCCCGTTGTATCAATTTCTAAGAAGATCCCAGCTCTGGGTTCCTTAAAATTGGTTCAGAGCGTCTGGTTAGCGAAAATCTCGCCTTGAAACACAACAGGCTGTCAGTGCCTGGGAAGCAACATCTGCAAGCTTCGTCCCCTCTTGGTTCGCTCTGAAAGCTGCAGAGTGCGTAATGAGTTGTGGGGAAACAAGACTAAATTGAAAGGGTGACCAAGCAGAGCACATGTCTAAATTACGATGGTGACCGAGGTAAGTTGACGGAGCCCCAGGGCTCCTATTTCTGCCTACAGGGTTTAAAGGAACCTAACATGAATGGGATCACGGGTTCTAATTTCGCTCGCTCACTCTAGCTACCGCAATCCCATCCGAACCTAACCTATCCGTGTTGGGCTGCCCTAAGTTCCCTAGCTGACGCGATCGCTCTGTGTTCAGCGTATAGATCAAATGCCAATAGGGAATATGCATGCGACTTTTTTATTTGCAAAATGAAATACTTATTAACTCTGGTAAACAATCATGAAATAGTTTTTTAAATACCTACATCAGTGATGAAGTTATTAAGCTTCAAAGATTACAATTAGAAAGAGAAGTCCGATGTAAACTTTGACGTCATCGTCTATTACGCCTATACAGCTGCCATTGAAACTAGCGTTTTCGCGAGAGAGACAGATATATTTGTCTAAAATAATTATATCTCCTTCATTTTTCGAGTAATTTTGATTCTATTTTCATTGTTTGTATTATATTTTTGTATATTTTTAGATAAACTGTACAGATGATAAATATGTTTTTCATGCATATTCCCTATTATACAAGATGATAATTAGATCGAAAGAACTTGAAGAATACTAAATAAAATTATTCTAAACGAAATACCAAATGATTTCTAAATTTTTTATATTTCAGAAGAAGACGGTCGATGTCAGGTCAACGCGGCAACGAAGCACCGCTGCGTGGGTCTCCTATTTGTGTCTGCAGGGACCAAAAGGGACTTAAAGGAACCTAACCAAACTGAATCTCGGGGTGTCTCCCTGACGTCGACCTTCTTCTTATGTATCAAAATCAGGTTTATTGAACTAACGAACTATTTCCCTTAGGTTTATATATTTCGTTCATTAGTTATTACAAAAATCGGAGAAACGATCAAATTCAGCGCTATCTATCTTCACAAGAATTATTATGAGACGACTGAGTAGGACCGTTCATCATGTCACAGAAAAAGTTTTAATTAATGAGGGTAGATGGCGCTGTTCTTTGAAATAAGACTTTCCAGCTACTATGGTGGGCGCCAAATAGACGTGCAGTAAAGTACATTGACCTTTCCTTGATATTAGATCGTAGATACTTGAACAGTAAATTATGAATCGTTTTTATTACTAGTTAACGTAAAGGATCGCGGTAGAAGTCGATTCGGGACATTTTTATGTAATTATTCCTGTTTTTGATGATAAAATGTATATGGATGTATATGGATCAATGACCGTTATTGCACGGGTATTTGACGTCTTACACATTGCCGTTTCTTAATAGCTACTATGGTAGCATGATATAATTATTAGACTATTGCTAGCTGATGCGGTAAACGTTGTTCTGCAATAAAAAAAAAATAGCCTACGACCGACCTATTCTAGACCTACCAAAAACTTAATAAAAATCAGTCGTGCTGTTTTGGAGGAGTTCGATAACAAACACTGTGACACGAGATTTTTAGATAAATTTATATTTTAGATAAATTTTCATCGCCTACTAGGTATGTATACCTATTATGAAATCAACGGTACCGGTACTAACTCTTTAACGTGTTTCCGATAGATCTCTGAACATAATATGGACACTGAAGCGTACAGCAAATTATAATTATTTTAGCAACTGTTCAAGAAACACAATTAATAAAAACATTAAATATTTTTGGGAATGGTTCTTTAATTGCTTATCCTTAAAATTGCTATGCATTAAAGATGTTCCCTCCTGCGCTGGTGCTACCCTGTTTGTTGGTTCATTCAGTTTCCATCAAAATGGCGGAGCTGACTAGTGCTGACTGCTGACAAACGCGTTGTGTTCGTGAACGGAAGCTGTCACTCCAAACTACTCATCCCTGAACAGCGTCTGGCTTCTACAATTGTTAAATTTAGTTTAACATTGTTATTTTTTATTTAACTAGTTGACCCACGCAACTTCTTCTGCCTCCGCTCCTATTGGTGTAATCGTGATGATATAGCCTTCCTCGATAAATGGGCTATCTAACACTGAAATAAATTTTCAAATCGGACCTGTAGTGAAAATCAAGCTGGGAACAGTTATTTTAATATAGTCAAATGCATTGTAATCACGTAATTAGATATTTTTTAATGATATTCATTGTTCCCTCATGCTGCTTTTACCTTCAACTATTTTGGCAACGTAATTATTTATATACTAGCTGAGCCGGTAAACGTTGTTTTACCATATAAATCATTCATCTCCCTAGCCTTTTTCCAACTATATTGGGGTCGGCTTCCAGTCAAACCAGATTTAGCTGAATACCATACATATAATATTTTACGTTTGTTTTGCCATATCAATAAACACAAAAATTTTAAGCCATTTCGGAGGGGTTCTATAACAAACACTGTGATCCGAGATTTATAGACATTAGAAGATCAGAAAAAGATAGATAGCTGTTGCACGCGACTTCGTTTACGTGTATGTCGTATAGTATGATGTCGCCAGGTAAAATCACTAAGATAAGATATCATCATATCAGCCGAAAGACCTCCACTGCTGGACATAGGCCTCCCCCAAGCGTCGCCACAACGACCGATTCTGCGCATCTCGCATCGTTTGTGGGAGGCTTTTCAACGTTGCGTCTTCCGGTATGTGGTCGCCACTCCAGAACTTTTCGGCCCCACCATCCGTCTGTTCTGCGAGCAATATGTCTTGCCTACTGCCACTTTAGTTTGGCGATCCTTCGGGCTATGTTGGTAACCTTGGTTCTCTACGAATATCATTATTCCTGATTCGATCACGCAAGGAAACTCCAAGCATTGCCCTCTTTTTTTTTTTTTTTTTTTTTTTTAAGGATGGGAAATCATCAAATGACTCCTCCCGCTCTGGGTGAAGCAAGAGGGAGTGTCAGACTCTTACTGACTCAAACCCATCCGTGTTCCTCCTGGTGCCCTTTCTGTTCCAAGGCTACGGCAACTCTTTCGAACGGATTCCGCAGCCCCAGCAGGTACCTGCCCTAGCGGGCCCCGTCTTCCACGCTGACATCTCTTTGAGGCGCGCTGGGATCGCAGCGCGCTGCCGACCCGGGCCTAGTTCTGATCAGACGGCGAGCCACCCACTGCTCGCCGTCCGCAGGCCCGCGCCTACGGCGGCCGGGAATCGTCCTGCGACTCCCGACGCCTGGGGCGTCTTCTTCTGTTGCGGCGACTGGGACGTGAGGTTTCCCTCTCTCTCACACGTTCGGCCTCCTCCTTTGCTAGCATTACTGCTTCGCAGAAGGAGGTGATCGCTTCCCATGCCTCCTCGCTCCGGACCAAAGATTGAACCAACGCCGGTCGCGAGAGGTCGCCGCCGCCGATCGCCTCGACGAGGACCCGGCGGTGCTCCGCCCAAGCAGGGCAGACCTCCACCGTATGCTCCACCGTGTCCTCCGGGCGATCCTCGCAGTGATGACACCCGGGCGCGTCCTCCCGCCGAATCCGAAACAGGTATCTCCCGAAACAACCGTGTCCGGTGAGTACCTGTGTCAGGCGGAAGGTGAGGACGCCGTGGCGCCGCTCCAGCCACTCCTCAAAGAGGGGACTTATCGCCTGGATTGTTGCGTGCCCAGCGCTGGGTTGCGACAGTCGCTGTCTCCATACCGCCATAAGGTCCTGCCGGAGCTCCGTCCGCCTTGCTGCAATTTGCCGCGGCAGAGGTGTCTCGCCCCGGCGTTGCGCCTCCACGCGCCACTCGTAAATGTGCGCGAGGGCTCTCGCCTCCAGATCCCATGGCGGCAGTCCGGCAAGGAGGCTCGCCGCCTCGCCAGAGACCGTGCGGTATCCCCGGGCCAGCCGGATGGCCATGACCCTCTGAGACGCGTTGAGGTTCCGAGAACCATGGAAGCACATGGCTTCGGACTTGTGCAAGGCCACCTCGAGACCCAACTGCCGGATCCTCTCAACGACTATCGCAACCCCGCGTGTCATAGCGTCGGTCGCCGCCTGGAAGCATTGCCCTCTACATTGCCCTTTTAGTGACTTTATGCCTTCTGATGAGGCCCTTTGTGATACGAACAGTCAACTTCTAGCATTGCTTGACCCCCTAAGAATGCAAGGCATTGGCTGTTTCACCTCTTCTATTCAAAATGCCGACCAACATTAGTAATTTTTCGTAATGAGAAACGTTTTAATGAAACGCTTTTCTATACACGATGTTGAAGAAAGTTGCTAGGGTTGTTAACACGCGATAGAGCTACATAAAGTTGAAATAGGAAACTCTATCCAGAAAGAAAGACTATACTCGCAACGGAGAGAGTACAGTTGAGATTCCGTTATCCGCAGTTACACTCCCATTCGCGCCTTTGTGCTTAGGAGTCCTGGGCCCCTAGTCTGCTAATTTTTATAAATTCGTCATTCCAACACGATGCCATTGTCATTTTGCTAAAAGTTCGTAATCTGCTAAATTCATAATGATCCTTCACTGATCGTTCAGTAGCATGTCAGTGGTCTCGTAATGAAATTGTAGTGGAATGACAGCGTCGTATTGCCATTATTATAAAAACCGTTTGGAGAAATAATTTTCGAAAAACTGCTATTAAATTTGAACATTAATTTATGCCAGATTGCTATTGTATATAATTTTACATATTATTTATTAGTGTTCTATGAAATCTGAAGTAGTAACAATGTCGTAAGTAGCAAATACGTAATGAAACTCATTTATATTTTATCCGTTTTGCTGTCAAAGTCAAATGTGACATTAGTGACATTAGGTACTGTTTACTTTACTGACGTCGACGACTGTTTTTATTTGTTTTATTGTTTTGAAGCGACCGGTGTTTTGCAAAGAGCTAATTGAATTTTAACGTGAGCATCATTAAAAAATCAAATAATTAATAGATTTGTTTATTGCTCTTTTTTACTTCTCAATAACGACATCATGAGACTGCATCAATTGCGGAATAGCAACGGAACGCTGCAATACAATAGGAAGGTGAATATTGGAAATGGATCATTCTTCCTATTGTACAGGAATGGGTGGGTTAGTATCTGATATTTCTATATCGTAAACATTTAACATTTTTGTACGTAATATTTAATGTAAACAAACTAAATGGTGTAATAGGTTCTGTTAAGTTTTCTTTTTAATGGTTTTATTTTTAAAAATTAACCAGAATGTGCAACAAATTCAAATTCAAAACATCACCAATCCAGACTAAATCTGTATGGTCAATTACAACCTATTCTCTCTCTCAGAGGGGAGGCCAGCGTCCCTTCAATGGAAATGTAATATGGCCACTTATGTTTACCTAAAATAGCCACTCAGATGTTTATTTCTAAATGCTAGTGCTAGACCTAATAGTCGAATGAAAATTGTTTGTTTCAGATAAATGAAAATGACTTCATCTTCCAAGCTTGCTCTTGATGAAAGTAGACCAGATGGAAATGAACAGACACTAGGACACCGATGAGTGTTATTCAATGTGGATGTTGTCTTCTGAAAAAAGTTTGTCCTCATCAACTTTTACAGTACAGAACTGGTACAGTGCAAGAGTGTAATATAATGGATTCTGCTGTGCTTGGTTAGTTTACTAGTTTTATTCACGGGTTATGAAAAACATTATTTAGTTTAGTTTTGTTAACGAGGGCATAGAGAGTGTTATTTTCACTATCTATCTATACTTATATATAAAGCTGAAGAGTTCGTTTGTTTGTTAACTTGAACAAGCTAATCTCAGGAACTACTGGTGTGATTTGAAAAATTTTTTCAGTGTTAGATAGCCCATTTATTGAGGTAGGCTGTAGGCTGTATATCATCACGCTAAGACCAACAGGAGCGGAGCAGTAATGAAAATTGTGACGCAGATGAAGTTGCGGGTCAACTAGTACTAATATTATAAAGCTGAAGAGTTAGTTTGTTTACTTGAACGCGCTAATCTCAGGAACTACTGGTCCGATTTTAAAAATTCTGTCAGTGTTAGATAGCCCATTTATCGAGGAAGGCTATTGGCTATATTATCACGCTAAGACCAACAGGAGCGGAGCAGTAACGAAAATTGTGAGGCAAACGAAGTTGCGCAGGTCAATTAGTATTTAATATTAGTCAAGCTCTTAACATCAACATTTCTCATTTGCAGGATTTCATTAATTCAGTTATTTTCAAAATGGGCACACACATACACAATGTCTCTGTGTAATGGCTTCCTGTAATGTGGATAAATTATTTTCAGGTGGGTGCTTCAAGTGTGCTTCTTTTGATGGGTGCGAGCAAATAGAGCATCCCGGTATTTCCATTCAGGCCCCTCACCATCTGGGGCATCTTCATTAGCTGTCAATGAGCGGAACAGTCAAGACATTCCTCATTTAGAAGAACCTACTTACACACATATTGTGATAATCCTAATGAAGAAGATGATTAAAACGATTTACTTAATGCTATGTTTTATTTTTATTTTAATATAATACTATTTCTTATTACTGTACCTGATATAAGTTAGCACCCCATTAAATACAATATAAGCAAAAGCAAGCCAGAAGTGATGCACATGGCCCTTGTCTAAAAATATAGTTTTCTGAAAACTTCAGCTTAAAGAAACTGAAAGCCTGAGCACTTTTATAAAAAATCATCATTATAGGATGCAAGCACTGCAGCATAGCTGCAAGTGCATTCTAGAGTATATAGTCTTAGATCTCTATAACGACGAATGTTTGATAATATTTAGTGTAGAAAATATAGCCACAAATATGCATTTTTCGTTTGAACGAGCTAATCTCTGGAATCAGTCAGATTTGAAAAAATATTTTTATATTGTTAGGCTATACGGGAACAGAAAAAAACGAGATATGCGCGTACAAAGTCGCGAGCTAAAGCTAGTAACTACTAACTAGTATTTAAAAATAATAACCTAAAATATGGGCAAATATTATCTGATTTGGTCAGTGGGTCAAAATTGGGCTCGTGAAACCTTCCTAAATGCTCTAATTTATGGCGAAATCCAGCTCTGTAACGCCAGGCCCAAGTTTTTATGGAGTTACGGTTTCTCCTTTCGGCTCTCATTGAGTTTCTCGAAAACCACTGACACCTGGCGCTTGGCTACAGTAGCCGCACCAATGAAGGGCGAAGTTTGTCCAAAAAATATTGGATATAAAACGCCGGTAGAATGGCGCAGTGACTGGAAAAGCAATGACTACACAATTACGTAGGTCACTGATCGATGGAACTGTCAAAATTTTAGCAGATTACCGCATACGACTGTCATTATGTACGAGATTACCATTTTATGCCATTTCGTTCAGTGGAGTGTCAGTGATTGTTCATTGGAAAATCATAATGACACTATTATGTTAGTAGATTGCCAAACTTGTCAAAATCAACAATTATGAGATCAGTGATCGACCATTCTGACACTATTCTAATAGCAGACTTGGGGCCCTGGCAAGGTTAGCCAGCAAAGCTACGCATATAGGTTTCACTGGAGTGTCCTCGTTCCGAGGATTTTTGCACGTCGGGTAGCAAAGGCCTCATTTTCAGAATATTTCCAGAATGAAGTCGGCGACTGATTTCTCGGTATCGAAGCAACCTGTGTCCATTGGGCTGTCTATGGGAACTATCATCATCATCATTTGCCAATTGCCGTCCACTGTTGAATGATGTAAGCCTCACTAAAAACGCCATCTATCCCAGTCTTGTGCTGTCCGCGTCCATCCGTTGCTAGTCACCTTTTTTAAATCATCGAACCAAGATACTTGGGTTGAGAAGTCGCTTAGTTGGTTGCATGTATAGGCTTAACATTTCCATTTTTGACTGCCTGTAATTTGTAGCCCGTGATCATTTGCTGTCTTAAAGTTCAGTTGATCTCTGGCAAATTCATGTACGAATCAGTGAGATAGGTAAAAGGAGAAGTGAAGGTCCAGCAGTACCGTTTCGGAAACTCTCTTCCCGAGTTCGTCTCTGGCGTCATTGCCTGTTTTGGGGATATACAGTTTTCCATGATCCACTGGAGGGTGAAACCCGCAACGGATAATTTTTGGCCTTGAGCTGTTGCTTCACTGGGAATTGAACAGATATTAGCCATGCCGGAGCAATCGGCCCAAATCTTATTTTAGCTACTATGACAGTTTGTTGGATACCTACGTGTGACTTTCAAACGAGTGCCTTTTCAAAGTTTTTTAGAAATTACATATCTATTACAGAAATCATAAAATTTAATCGGATGGTATCTTTGATTTTTTTCCTTTGCGTTTTCATGAAAATAATTTCCATATTTTTCCCAAAAACAATTGTCAATATTATCCGTATTGATGGTCTGCTTGGTCGGTGGGCTCCCCGTTCACAGAAGTAATGAATTAATACTGAAGCAACGGCACAACGCAGGCTATCTTATAAAATAACCTAACCATGTGTTGATTGTGATGTAGGTATGTCATCGTCAATTTTTAACAATATTCATAAAATAATGCGCATTTGAGTGGCCTTCTTATATCAAGTTCGCGTTTTTCTGCTTCTGCGTCGTTTCTTCAATGCCAATTGGATCGCGACCACACACGACGTGTATCCATGCGGTCTTCTGCTGCGTGGATCACTCGGTGCATGCTACCTTAAACTCATATGTTTGCATATTTGATCTTTATTCGATATTATTTTTCGCTGTATTGCTAGTGCTATTCTTCAAACTACAAAGTTAATAAAGTACTTGATCAAGTTAATTCTCAATTTATTTCGAATGAGGAACGCAAATCGAAACGATTTAAGTTTTTAGAACTCAGTTAGACATTCGATTAACCAATGTAATTCAACTCTTTTCGCGACTCCTCTATCATGGGCTCGCGGGTGGAATGACGTGACCGATGGCCCGTTTGCTCAAAAAATTATCTTTTCATTTTTGAGCAACTCTATTTAAGCTTAGCAAATGTAGGCGCACGTCTATTGACAATTAAGAATGAGATCAAGTGCATAACGCCATCTATGGAATCTGAAGTTGAACTATCTAAATATTATTCCGGAGTTTGCCTTATTTTTATTAATAGGATTTCATTCAAAACGATATATTAAAGGAATTCAAAGAATCACTTTGTTTTAGACGTTTTAAAAGTACCACTAATAACTAAAAAATATGTTTTGATGTAATTTTCATGCTGTGTTGAGTACTATTTGGGTCAATAGATGGCATTACTTTTTCAATCAGAATTTTTCAAATCGGTCCAGTAGTTTCGGAGCCTGTTCAATTCAAACAAACAAACAAATCTTTCCTCTTTATAATATTAGTGTAGATATCAATGTCCTCCATTTAGTAGAGTATTGAGTAGTAGTGCTTAACGGTGCTGATGCGATCTTGGCTTACGCATTAGGGTACCATAGAATAGCCGGCGTCGCCGAGACCGACCCAGAAAGCGGTGCGAGGATGCCTGGAACACCATGAGGGCTGGTTCGTGGCGGCGGTGCAGGAAGGATACGGAAGCCTTTATCCAACAGTGGGTCACTAATTAATGGGACCAGTCCGAGAAAATACTCTTCCAAACAAAAAAAGAATCATGCAAATCGGTTAACAATTGGCGAAAATATCACTGAACAAACATTTTTCATGGGATCCCATCATCAGATCCTGACTTATACCTTCCATCATCAGTTCAACAAGCGAGATGATGATTAGCATTGCGTAAGAAAGTTTATGAAAAACAGTGTATGTGCTTATAAAATTTGAGGGTTTCCCTCAATTTTCATGGGATCCCATCATCAGATTCTGACTTGGTGATAATGGGACCACCTCAGAAGTATAGGCTTTCGAATAATAAAATATATTTTTTAATCGGTCCAGAATTGTCGGAGAAATCGGTGAAAATACATAAAAATAAAAAAACTTTTTACCAAAAAATACAACCGACTTCCAAAAACAAAACACTACATACAAGGTACAAAAGTGATGGGATCCCACGAAAATCGAGGGCAACCCTCAAATTTTATAGGCACATACAATGTTTTTCATGAACTTTCTAACGCAATTCAGATATTTGTGCCTGGTAATTATCATCTCATGTTGCTGAGCTGATGATGAAAGGTATAAATTAGGATCTGATGATGAGATCCCATGAAAAATGTTTGTTCAGCGATACTTTAGCCAATTGTCAGCCGATTTGGATGATTATTTTTTTCTTTGAAAGAGTATTTTCCTGGACTGGTCCCGTTTCAATTTGGTGAAGATCTGACGAAGAACTTCGGAGGTCGGCAACGGAACTCTTCAATAAATGATAGCAAAGGGATCGGGATTGCTGAAATCGCATGTTTTTTTAGTGTTTACACTAGTTCTTAACATAACATTGCGCCGGTACGCTGTTAATGGGTACGCTGGTACCTAGGTACCACTAAAAAGTGAAAAATAAAAAACTTTTTACCAAAAATACAACCGATTTCCAAAATTTCTGTAATAATCTTTTGAAAAAACTAAAAAATCAGTATGATAAAAATGAATTACAGAAGGCGGGGAAAAATAGTAAACTTGTATGGAAATTTGTTAAAACTCATACATTTAGATCAAAAAATGCCGAACCTCCGCTTGATATACTATCAACAGAGATGAGCCCATCCGAAGCAATCAATAAATCAAACCATTTTTTTGTTAACGTTGAAAAAAACTTGGCTGAAAAATCATTAAATTCAAGAATTATTTCCCAACAAAACTCGACCACGACATCCTCTACACTAAATTCTTTTGTTTTATTAGATACCGACGTTAATGAAGTAGTCAGAATTATAAACGGGTTAAAGGATGTTTGTGCTACTGGGTGGGATGACATACCTAATAATATACTTAAACGATTTAAATACTTACTTGCCACTCCTCTAACCCACATTTTTCATCTATGCTTATCTAAAGGAATATTCCCAAAATTGCTTAAAAAGGCTGTGGTCACACCTGTATTCAAATCTGGAGATAAAAACTACGTGTATAACTACAGACCCATTTCAGTTTTAACAGGCCTCTCAAAAATTTTAGAAAAAGTTATAAACAGTAGATTGGTAAAATATCTAGAATATAACAGACTATTATCAAACAGTCAATTTGGTTTTAGGGCCAAAAGATCAACTAGCCAAGCAGTTCACGAATTGACTAACTATGTTACTACCAACCTAGACAATGGTATGCACACAATTGGGATCTTCCTAGACCTTGCCAAGGCTTTCGACACAATTTCTTGTACTTTACTTTTGCACAAGCTTTAAACACTTGGGATAAGGGGTGAACAACTTCTGCTATTTTCTGATTATCTCAGCGATCGTCATCAGTGTGTTACTAGGAGGAACTCGGATGGGTTTTATTTAGTCAGTAAGAGTCTAACACTCCCTTCTGGTTTACCCAAAGCAGGAGGAGTCATTTGATGATTTCCCATCCTTAAAAAAAAGATGCTACCTTGTGGAATACCAAAACTACTATTTTTAGTTCAGAGCTTGTATGCTGACCAATTTTAACACACTGATGACGATAGCTGAGATAATCAGAATAATTATATACATAAACAATAAATGAGTCCAGTCCGAAAAAATACTCTTCCAAAAAAAAAAGAATCATCCAAATTGATAACAAACATTTTTCATGGGATCACATTATCAAATCCTGACTTATACTTTCCATCATCAGCTTAGCAACATGAGATGATGATTACCAGGCACAAATATCTGAATTGCGTTAGGAAGTTTACGAAAAATAGTGTTTGTGCTTATAAAATTTCCCTCGATCTGACTTGGTGACAATGGGACCACTTCAGAATTTTTAAAATCGGTCCAGAATTGGCGGAGAAATCGGTGAACATACATAAAAAATCGTATATTTATCGTAATCCTTCGTAGACTTTATCTCTGTCATCTCTGACATAGACTAGAGTCATGAGCAAACCCATAACAAATAAAAAAATAAAAATACAACCGAGTTGAGAACCTCCTCCTTTTTTTGAAGTCGGTTAAAAAAGATACATACAGCCGAGAATAGAACCTCCTATTGTTTGAAGAAGTCGGTTAAAAAGAACTGGCCAAGTGCGAGTGATGGACAGATAGACAGACTGACATACTACCAAGTGATCCTATAAGGGTTGCATTTTATACGGAAATCGGAACCCTAAAATTGTCTCCAAACAGTATAATACCTGTTTGACCTCTCGCCGCGACTTCGAAATGGCGGCGAGCGGCTATGCCAGCTTCCATTGTTTGAACCCCTTTCAGAAGAAACATGTTTAGTTGTTAATTAATACATACGTAACTCAATGCATTATTTAACTATTTTACCAAGTATTTGATATAATCGATCGTAAATAATTTCCAACAAAACATTTTTTTATCTTGACTGCTCGGAATGAATTTGAAGCAGTGCGTCGGTTTAAAGATTATTCATTGTTAGCCTGAGGAACAAATTGCATTACGTGTTCATTCTGGGCAGTACTTCAACTTCCATACTTAGATTGGCAGTCGTCAAATAAACCATGTCAGAGGCCCTTGAGGCGGTGCAGAAACTTTGACACTATGAGGTCTATGGGGTCGTTAGACCTTACTGCCCACGCGATAAGAAGAAAAAGAGTAAAAGACTTAGATTGGCATTGTATTTCATTGAAAATAATACGAATAAAATGATGTACTTAGGTACGTTAAAATACCACATATTTATTTTTAACGATAATATTGAAAAATACATTTTATACATTACTAGACTACCTCCATAATGGTTAGGGACATTTAATGAGTCAGTGAATTTCTCTAAGTCCTTCTCTTGATCAAGTAGCTCTCGGGGTCCATCTCTCCCTTGATATTTTAGACACATATAGAGGAAAGGATATCTGGGTTTCGAATACTGGGAAGCTTAAGGTGAATGCTCCAGGGTAGCCCGCGAAATTCAAATATTTTCGATAAGTTCGAAAGAATAATTATTTCTGAAATATTCATTCTTTCGAACTACATGAACTTAAAGGGCTATATTGATGATTAAAATGGTTATAATTCTTTAGATAAATACGCGTTACGGTCGCGGATCGCATTTGGTCCACATACAGCTTCACACTGACCGGCAAATTGCAAAAAACATAAAAATATTTGAATTTCGCGGGCTACCCTGGAGCATCCACCTTAATAGAATGTGCTGCCGTCTCGTCCTCCTCCGTTGTCCTCTACGCATGCACTGTGTGTGTTTTTGTTGTTGTTTGTTAACGAACTGGATTTTTTAAGTCTTTCTTCTGATTTAGCAGCTCTGGGGGTACATCTCTATCCGTGGAATAGTATCGCTTGACGGCGTCACATACGACATGCTCTGTAACAAAGAATTATACAAATTATCGTAGCCCATAGGTATTTTATATTTTTTGTTTATCTGTATTCAGTCACAAACTTTGAGCGGATGTAGTGAGTGGGAATTGTCTTGAAGTGCTCATCTTCCAATGAAAATAACTACCATATTCAGTAGACAGGCGTAGGTACAGCGGGTCTAAAAAAGCCAAGTGGCTTTTTTAGCAGAATCAGCCAGCACATCAAGCAACCCTCTTCTTGAGGAGCTCGTGGCTAGATAACAGCCGCATGGATCGATCTTCAAGGTTAAGCAACGCTTGCCAGGGTTGGTCTGTGGATGGGTGACCATCTTAATACTACTCTGTCAAGAAAGTACCGGGAAAAGATCAATAATACACAAAATGTCTGTTATTCATCCAAATTTATTTTATCACCTTCAAAGTATGCTCCTTTAGAAACGATACACTTGCGCCAACGAATAATCCATTCATCAAAACATTTTTTAAACGCTGCTTCCGGAATTGAGTTCAGTTCTCGCCGCGAATTCTCCTTTATGTCTTCTATCGATTGAAAACGGGTGCCACGAAGTGGTAATTTGAGTTTAGGAAAAAGAAAAAAGTCAGCAGGAGCCATATCTGGTGAATATGGTGGTTGCTGGATGGTATTTGTTGAGTGTTTGGTTAAAAATTCGTTCACAATGATAGCCTTGTGCGAAGGCGCATTGTCGTGGTGCAAAATCCAAGAATTTTCTTTCCACAAATCTGGCCTTTTTCTTCGAATTCGCTCTCTTAAACGCCGCATAACGCTCAAATAATATTCTTAATTTACCGTTAGACCTTCCGGTAAGAATTCAGAGTGCACAACACCGCGATAGTCAAAGAAAACAGTCAACAACACTTTGACTTTTGATCGACTTTGGCGTGGTTTTTTCGGTTTCGGTTCAGTTGGAAGGCGCCACTCCGAAGTTTGTTGACTAGTTTGCATGTCAAACTCGTAAACCCACGTCTCGTCACCAGTAACAATGCGTTTCATGAATGTTGGGTCCGAACTGACTCGTTCTAGCATGTCCTCAGCGACTTTCATGCGATTGAGTTTTTGGAGAAAATTCAGATCTTTTGGGACTAGCCGAGCAGCAACATGTTTCATACCTAAATGATTAGTTAAAATGGTACGGATCGACTCGTGAGATACAGAAAATTCGGCGGCTATCTCTCTCAGAGTTGAATGGGGATTTTCAGTCACTATTTCCTTCACTTTTGCGATGTTAACTTCAGTTGCAGACGTTGACGGCCTACCAGAGCGAGGCAAATCTTCCATCACATCTCGACCGCTTTTGAACGCTTTGAACCACTCATAAGCACGAGTTTTTGATAAAGTCGAATCACCGTACCTAAGCCTTCTGTAACATTTTCAGTGACTCCAAACACGAAATTCCATTGGCGATGCAAAATTTAAGACAAACTCTTTGTTCGATATTTTTGTCCATTATGAAATTCGCAATACACACTATATATGATATTACTAAAACCAGCACTGTATTTAATATAAATAACAGATGCAACTCAAACTCCGCGCCAAAATGGAAAACAGTTGTGCCAATCTAACAACTACAAAAAAACAAAAATTTGAATTTGGAACCATAAAAAAATCATCCATTCCCGATACTTTTTTGACTGAATGTATAACAAGTTTTCTCCGTGTCTCGGAAAGCACGTTAAGCCGTTGGTCCTGGCTGTCATTTGTACATCTTTGTCAGTCGTTACGGATTGTCAGAAGCCAGTAAATTTGACTCCAGTCTAGCCAAGAAGTACCGTGTTACCCAGTTAATGGGTTGTGGAGATCTGGTAGGCAGCCGCTCCATGTAAAATACTGGTATTCAGCTAAATCCGGCTTGACTGGAAGCCGACCCCAATATAGTTGGGAAAAGGCTAGGCAGATGATGATCAAGCAACCCCCTTCCCCCCGGACCTCTGTGTGGTGCAGACGTGTTTTAAGTCAGCAATTTTTTCGAAATTTGTTTTAAATATTTAAATTCAAATAACAAAAGTTCGCGCGAGTACCAGGCGCACATAAACAGTACAAATTAAAGCAGCGCATGACGAGTGCTACCTACAGCAGCTGTCTCTGCGCATCAACTGCGTGAGTATTAGCTAGTTACCAATAGGTTCAAAACCACACCCTCGCCGCTAATCACCTACACGCTTATTGCCCATAAGCAACGCTACGGTTACCGCCTACCAGCCGATAGTGCGTGTGCACTGGGAGCGTAGTTGTTGCCAGGGAGCAGGCGCACGCGTTCAAGTTAAAGTAAATATGCCACTTCGATGAACTCCGCCGCAAATTGCGACCTCCTCAGAACCTTTGCTTTCCCCATACCGCGGTGGCTCAGAACTAAGTATTCCCACCTGCGATTTTGATGAAGAAGATCTTGGCAAACTTTCTAGAAATGTATGCTTGCGCCCATCGAAACGTAAATTTGACCATGAATATAAAGCGGAGTGGCAATCTTTCAAAACCGAAATCATGAGTACATACACAGAAAACTTGGTCCGACACTCAAAATAATAAATTCGACAAAATACTTACTAGCGTAAGCGAGATACGAGAGGAACATCGTGAGCTGCGGAAATCCAAGTTCGATGAAATAATTGCAAAAATATCTAAACTGGAAAATGAACGACGCGATCAACAAAAATACATTCAATCACTTGAAAATAAATTGGAGTACATGGAGAGAAGTATAAAAATGCTGAACTATCGAGATACGTAACATCCCTAAGAGCGAACAGAAAGAGACCACCGCCGATCTGATCAAAACAGTAAAAAAATTGAGAACGGCTGTCAACATAAACATTGAAACAGCAGGGATACGAGACATTTTCTGGGTTAACACCAAATCTGTCAGTTATAAACCTATAATCGTCGAATTTACCAGCAAGCTTGTAAAGGAGAATATCGTAACTGCCGTGAAAAGGTTTAACAACGAAAACAAGAACGGCAAATTAACACTACCCACATACAAATAAAAGGGTCGCAGACCCCGATATATGTTATAGAAACCCTAACGGCAAACGCGAGGAAGCTCTTTTATTTGTGCAGAGAATTTGCCAAGGAACACAATTACCATAGTATAAAGAGAAGGGAAGTAGGTTATCTTCATACAAACGCACCGCGCGCGGCTTGTATGTGTGCGCCATAGTATGTATATATATGCATCGACGCACGCACACTTTAACAAAATCTCGACCCGTTTCACAGTGCGCCAGTCGGGGCTAACACTGCACGAGGTTCGCGCGTCGCGGCTTTTCGGCACCGCTAAATAAAACCAAAATGTCTGATAATCGCAGGAGAACGTATTGCTGTGTGTTTGGGTGTCTTAATAATTCATCGATTCCAGAATTGTCTCTGTTCAGATTACCTATTGAACAGGAAAGGTAAGCTAGTTACTTATTCTAGTAGATATATAATTTTTACTTGATGATGAGATACCTACTTACTTATTTTTTGTTGTATTAGTTTTCTATCACTCAGAGGAAGTAGGTAGGTAGGCCTAATTTCCTACTAGAATGTATTAGGTACTTTTGATCTGTCAATTGATTTGCCGCTATTGCTTTGTTTACGTTTAGTTATGCTGATTTCTCAGTATTGTAGGTATAGTAACTAAGTACCTACCTACAGTTATAAAATCGTAATTCAAAATAAGTAATTGACTAATTGTAAATCAGATATACATATAAAGCAAAGTTCGAATCATAACAACAAATTCGATTATAGTCTAAGAGACAGTCGTTAGTTTTTTTAATGTTGTTTTGTATTTACAGTGATTCTTTTAATTATTCTTGATTATTAATGATTCTGTTTCTTTCATCGTTTAGATAAAATCGGCCTCACAAACTCTGTACCCGGACAATACAATAATATAAATTAAAATTTATCTAATAGTGACAACCCTAAGACAGTAGGCAATTGTATCGCGGATTGGGCCGGAGATAACCTACTTCCCTTCTCTTTATACTATGCAATTACTCTCACTGCTGGGTAACGCATGGACGGATATTCCTACGGAAAGTTGAAGGGCAGAAGCAAATTCGAGTGGATAGTGAACTATTCAATGCTATTATTAAATTTAAGTGCATGCAAAGTTTAAATTTATCTTTTTTGGTTTTAACTTTTTTTATGTTTACCTTCAATGTTTACTTTTAAAACAGTCTGCCAGAAGCGCCTAGGCTTTTTGTTTAAAGCAATAGCACACTGCACCGCAACTGATTGCTCACACTTTAATCACACTCAAAACACAACCACACAAATGAATAACACAGTCGTCACTCTCTTTTATCAAATTAAAACCACATCTGATAGCTCTATTGCAAACTTATAACTGCAACCGGACATATGGCTGGTACCTCTGATTCTCTTATAACAAAATTCGATACTTCCAACTTGAGTATAATTAATGACCTTGATGCTACGGGTAATGCTGACTGTACGAAGCTCACTGAATCATCTCAATGTTCTCTTGTTTTAAGTAATACCACTGGTACCCTTTAGTATTCTTTGTTTGAACATTCGCAGCATATACTGTAACTTTGATTTGCTGCTGCTTTGATAGCGGCCATCAATATAACAGTAGATATCAAAGTTCTTACTGAATGTTAGACAAAAAAGGGAGTCACACCTCCCAACTTACATAACTATAACGTGTAGTATACTAAGAACACCTTAAACCAGAATGATGGTATAGTAGCATATGTTCGAACAGAAATCAGTGTTGTGGCCTCTGAACCAGACATAATGGAAGGTAATTGTTTACAACTAGACACGGCCCGTCACAGTATAATTTGTTCTTTTCGTCCTCCTAGTTACAAAAATCTTCAACTCTACCTAGCATCACTTGATGAGATTCTAAAAAAGATACGTACGGACGTCGTGTTTACTGGGGACATCAATATCAACACGCTGTCATGTGATATAAATAACAGTTATGCAAATGAATACTTATGTATCATGGCATCGCACGGCCTGCAACAGGGTATTTTATACCCAACTAGAGTAAACACATGCCTAGACCATTTTATGGTAAGAACAAAGAAACGATGGCAAACAATAATCTTTCCAGAGCTAACGGACCTACACTCCGGTGGAGGCGACTTAAACGGGTTGAAAAAAAATTACCACGTCCTTAGCGTTACATGCTCGTAACCTAATAATTTAGTACTACACTTGCGGCACACTAATACCAATGTAAAAGATTTTCAGCGTTAGACACAGAATTAGTATCATATTAGGTGGGCACTTGATAGTTTGAATACTATCTGTATGTTTTACATTTATGAATTCATAGCATAAATTAATCGTCTGTGGATTATGAAACGCTTACCAAGCGTCTTCCTGCTAATTCACCGAGAAGATGTTCCAAAAGGTCGGTAGACAAGCAAGGAACTGAAAGTAAAATCGTTGTTCTTAGTTCATGTTTAAGACCTATTGATCGATATCGCAATACATAATAATTACGACACATTTCATGAGAAATGTAACATATAGTGTACATATATGAATAAATGAAAAAAAAAAGATCGATTATGCAGTTGTGTACCTACTGCAATTTTTTTTTACTGTTAATAGGTACGCGCTTGACCACCATCTCACCTGATGGTAAGCGTTGATGTGGTCGAAGATGGAGCACGCTTGCCTAGAAGTAACCTATTCACTCTTGACTTAAAGACTCCTAGGTTGTAGCTATCGGGAAACACAGAGTCCGGCAGGGAATTCCACTCCTTAGCTCACTATGATAGTGTTCCAAAAACGTTTTCGTTAGCTGTTCCGGCGTGAAGTACTGTCTCACCTTTGCTAGGATCCCCAACTTCCTTGCAGCCACTTGGGCTTTTGCCTCTATGAAAGGGCCAAAATTGAGAGTAGATGTTAATATAATATAACCCCAAGAAGCTCAAGTTGGTCGGTTATCGGCACGGTTGCACCTTGGAAAGATGGAGCTGGGTGAAATTGGCTCCTTTTGGCGGCTTAGCAGCATCGAACTTGACCAGATTGGCATCACCCCATTCAGAGGCAGACTGTAAGGACACATTCAAGCGCTCAACCATAGCCTCCCGGAGAGACCGGATCCGCTGTACTTTTCTGATTAATTTCGTTGCAGGATCCAAGACAGTTGAATCGTTTCTCCGGGACTCTTCGGGTTTCATTGGCTCGGCGTTTTTCTGGTGGTCGCCACTGTTGATTCTGGCTTTCAGGAGTTGCAGTGGTTGGGAATGTGTGGCGGGCTTGTCCCATAAAAAAAAAAATACTCGACTCGAATCCACAAGGAGAAGCAGGGGGCCTCGCACCACCAGGATCCATGCAGACGCGAAGATTCCGCAAACAAGGAAGCAAACAAGTTCGCTTTCTCCTCAGCGGAGTAGGCAAGCGTCCCGTCGGGTCTCAGCAGTGGTGGTAGCCAGGGACCAAAAAGCCTTACTACCTGCTGGGTATGAAGCAAGTTTGTTTCCTATTCGGCTGATGTGGTCAAACCGTGCCCTCCACAACACCTTTTTGCAGGATTTGGCAGCCCTGTTGAAGGCTCTCTTCTTCCGAGTCACGTCATTTGCTATGCGCGTGCGAGCGCCGACCCATGCCAGGTAAGCCGCGTGCTTAAGCGCATCAGCGCGATTGCACTCGGCACCAAACCATGGACGAGCTTCGACAGACATAGTTATGTCAGAGAACGGAATGTAGTACTCCATTCCCCTCCGCAACACATCCGTCACGGCGTCCGCGCACGACGAAGCATCAGTCGAAGAAAAGCAATTAGACTGCCAAGGATAACATGCGAAGAAAGATCGCATGCCATCCCAATCTGCTGACCTGTACTGCCATACCCGCCGTGTGCCTCTTGGGCTAGGATCGGGCGGGGAGTAAACGGACACAGACTTCACCAGACAGTGGTCGGAACTACCCTGTGGTGAAAAAATCGACACCGAATAGAGGTCTGGATCTGTTATCAGCAAAAGGTCCAAGCAATTGGCAATGTGCGTATCAACATCCGGCACCCTCGTTGCCTCCTGGACCAGCTGGGTAAGATTCAGCGCTAGGGCTAGCTTTCTCGTTTCTCGTCCAGCATGGTCTGTGCACTGGTATGGGAAGAGCCAATCCCGATGGTGGGCGTTGAAGTCCCCCAGTAGCACCAATTGGGCAGAAGGGTATCGTTGCTGAGCCGCATTCGCCGCCTCACTCAGGTGCTGTGTGAGCTCAGTTGTCTCCAAATCACCGCTGTGTGAACGGTAGACACAAGCGTAGACAATTTTATCCAGGCCTGTGTCCACTAAAACCCACAGCGTTGAGAACCTGGAGTCCTCAAGATTATGGAGACGCCGATAACAGATGTCGTCACGGACGTACATACATACGCCGGGCACGTGGTTTGAAATGGTGCTCCTGGGTAAACCCTGGGTAGGAAAGGTAAGCATGTCTGACGGACATTTGATCTTCATCTCGAAAAGGAACAAGAGTGCTGGTTTCTCAGTCTCCAGGTGGTGATGGACTGCGGCGAGATTTGAGTGCAGACCTCGAATATTGCTGAGGTGCACTTTGTGGGGGAGGATGTGCTGCCGCTGTACAGCTTTTCTTCTTTTGTTCCTTTTGGCCATAAGTTTCGAGTGAAGAAAGGAGAGGAGAAGGAAGTGAAATGAGGTTCCAAGCTGCTACCCTCAGGGAAGCTCTGACAGGACGACATCATTGGGGGACTAGTCTGAACACTGCGGGCACGCCCGAGCCTCCCCGGGAATGTCCATCGGGTCCTCCCCCGTCTGGTCGCCGGCCAGCACGATGGCGCACTCCGGGATTTTTCGACAGTTGGCGGGCAGCCTTTCATGTGTGGCTCACTACTTGGGCCCCCAACTACCTGCGGTCGGCCAGCGGCGCACCGTGCCTCAGATCCCGCTACCCTCCGCAACTATTCTCCTGATACGCCCATATCAACGCGAGCCTGGTCGGTCTGCCTGCATTGGAACAACTATTTCGACCCAGCTCCTCTGAATTGGCTACACTGGGCATCGTACCGGAACACGGCTAGGCCGCTTGGCGGTACGTCTTTGCCCAGTGGGTGGTCATAAGCCATCGGCCGAAGCCTACCACCAGAAATTTATCTGCTCTTTAGTTCAAACGCTGTTACAGTTATTCTTTGGATAATGTCTGTTCCATCTGCTCCAATCACTCCGACGGGCAACCGCCATTTTGTATTTGATTATTTGCCAGTGGCGGCGGGAGCCACGTGGTTGGATGCGCTTTACGACTATTTTATGAATGGCACTCGCTCATGTTAGCTCATAAATATTAGATAGATGAGTCAAGGCATTACATAAAGTAATTCCGGAATATGGGTGTACAAGATAATATCAATGATACTTTACTTACCATTCTGCGAGGTGTCTTCTTTGCACAACGTCCAGTGCCGCAGAGTGATCACCACGCCGTCACCGCCAGAGAAAGCCGGAGTGGAAGCTGAAACATTATTACAATGTTATGAGTATCGGTGTAGGTAGTTAACAAGCTAACAGGCACAATTCCTGATGTCAAACAAGAAAGTTAGTCAAAAATAACTCACCAAAGAAGTCATGATTCTAGCAGGAATTCTGATCTCCTAATCCAGTATCCTCATAATCTCCGCCCTCGTTTGGCGACACAGGAAGGGAACAGTAATCGAGCATTACAATGCACAGGATATAAAGCAACTTAATCATATTACAGCTGTTGACGGCGACACATATGGCATAGGAAGTTGTTCTGTAACAAAGAATTATACACATTTGGCATACATTTTTGTAGCCCATAGGTACTAATATATGTAATTTATTTATTTATTTGAGTGAGAATTGTCATGAAGTGCACATCTTCCAATAGGGTAGTGGACTAAAAAATCGAATTATTCCGTCAGAAAGAAAATATAAAAAATATCCGTAAGTATTTTTTTCTTTTTCACGTAAACAAAATTTTTGACGATACAGTGTTCTGAAAACTCGTGTAAGCTAAATATATATATATTTATTTTTTAAGTTTTCTTTTCCTTTTAATTTATCGCATTTGATTATTTGACTGTGTCGTCGGGAGCCATGTGGCTGTGCAGTAGGTATCGGCACATCTTGCTCGAATTGCATGCCTTTTCGAGTTTATGTTTTGTGAATGACACTTCCTCATGTTAGCTTATAAATTTTTAGATAAGTAGGTGAGGCAAGCCATTACGTAAAGTAATTCCTGAATAAATACAAGATAATGTTAAAGATAGTTTACTTACCATTTCGCGAGGTGTCTTGCTTCCGGAACGGCCAGTGCCGCAGAGTGATCAACACGCCGCCTCCACCAGAGATAGCCGGAGTGGAAGCTGAAAAATCATTCAATGTTATGAGTATCGATGTACATAGTATACAAGCGTGTTTGTAAAGTTCAACGACGTATTCACAACCTCCTTATTGGTTATGAAATGTGGCAAGGACAAGAAAGAGCACGAGACTCTCTGCTGCTGGAGCGGTTTAGGATTTTTTTACATAGATGTGATGTAGCGAATAGACGAAGTAAATAGACCAATCAAATGACTTATTTTTTTTTTTCATAGCAAAATGACTTATTTTTTTTTTCCGCGTATTTCTGGTGAAAAAGGCTACCTACCAGAACTAGGCACTTTGATGTACACAGTCACTCATATTCACAGCACCGCTTCGCTTTCTTACCTCATACAACTCAGATTTTTTCCTAAAATATGAATCGAAATGTGTCCTAGGATCAAGACAAAAATAAAATTGAAACAGTAAAGAAACGTTTAACACATAATTAACTTACTTGGAAAATCCAGATGTCGTGAAAACAATTCTGTTTCTTTGCTATTCATGATTGTCACGCTTTCAGTGCGCACGGTTGGGAGTCTGGGTAACTACTAGCATTAACGACGAGCTTTTGCGGGGTTCTCATGGTAGTTTTCGGAAATTATACAGTGGAGACAGATAGATGGACTTATACTGGATGAAAGAGAAATAGCAACACTCGACCAAGGCATCGTGTGACTACAGCGCCACGTTTGTGGAACGTTTATGGCGCGAACTTGAAATAGAGTGTTGGGAAGCCAAAAAGGAACCCCTTCTTTTAACATAAAAAAAAATACAAAAGAGCTACTTAGATGATCTTTGGGATCTGCGACAAATGCTCGCTTTGTTTGTCAAAGGATTATCGTCTTTAAGTAGGGTCGAGATATTTTAATAGTTTCAACATTCAAGTACGTTGAAACTTATTTTTTTTTTATCAAAGGGTTTTTACGTAGGTAATTTGAGTAATAGAAAACCCCTTCCTCTTTGTTAGTAAAATGTCGTTGATTTCAATAGTTACTCTAATCATCAACAAAGCAAATCCATGACTAACACAATAGGGTAAGTATATAAAAACTCTTTTAAAATTATTTAAAAAAATAATTGCGCCTAGAGGTAGTTTATGTCGGGTACATTAATTAATTGGGATGAACAATAAATCATAGTAGCTGCCTTATGAATAGGCCGTATAAACTGTTATTATGTATGGCATCTGAAATTATTACTCCAATATTTCGTAGCCCAGAATATGTTTTACGCAGAAAATTATAACTCCTTCACCACACAAATGGTGAACTCCTATCTCGATAGATGGCGTTGGGATCGAATTGAATCGCGGTATGGTTTCGTTACATGCCCGAGTATAACCTCTACCTCTACGAAACCGAAGTACTTATTTATATAAATCTCACAATATTTTACTATTTTGCTATTTTTGTAAAAGTCGAGCGGGGACTGTCCCTCGACTTTAGAAGTTTTGAATGAAATATTATTGTTCTTCTTTTTATTATTCTTGATTTAGGATTTGGGGTAATACACGTCTGAAACCTTACTTTATTGAAATTAAGTTCCTTGAAGAGGACACGTGGGGGGATAAACTTTGAATTCAATTTCCTACATTTTAGTGAGGTATATTTTTGGAATAGTCTCCTCGAGTCCTTTATCTCGAAAGGTTTTGAAAATTATTTTTTTAAGGCATAATAATTATGGTGCAAAAGTCGGCAATTTAAATTTTTATATACCCAGTGTTACTCTCACAGTAAACACGAATCTAACGACACCTCTCAAAAAGCTTTAGCTTGATCCATCGAGCCGTTTAGGCTCTAGGGCCTGCCAAAGAAATATACATACGTACATACACACACTCGAAAAACATAACCCTGCTTCTTTCGCAGTCGGGTAAAAAGTCATAATTTGAGGTTTGGCTCTCGCCTGTTTCCTCCTCCAATATTGGATCGAATTAAAAGATATGAAGAAGGATGTACACTTACTGTGTTTTTTTCTTATTAGTAGTTGCCAAATTTGTACATTAGGGCTCTGTTGACTCTATATGGTTCGTATACGGTTAATATATCATCATCATTATTAGACTGAGATCCCAGAGCTGCCAGACCTCCCTTATATTCTCATTAGCAAAATGCCGGCAAGCTTAGGTCGACGGGCAATTTATTTCTTATTTGTGATGTATCAAAGGTATTTCAGTAGTCAAGGAAATAGTTTTGCATCCTTTCAGACTTTAGCTTTAGTTATTTGGACCCAGTAACTAATCAGCCTTGTGATGGGTTTCACTCATACTGTGAAACATACGTAAAATTAGTACCCAGACTTTAAAAATACCTGATACCAAGGCCCCAAGTCTGCTATTTTTTATAAATTCGTCATTCCAACACGATCCCATTGTCATTTTGCTAAAAGTTCGTAATCTGCTAATTCATAATGGTTGATCACTGGTCGGTCAATTGTCTCGTAATAGAATCGTTGTAGAAAGACATTTTCGTATTGCCATTATTATAAAACCCGTTAGTAGACATTATTTTCCAAAAACTACTTTTTTTGAACTGAGTTATGCTAGATTTATTATATATATTATTTATTGAATGAATGAATGATATTTATTTGATAGAATTTATTTGGAGTGTCATTGGAAAGTCATAATTACGCTTTTATATTAGTAGATTACCAAACTTATCACAATCAAACATTATGAAATCAATGATAGACCATTCTGACCAGACCAGACTTGAGGCCCTGGAAATAGGCCATCTGTCTAAGTCACCAGGTTTGCTTATTTTAAAAGAACATACTAACACTACTCTATACCACACATATTGTTGGTGTGATAATGGAGCAGGTCTGGCAGCTCTGGGATCTTCTCAATTTGGTGTGTTTCTATTGGCATAATTATAACCTCAAAATCCGGAAGCTTTTTGGATATTTTGCTATTTTTAGAAGTGTCCGTGATTTTAATTAAGTTTCCGTCGTATGCATTATTTAGAACACACAAATTATTATCACTTATCTTTTGGTTCTTAAGCGAACGATGTATGGACGCATAGCAATATTACGCTTTATAGGCAACGTGATTATATATTGTGTGAGTGGAACTGGAATTGAAGTCCGAAACTTACCAAAAATTCCCGGAGAAACAAAAGACAATTTATGCAATGACGTAATAAAAATCGGTAAAACACTGGATCTTAATATTGATTCCTCCAAAATACGGGACATTTTTAGAATTCCAGAAAAAGATGGCTCAAATCCTGTTATTGTTGAGTTTACCTCTGTCTTAACAAAGATACTGTCTTGCGAGGTGTAAAATGCTTCAACAAGCCCAAATCTAAAGGTAATAAGCTGAACACAACTAAAATAAACTCTACCTACCCACCAAAACCAATTTATATTTCGGAACCTTAACACAAAAGACACAAAAGTTGTACTGCCAAGCAAGAATGTTTAAGAAGAGCTACGCATGCACTTTCTGCTGGAATTAAAATGGTATAGTGTACCTTAAAAAAATGTGGATTCTCCACAGATTCGAGTAACTAGTGATTTAGACCTAGATAAATTAGGAGTCTCAGAATGACAAATAATGTCTAAGTTAAATTATATGTTTTTGATATTCAAAAACAGCTTATAGCTGCTGTTTTTATTGTATGTAGTATAATATTCAATTTTGACTTTGTTTCACACACTCACACTCCACATCATTATTTATCCCTTTATACTGTTAAATTGCGGACAGTTCTATACACACATGACCACTGAAATATATGTTTTTTCAGTTATAATCCATGTAGTGAAGTACCTTTCCTTTGCCTTTATGAAACTAATAGCAACATTTCACACAAAAATTAAAGTAAGCTCTTTTATTATTTTAGGCGTTCGGATTATGATTCAAACTTTCTCTTGTCATAATTTTTTCATATTTTACATAGTCCTTAACGCACACACTTTTTACATTATAAGTATCTTATACCAATTACCAGTTATGGTAATGAAAACGTATTATGTAAATATAACTAAAATCAAACACATTCGGTAATATTAGCGAATTACCGGAGGACATAGATAGGGTGAAGATTTCACAGTCACTAACCGCTGATATTGGAGAATGTCACACACTTATAACCACGTCATCAGATCACCTTCTAGTACTGACGCAGAACATACGCAGCATCAACTGCAATTTTCCTGGACTAGAAATATTACTGACTAGATTAAAATTAGAATGTTTCGCTGAGGGCTGGCTTTCACGCACATCAATAATTCCCAATCTAAGTGGCTATCGTTTTGAGGTAACAAAAAATAATCTTAAGCAAAACGATGGGGTGGTAATTTACTATAGAGAAATCCTTCGGCTAACGGTTATAGAACCAAAATTTTATGATTGTAACGGTTTGGTTGCTACTTTATAATCGCACGGCAATCATTGCTATGTATCGCTCACCTTCTTTCCAGATCCATTCTTATACGACGTCCTCACAAAATATTCCAAGTTTGAGAATCTTGTTGTCATGTGTGACATTAATATTGCAATCAATCACAACAAATTAGAATTAAATGGCGAACGCTATCTATCTCTAGCTGCCTCCCAAGGCCTTCTTCCAGCCCATACTCTAATAACACGTAGTGAAAGTGATACCTATATTAGTGATACCCTACTAAAAGCAAATAGCTCTGCGATAACTATCGTTCCTACCGCTTCTTTGGCTGACCATTACCCTGTTTTGCTTAACCTGAACTTCAAAAAGAATACTCAATTCTCTGTAACATCCATTCAAAGAGTTGACACTGAAAGTGTAAAACATGACATATGTACTTAATATTGACCTAACTTCTATGTATGACTCACCAAATCCTAACTGTTCTCTAAATTACCTGACCAAAAATACGAAAGTATTAACTCTGTCAAGACGGAAAATAATAATAAAGCCGTGGATTACACAAGTCCTTCTGCGCTGCATGAAAAATAGGAATAAATTACACCGAAAATCAAGACTTTCTCCAGACAATGAAACCCTCAAAACCACCTACACGCGTTATAAAAACTTTTGCAATAAAGTATTAAAAAAAGTCAAAAGAGTTTTCGAGAAAGAATTGATGCGAACGGCAAAAAAGATAACAAAAAATTATGGAAGGTAATAAAACAAATCACAAAAACTTCCAAAAATACAAACCTTCCAAATGAGCTTCTGTCCCTTCCAAGTTCTCCTCAATCATCTCTGAATGCAATAAACAACTACTTTGTAAATGTGGGTAAGTCACTGGCTGATAAGATCGAGCAGAAAAGGGCGGGTATTAGCGCTGTTGCGAGTTTACGACTAGTTCTCATGCTCTCACACAACTAATATCGTTCGTTTTGGAGAGTACAAGTTAGGAAGAGGTGGAGCGTCTCATTGCCAACCTTAAAACAGACTGTGCTACAGGACATGACAAAATAAGCAGCTCTTTACTAAAATCATATAAAAAGTTTTTGGTTGCTCCGCTTACCTTCATATTTAAGTCCAGCCTTCAGTACGGGGTTTTCCCCGACAGCTTTAAAAAATCTGTAGTCGGCACTATTCATAAGAGCGGTGACAGGGGTCGTAACGAGAACTACAGGCCAATTTCTATACTCCCAGCTCTTTCAAAACTTCTGGAGAGACTGATAAATACGAGATTTGTGAGGTATTTAGAAACTAAACATCTGCTTTCTACAAATCAATACGGTTTTCGCGAACGCAAATCAGCGGATCAGGCTGTAAATGCTCATATAGACATTGTAAGCAATAATCTCGACAAAAAAATGCCTCACAGTTTTTCATGATCTGGCCAAGGCTTTTGATACGATCTCTGTCCCAATCTTACTCAATAAGCTAGAAGCACTTGGAATCAGAGGTACACAGTTAAACCTTTTTAAAAGTTATTTGTACGGGCGGCTACAGAGTGTTGAGATTGGTAACTACATTAGTGAGGACTTTCCAGTTACGTTCGGCATTCTGCAAGGCAGTATCCTGGGACCAACCTTAATCCTCGTATATATAAACGACCTCACGAGTCTCAAGCTTCTTCAAGGCAAAATAATTTCTTTCGCAGATGACCTTTGATGCTGCTCAATCTGGTTTTGATTCTGTGAGGGAATGGCTCGAGGACAATGTTTTGACACTAAAAGTGGATAATCCCAAGTAAATCTGCTTCAGTATACGGTCAAACGATATTAATCAAGAGCGTCATAAAATCATATCGCACTAGTGTGTTTCTAAAGTAGGTAAACTGTTCATGTCCCAAATTGGAACATGTTAAAACAATAAAATACCTTGGCATTACGAGTATAATAGACCCTCTGTGGTAGGATTAGGAAACTAATTTTCTTCTATAATACTCTCCGACACGTCGCCGAATCCTTTGTGCTGAAGCAGATATATTTTGCTCTCTGGCAGTCCCTCATAACTTACTGCATTACAGCGTAGGATCTCCTAAATCCACCTTAAAACCCTTGCTCAGCGTGCCATACTGAAAGTTTGCACCTTTAAAACACGTCTTTATTCCACCTTACTGCTTTATGAGTTATGTGGGGTGTTAACTGTAAGACAGCTCTATCAAATGCTGACGTATTGAAAAGACGCACAAAACATTTGGTTCGCCCTCAATTGATTTCTTTTAAAACTAAATTTAGCAATCGAGTTGCTCAGTTTATTGGCCCCTACATCTACAACAAGCTAAATAAAATTCCTTACGTATTCCCGCTGACTCAAAAGCTCTGCAAAATTAAAGTAAGTAATTACCCCCAAAAACTCACGTACGAGGATACAGAAAAATTGCTTGAGGTATCTTCATAAATAAATTAGTACTCATTTATAAATTTATTTGTCTATTCCATTATATATTTATTTATTCATTCATAGTAAAACATTAAAAAATCAATAACAAGTCCCAATTTTTCCGCAATTTCACTGACCCTCTCACACTCACTCAAAGAGAGGACTACTCACACACCTAACCATATTTTGTTTGTCATCCAACTTGTAATATTTTTCTGATCTTTTTTGTTATTATTATTCTTATTTTTCTCTGTCTTGTATTAGGCACGTACATTTTAGCGTGGAATCATTGAAATACATAATTAATTTTTTTGTAACTCAAGGGGATTGGCGTGCGCGGGCCTGCGGACGGCGAGCTTTGGGTGGCTTGCCGTCTGATCAGAACCAGGCCCGGGTCGACGGCGCGCTGTGTTCCACGCGCGCCTCATAGAGCTGTCAGCACAAAAGACTGGGCCCGCTATTGCGGACTTCGTTCGAAAGAGGCACCGTACCCTGGAACGCAAAGGGCACTAGGAGGAACACGGATGGGTTTTAGTCAGTAAGAGTCTGACACTCCCTTCTTCTTCACCCAAAGCAGGAGGAGTCATTTGACGACTTCCCATCCTTAATAAAAAAAAAGAAAAAGGGGATTGGCGTTGAGGCCTGTAATACAGGCTAGGCCTAGTTCGGCACCAAATGTTAATTCTGTTGTGTACACTATCAGTAGATTAAGCACTTTATTTGTGAAAAAAATTACTATTACTTCTGTGAATAAATATTACTATTACTATATTTTTGCGGGTATAGGCCGTATGGAGTCGGCCGGTGTCGTAGGGTGCCGTAAAAGAATAATACCAACCCTTCACTTCCCGTGGGTGTCGTCAGAGGTGACTAAGGGACTCGCTAGAGAATGGGCAGCAGCGTTCTTTGCAAAACTCAGCACCATATATTGCGATCGCCAACCCGACTGCCAAGCTTGGCGATTATGTCAAAACGCTCCCATATTGGGGGAGACCAATGTCCAGTAATGTAAATGATGAGAAGCTACAATAGTATGCGCTCGCATGGCAATGCCCAATCGACTTACAACGCCTGCCATAGAAAACATTGGCAGCTTCAATATAACGGCAACGTTCACAACAGATTGGTTTCCATACTCGTTCTACTTCTCCTTAGGGATTGATGGTAGAAACACTACGAAGAGACTTGACTTACTTTCACTTAAGTTCCTGTGTCCCCTAGATAGCAGAGGGCGTCTACAGTGCGCCGCCATCCCGAACGGTCTTGAGCTTTGCGCTTCATTTCGCTCCAGGTCTTTCCTAATTGCTTCACTTCTGCAATTGTCGTCCGGCGCCAGGTCTACTTAGGGCGACCACGTTTACGCATTCCTTGGGGAATTCAGTCTAGGGCTTGCTTCGGTATGTGTTCAGGATCCCGTTGGAGAGTGTGGCAGATCCAGTTCTACTTGCGGCGTTTGATCTGCTGGACTACAAAGAGAGGTGTAAACTAAATAGATTCCCGAACGTAGTTCTGGATTCTGGTAACTTGTCTCTACTTATTGTATTATAAAATTCAGCTCTAATTATGTTGTTTTTTTTTCTCGATATATTTGCATGCACTCGTGGATCGATGATCAAAGTCTGTATTGTTTTTTTAGTTTATACTATGAATTGTATGTTGTTGGCACTCTTTGGTGCAAACAGTAAGTATAGTAAGCAATTGTTACGAATATATATAATATAATCTTTGTTTTATAATAATAATAAAACATTTATTTCAGGTTACAATGATTATAGATAAATACCTTAACCTAAGTACACATAATTATAATAAAAAAATTCTTAGTAAATAAAACTTAAAACTATGTTAGTATCACTTAGTTGCACTAAGTCTTTGTGCGTTCCGGTGGAACTTGACCGTGAAAGCGGCGCAATACCACATCCTGTGGCCAGAAGCTTTCGTCCATCACCTGAGGGAGGTAGCATGTCGGTATGCGCACCACAAACGCCTTAAAGTTGACGTTGCGATGCGACTCCAGCAGCTGCACTCTCGGCGCGTACTTCAGCCACTGTCGCACGTACGTCACGATGACTACCGCGTCAGTGGTGTAGTGAAGACGGGAGAAATACACTGGGGAAATCGGCTTCCGTTAGGCTCCGCAGGAGCCCTGCCGCAGCGGTTCTTACAGCTACTCTGTCGGCGCTTCCTCCTTTGCATCGTCATCATCAGCCCGGTCTGCTTCCTTCATAGGCACGGGCTTTGCGGGGGGAGCAGTGGGAGTGCTCACAGTGACCTACGGGTCAGATGGTCCTCGTAGGTATAGCAGCGCTGCGGGAAGGAGCTGCAGGGACGGGAGGGGGGCTACGAGGCACGCTTGCGGCGCGCAACGCAGACTCAGCAATCGGCGCAGGCTCGTAACGTCGACGTGGTCGAACGTGACTGGAGGTCACTTGTTCAGATCCCTCGCCACAAACGTCGGCACGTCGTCAGGGTCGGTTGCCTTCAGAAGCGTGATGATATCTTGCACACTTTTCTTTGTCCCGTCGTGCCGGCGAGACACCATCTGGTCGAGTTTATTAACCGACCGGAACAGCAGCAGCTTCATAGCAGCAGTGTCGTCCTCACTGAAATTCGTTACACAGATCTGGATGGCGGACACCTCGTCCATCACGTCCAGTTTCTGCTGCAGGAACGCCAGCAGTTCATTTGGCACAAGTTTATCACTCATAGCAACAAACTTACGAGTGTCGGCTTGCGCCGCGCTATACGATAATGTGAATATTATGAACCGTGTCACAACGTCCGCCTCATAACACAACGCACACACGACGAGAAAGGGGCCACTCATATAAAGCAAAGAAATTCACACACACATTACAGTATTTTTTACAGATTTAGGTGCATTGCGCAATTCAAAAGTCGTTTTAAGCGAATCGTAGGCAAAGGGTAGTGCTGAGCACCTTACATAATTTTGTAGCTGGTATAATTAAGCGTGATTCATATTTTTCTAGCTAACTGTACCTACCACTTTAGTATAAACTTAAAATTAAATATTTGGCGCGAACAACGAATCGGGTTGAGTGAAACGTTTTATTATTTTCTTGTTTCTTTACAACGGTTTCTAAAGATATTTCGTGGAATATCAAATTAGCTAGAACGAGAACATACTCCGAAAGACAAGATAAACAATAAAAATATTTACTTTGTCAAAAAACCAAACTGCTAAATTAGAAAATGCCAATAAATTATCCATAAATTAAACTTGAAAATGGCAATTAATTAAATTTACAATGACCGTTTGCTACTAACTAATGACGTTTTATTGAATTCCTCCGTGCCTCGGAAAACACGTTAACCCGTTGGTCCCGGCTGTCATTTGGAGATCCTTGGCAGTCGTTACGGATTATCAGAAGCCAGAAATTCTGACACCAGTCTTGCCGAGAATTACCGTGTTACCCAGTCAATGGGTTGAGGAGGTCTGGTAGGTAGCTGCGCCACGTAACATACTGGTATTCACTTCAGCTGAATCTGGCTTGACTGGGATCCGACCCTAATATATTAGTTGGGAAAAAGCTAGGCAGATGATGAATACTTGTAGTAAAAGTTGGCACCACACATGCGCACACAACCCTAAAATACGTAAGTTGATAAAAGTAACAAAAATATAGAGGTAAAACTGCAGGTCTAAAAAGGCCACTTTAGCAAAATCATATTAGAATCATAATATTAATCACACAACAATCTGTCAAATTTCATTTTCATCTTTATCGCTAACGCATTAGGTTCAAGGTTGATTGGGAAAATTTTGCAGTGACGGGTAGCGTGATGTGCTCTCTGATTCTGTTAAAGTGGCCTTTTTAGGCCAAGAGCTGCGTCCTAGAGCTGTCATTGTTAATATTCCAAAGAAAATAACGACACCGACAGTCCGTAAACGTTGTTTGTATGCTGAGGGCCAATTCTGCAAATTTAAAAACGTTCAAATTCAAATCACATTCGCATCTCAATGCCAAAATGTCAAAAACGGTATTCTGCTAAATTTAAACGGACAATCAAAGTTGAAGTTTCATGCGATGATATTGCGAATTGAATTTTACAAAAAAAATGAACTGAAACGGTATTCTGCTATTTTTTTACCTGAAAGCCATTTGACAATGAAACAAAAAACGGTATTCGGAATCAGTTCTTATGATTTTCACTGTCATTCTTTCACTTTCAGCACAAAAACAGGACCGATTTAACCCTTAATTCGACAGATTTTTTTTGTATTAAATTTGTAAAATCGTTACAAATTTTGTTACTTATCTTGTAGGGGATTGTAGAAAAAATACCTGAAAAAATCTACCGGCTTCAGTTTCCTGAAAAATCTACGTCCACTATAATGGACATCATCAAGTTCATAAGAAACAGATACACTTCAACTATGTGCAGTATACTTCCCATTATCAAAGAGAAAGAATAAAAAAAACCAGTGATTCCGTAGGAAAATACTCGTTATATTTTAGAAAATTAGTCTTCTTGTTACATTGACTTGCGCTTAAAATACTAATAGGAACTCTGAAACCTTATAAATAAAAAAAAAATCACATATGTTTTGAACATAATAACAAAATATCTATTAAATTCTTCTTATAATAATCAATATTTATCTTATTCAAAAATAATCAGTCTCCTAGTTCTTAAACGTATCAAAAATATCAATCTAGATTAATCTTTAGTCGCCTGTCCACCTTACTTATTGTGGAAATTATAAAAGCAATTTCTTTTGGTTACTAAGCACAGCCTCTGCTTGCATTTAAAACAATGTATATTCGTTTTGTTGTTCTTGCAAAACTTGCAACGTCCATACGTCGTATATTCAGGCCAGTGGCTGAAACCATCATAACGCACAGAAACTGGAGGCCTCGGTGCACTTGGGTTTTGGATTAGCGCTTTTTTCGGTACAGGGCTTGGTGGATCCGTTTCAATTGATCTTCCCATTTGCCTCAATTCGACTGCCAACCTCTGTCTAAACTTTTTTAGGCTTATGTTTTTCAGGCTCCTTATGGCACAATTTCTCCTGTAGAGTAGCCAAGCATTGTTAACCGCTATATCTAACATTTGGCCAAAGATGTTCATGTACCAACAGCGGCTCTTAAAAGATGTTCTGTAAAGAGCTATCAACATATCGCACAGATCAACGCCTCCCATATGTTGATTGTAGTGTTGTACTAACTGCGGACATGTGACACCAATTTTTTTTTTCTGTTCTTTGCTCCATCTCTTGATTTCTTGAACTGGGTAAGCATCTGCATAAGAACAGGCCAAAGTCACAACTTTATTGTCTTACCATTTAACAATGGTGATCTTTTTGTCGTTGTCTACGACTTGGGTAAATGAACCTCTGCCTTTTTTTTTCAGTTCTTTGTCACTTAATAGACCCTTGCAACCTTTCAGTCTGTTTTGCCGTATAGTTCCGAGACTGAAAATTCCCCAGTTTTCGCGTAGATACCAGATCAAGTCGAGCGTTGTGAAATAATTATCGAAATAAACAGCACCTCCAGGATGTGCTGTTTATTTCGATAATTATTTCGAAATAAACAGCACATTTTGAATTGTCTTACAAAGGGCTAATACCATTTTAGCACCCAATGTCATTTGCTCTTCCTCTTCGGTAAAATCAATATAGCGGAAAGTGTCATCGCCACTGTACAATAAAAAATCATAGACGATTCCAGACGCACCAGCGCGTACTACGTTCTTGAAACCCCATTTATTAGGTTTCATGGGGTTATATTGTCGCCGATTTCCTGCTTTAGTACCCTTATAAGGTATAGTCATCTCATCTATGCTGTACTTTGTTTCTTCTTCCGTTGCAAGGCAGTTTCTTCTTATTTTTTCAATGAAGGGTCGTATCTTGTAATATCTGTCCTCATCTGAATTGACGTTGTCCACAAAGTGCAAGTTGCGGCGAATCTGCTCGAATCGTTTCAATGGCATAACGTCAGCCACTATGGCGTATCTGAATTCTGTAGACCAATAGTCTAGGTAGGAAGGCATTTTTACTATACCCATAATGAGAAGAATCATTAGAAAGTCTTTTAACTCCTCGATGGTTAATTCTATGCATTTACCTGTTCGTTGGGTTGAGTATAAGTTCGTGTTGTCGACGATATCAATGAGTATATCTGGTGAGAAAAAACGATAAAAAAAGTCTAACGGAGAATCAGTAGCCGGTAAATCAAACACGAAGTCGTTTGATGGAATGTCAGCCTTGTGTCTGAATTGCCCTTTTTTCCATTTGTAGCTCACAATTACTGTTTTTTTGGTATTTTTTGCTCGGACATTTGGCACAGCTTGTACTGGTAGTTTCCTCTTACGTCTGGTTATTCTTGTTGTTGATGGACTGGCAATAGACGAAGCATTTGACGATGGAATAGACAGTAATGAGGCCAAACTTGGTAAAGCATTAAAATTTACTTCACCAGTCGGTGGTAGCACACTGTTTATAATAGGAGTCAACGGAGGTTGCGCTTGGTTCAGGTTGTCTTCAACTTCTAATACAGGATTGTTGTCACTGCCACTGTCACTAACATGGTCCTCTGATGCATAATTTTCGGAGCTGTCTAAGATATGCATGCGCTCTATGTCTGAATCGATGGAAGGGCAGGGTGAGGAGGACAACTCTTCAGTTCTATAAATAGCGATTTCCTCTTCGTTCTCAGGTTCAGAACCGCTGTCTATATCTGATGGTGCATTTTCAGGCGGGACCAATCCTACTATACGATGTCCTCTAGACTTAAAGGTCTGAAAAATGAAAAGTGAGTGTGAAAAGGTGTAAGACGTTTTATCTACTGATCCCTAAAAATATATAACAGTACTTAAGATTCTAATAATACGGCAACGGGAAGTATACTAGACATACGATTTTGTAATTCGTTTTGTACTAATTTGACGAGGGGAAGAACACTGGACATAAGATTTAGAAGTTACTTTACTAGTAATTCGCTGACGGGAAGTATACTGGACATACAAATTGTTGACGTCGTAAAAACTAAATAAAACTAAATAAGATAATCAAAACATTATGAATAGCTTTCGAGGTATGTTATCTTTAGTTTTCAATAATATTACAAGAAAATAAACTGTAAAACAACGAATACAATGCAACTTACCGAAAGCCCGCGCAGCGAGTCCTTCCTCCCCGTCCCCGCCATCTTGCCGGCTACTGCTCGCGTCCCGTCGATGTGAGCGCTTTGTGGATTTTTGACAACGTAGTTAAATAGTTCGGGATGCAATTATAGTATCTCGGCCTTAGATATACGGTCTAATTTTTCAAGTAAAGTTTTTTTTTATTTAACGTGAAGTATACTGTACAGCGTCGAATTAAGGGTAAATGTTTTTTTTATTCGAAAGCCTATACTCCTGAAGTGGTCCCATTGTCACCAAGTTAGAATCTGATAATGGGATCCCATGAAAATCGAGGGAACCCTCAAATTTTATAATGCATACACTGTTTTTCATAAACTTTCTAACGCAATTCAGATATTTGTGCCTGGTAATCATCATCTCATGTTGCTGAGCTGATGATGGAAGGTATAGTCAGGATCTGATGATGGGATCCCATGAAAAATGATCGTTCAGCGATATTCTCGCCAATTGTTAACCCATTTGGATGATACTTTTTTGTTTGGAAGAGTATTTTCTCGGACTGGTCCCAAATAAATTTGGTGAAAATTTGATAAAGTACTTCAGAGGTAGGCAACGGAACTATTCAATAAATGATAGCAAATGGATCGGGACTTTTGAAATCGCATGTTTGTTGATTGTTTACATATAACATCACGCCGGCACGCTGTGTTTGTGGTTTCACTTTTTAGTGGTACCTGCGTACCACAAAAAATTGAAAAATAAAAAAACTTTTTAACTTAAAAGTTAAACCGACTTCTAAAAACAAAACACTACAAAATAAAAAATAACTTTAATTTCGGAATTCGGTGTTTAAAAACGAAAAAACAAAATCACCGACTTCCGAAATTAAAATTATTTTTTGTTACTCGCTAATAATGTAGCTATCCATTGCTGAAAGTTTTTTTCCAATCGGCCTAGTTGTTTATAAGTTTATTCGTTACATACAAAAAAAATCAAATCTTTCCTCTTTATAATATTAGTGTTGATATAGATGATGTGGTTAAACTCGAACCTCCTTACTTTAAATCTACAAAAAACTACCTAAATTACTTTTTCTATACGTCGTAACGCTAGACCATCTTCTTCTTTTAATATAACTACTCATTCCTGCACAAACCCGCCCACCCACTGCAGTTGTCTTCCGCTTGCAAGATCCGAAAGTGTTAAATACCTCGGAGTGCAGATAGATGACGGACTGAGATGGGACCAACAAATTGACGCCGTTACCACCAGAACATTACGTCTCATACATATATTTAAGTCTCTCAGAGTGTCCACCAACCTAAACATTCTTAAGATGGTGTACCACGCGTTATGCCAATCAGTGATTGGTTATTGCATAGTTGCATGGGGCGGTGCCACAAAAACTAGCTTTCTGAGGGTGGAGAGAGCACAGAGAGCGATACTTAAAGTCATGACAAAAAAGCCCTACAGGGCCCCAAGCCGGTGTCAAAGCCGGTGTCGGTGTGTGTATTATTATTAGATTTTAAAACGATCATATCTTAGAAATTTTTAGTAATTTTTAAATAACAATATGTTTATTGCGTAATAGCTGTTTTTTTTTTGTAATGGGTTGGTCTTGACTCTAGTCTATGTCAGAGATGACAGAAACAAAGTCTACGATGGAGCGAGCCTACCCAGAAGGAGCCTGTTCACTGTAACTTTGAAGAGATTAGGGTTGTAAGCTTTTGTTCTATAGATTTTGAGAAATGCAATAAAAAATATAGTCGAATACCTCTCTATTCAGGTGAATTGAAAACAGGCATAACTATAAAACATCTCTTAATGTTACAGAAGTCAAGTAAAAGTAAGCTTGGTACTCAAAGTAAAATTTATTGCCTTAAAGCTTAACATAAACAAAGCAGAAAACATGAGCTAACTAATGATTTAATGATCAGGCGAAAGATCGGGAAACAACATCTTAATGATTGTGCCTTTAAATAGTTGTACAATGGTTTTTGGAATAGAACGGGACATTGGATGGGTCCCACCGACAGGATCAGTGGTAAAAATATTTTTGACCATTGAGAAAAAAAGTTGAATCACTTTCATTGGGCCCATCGAAGCTGAATCGGCGTATTTACCTGGAAAAACAATCTGTCAGTAAAACATTTATTTAATAGTAAAACATAGTCACAAAGAATACGTGGTAGGTATAATTAGCATGTTTTAGTTTTTTACAGATTGATAACCAGTGTCAATTTTACAAACTAAAATTATTCATATTTTTAAAATTGGCACGCATCGTAACTACGTTTAATCATGAGGAAGGTCAAGTTTCGGTTTAATTGTAGGTATGGCTGAAAAATAAAACATAATTTTATTTAATATTTTGTATTAAAATTTACATTTTATTTTCTACGTTTTAATTTCACCGTATTGATGATGAACAGCGAAAGTTGGGTTAGGTTCTAATTGAGTCGTGCCGGGTCTGTCTGTTTGTGCATGTGAGTTTATTACGAGTATATATTAACCCATGCTCGATACAGGAGAAATGCCTACTTTTTTAAAAAAACCTCACGGTTAAAAAAAACTCACAATTAGACACATGTGGAATTAATAATAAAAAAAAAATCCAACAGTTTATTGTGCCAACGTATGTTTTTGATTATTTTCCTATGTTAAGTTTTAATAATTGAATATATATTTTCTATAATACTCGTACATATTAATAATGATACACTATAAAAACTTTGAATTACATATTTCATCTCAAAAAAATATTTACATTCCTTAGAAACTAGATTTGCGTACTGGCTGTACCAGGGGGCTACTCTCTAAGCCCGAAGTCCGTAGTTACGGGCGTAGTTGCGGGCGTATACTACTTCGTATCACCTAACCACAAAGAATTAATGACAGCACGATTTGACAGTAACTATCCAATCGTGTTTTCATTCATATTTCTAAGGCCGAAACTATGGACTTCGGGCTTGGAGACTTGCCTTCCTGGTGCATGCAATACACCATTATAGGGAAGTAGGTACCTATAAATGTAGTGTTACCAAGCGGGAGTGACCCGATTACTGGCAATGCTCAATTTACTTCAATACTTTTTAAATCTATGGCTAGCTTCTAAAATACATTTAAATCTAGATGACATTCTGATCGATGTGACGCATATAAGACCAACTTATGTATGAATAAAATATTCTTAATTAACAGAAACGTTAAGTTAGTACATTAGAGGTACCGTAAAACGGGGTGAATAGAAAAGCAGGGGTGAATAGAAACAAAAGTTTTAAGGGGATTTGCACCTTATTAAAATTCTGTTCGTAGCATTTAAGGACTCCAATTTTTAAATCAATATTAGTTTTAAAAGACTGTTTATTTATAGAAACCAATAATGTGGCATTCAAGTAAAAATACCATTCAAAGTTTTGTTTCTATTCAACCATGTGTTTCAATTCACCCCGTTTTACCGATAGTTTAAAAGCGGCGCCAGTGACGGAAAGTTAAAAGGGAATCGCTTGTCTTGGCATGGGCATGTGAAGAGGAGGGATGAAACGCATGTAACTAGAAGAGTTATGAATATAAATGTAGATGTGAAAGGGAGAGGAAGGGCGAAGAAAAGATGGATAGATTGTGTGAGAAAGAAAAGTGAGTTAGTGATAGCGTGACGGCTGATAGGACAGAATGGAAGAAAAAACCTTGTAGCGCTGACCCCAAGTAACATGGGATAAGGGCAGGAAGATGATGTTAGGTTAGTTTGGATAATGTGGGCATGGCCATGTAATGAACTAAATAAAATTGAAACACCCGTACCAGCGCCATCCCTTTTCACTCTTGCTTTATTCTGTCCTCCATCGATAGGGTTGATAACATCAAGTTGAAGTAAAAGTGACATTGTGTGGTTAAAAAAATTGTTAACCTAAAAAAACAAAAAACTGTCTTAATTTTTTAGGGCTAACCCTATTACTAAGCCTCTGCTGTCCGTCCGTCCGTCTGTCTGTCAGAGGAACCGTAAAAGGTAAACAGTTGAAATTTTGTACACAGATTGTGTATTTATATTGCCGCTATAACAAAAAATAATAAAAATTAAAGTTTATGGTACGGAACCCTTCGTGTGCGAGTCCGACTCGCACTTGGCTAGTTTTTTTCAGTGGTTGGACAAATAGTAGATTTTGATACAAGTGGAAAAATTAATTCCACCCAGAATAGATGCCCGAATCGAATAAATGCTTATAGAGGCTGCTTAGCCACCACTTGGTGGTCACGTAGCCACCACTTGCAATTCACGTAGCCACCACTTGCAGGTCATGCAGCCAGCACTTGGAGGCTGTGTACACCTAATGTTAGAAATACTATACATTGACTAAGGTGCAAAATACACTTCATCATCTTCACATAACAAGTGATAGGGTAGGAGTACAGGGTCGGAATTAGAGCCAGTCTTCGCTTTAGTGTGTTGAAAAATATTTTGAGCTCTGAGACAGAATGGTGATCCAGGCCATTCCTATGGCTTTGAGCTGTCCTTTCCACACAACATTGTTATTTGCTACTCTCATAATAAACATAATTCCGGTGAAAGTGCTCAACTTATTTTACTAGTGCTCCGTCGGGAATCTAGACTTGACGAGATCGTTTATAAATTCTAGATCATGAAGGTGATATAATGATAGAAAGCATCAAACCTCTGTGGTATCCCTGACTCCTATTATTTCTGTAGGCGCAGCAAATGTAAAAGAACACACACTTAAAACAAATATTATCACATAAAATAATACCACAGTACTTATAAATATCGTCATTTTTGACTTTTTCAGACAATTTGTTCAACAAAAATTTACTCTCCGTGCTAGTATTACGTTTACTCTCCGCGTTCAAACAGAAACTACAATAACAGTGCATACTCTCATATTCACACATAAGAAAAAATGGAAATGTTTATTTATACAAAACTAAACAATTGAATAATACAATTGCTTTATCTTCAACAAACATAGAAATTATGTCTCCATTAGAAATCGACGCTAAAAATTGGCTAAAATCGCAAAGTTGTAGTTCTGGTTTTGTATGTTGTAGTTGTATGGACCAGTTAGATTAGTGTGAATCCAAATCTTGTGCTCGCTGCGTACCACGCGATAAACTGCGAAATGTTTTATTTTATTTTTTGCTATAAAAACTATCGAGAAAATAACATGGAATATTATATACAGACAACTAAATTTGCAACAATTTAAGTCCAACCGCAGCTCTAAGAACCTTATAGGGGCCAAGATATGGCCCTACAAATATGGTCAAACGTATGATTTGAGCGTTACAGCTTTGAAAATACAGCAAAGTTTTTTTTATTAAATAAGCTGACCCTGAAATGCAAAAGGCAATAGAAAGAACACGTGTGAGTTTTCGTTAGTATGAGTCTGATACTCCCTCCCGCTGTGGACGGTCTATGAATCATTTGATGCATATTTGATGATTTCCCATACTTAAAAACAAGTTAGCTTTTGTTTACGGTTTCGCACTCGTGCAATTTTTTTTATATTATTCCAAGGGGTTGGAACCAGGTTGAAAAGTCATCATCATCATCATCTACCTAGCCTTTTCCCAGCTATATTGGGGTCGGCTTCCAGTCAAGCCGGATTTAGTTGAATACCAGTATTTTACGAGGAGCGGTTGCCTACCAGACCTCCACAACCCACTAACGAGGTAACGGTACTTCATGGCAAGACTGGAGTCAGATTTCCTGGCTTCTGACTTTCCGTAACGACTGCCAAAGATCTACAAATGACAGTCGGACTCGTGCGCCAAGCACAAGTTCGACTTGCACTTGACCGGTTTTTTAGGGAATCCAGATACTCAGGAATATAAACACGTTTAAATATAAAAACAATGAGAGAATATTATAAAGAGGATATATTTGTATTTTGTACGTTTGTAACGAATATACTTCAAAACTACTTGACCGATTTCAAACATTCTTTCGCCATTAGAATGCTGCATTATCCCTGAGGAACATTAGCTATATTTATTACTAGCAAAAATTAAAAAAAATTGCAGCGCGGGCGAAGTGCGATGTAGTGGCCTTCTGCGCAAAACTAGCTCTTTACTCAGGAAGTGGAAAAAATAACAATATTCGGCAAGAATTTTATTATTTATCGATAAGAATGTTGTGAGTTACGATTTGAGTTATCGGTTTTGAGTCTTCAGAAAAGGTTTCTTTCAGGCTCAAGATTAAATGTATTTTAAATAATCTCCCAGCTTTATTTGAGGAGATAAGCAGAAACAATTGGCGTATCTAGATTTTTTATCTAGGGGGGGACCGACCCGGGTCGGCGGCGCGCTGCGATCCCAGCGCGCCTCAAAGAGATGTCAGCGTGGAAGACGGGGCCCGCTAGGGCAGGTGCCTGTTGGGGCTGCGGAATCTGTTCGAAAGAGGTGCCGTAGCCTTGGAACGCAAAGGGCACCAGGAGGAACACGGATGGGTTTTAGTCAGTAAGAGTCTGACACTCCCTCTTGCTTCACCCAGAGCGGGAGGAGTCATTTGATGATTTCCCATCCTTAAAAACAAAAAAAAAAGGGGGGACCGACCCCTAACCTGAGTTGCGACGGCCACTGACCCAGTCGGTGATCACGTGATCACGATCAAAAATTGAATTTTAGGCCCGTCGCCCATTGCAGTCGCAGTAATACCCAACCCAACCCTAATCTCTTCAAAGTTGGAGTAAACAGGCTCCTTCTGGGTAGGCTCGGTCTATCGTAGACTTTGTCTCTGTCATCTCTGACATAGACTAGAGACAAGAGCAAATACATTAAAAAAAAAATTATATCCCGCTCCGGATGGGTAAGATCCTCTTTTTACCCGACTACGGCAAAGCCAAAAGGAAGATAATGATTTTAATTGTCTTTTCTGTTCGTACAGATATATAAGTAATGTCGTCGACTTGATAAAGATAATGAATTTGGAATCAGTGGCCAAACATTTAGGGGTGGGCACGGCCCACCCGGCCCTCCCATTATATACGCCTATGGCAGAAACGACAGAACCTGGCTGCTACGATACGATATTTATATCAGTCAGGAGCTGATAGGAGGCCCAAAACGCAACAAATTGAATGGGTCCCCCCATATGTATGGCCGAAGTTCTCGAGATATATAGTATATAGAATAGTTTTCGAGATATTTTTATTTTAAGGGTTTTTCGATATTTAACCAAAATTTGACAACGGATTCCGAAAAAAGGAAGATTAAATTATACATGGTGCCATTTCAGTCCTCTTACAACGGCAGCCCACCTCATCTGTCCAATGACTACTACATTCATTAAAAAATTAAATTATATTTATGAACGTTTGAATTGTAAAAAAAATATTATTCATTTTCATGACGTAGTTTGAATCGTCCAGGAGCGAGCGCAGCTCGAGGTTTGTGTTCCGAGGACGGTGCGAAATGGAACGGTTACATTGTTTTGATATGTAAATATTATAATCAAGGTGTTTCATAATTCTAATATATTATTTGTTTTTATTGAACCTATCATTTTAATGAATTATTTTAAACAAATATTCGCGCCTATAGATAGTTTATATCGGGTACATTAAGTGGGCCGCCTTAGTAAAGCGACTAAAATGGTAACGTGAATAAATTATGCCGGCGCCAGCCGCGGATTAAACAGCTTAGCACCTGAACCTCGCACACGACACTCTATTATTATTTATCTAAAATAAACCGGCACATTTGACAACAGCAGGGAAAACACATTCACGCATACACGTACGTTCGTAGTAGGCACTTACATTGTTTTAAATCATCGCTCAGTATAATTATCTGAATAGCCACACATTTTCTAAGAATGTCAACACAAACACATTGTTTTATTCGACTTAGGCTACATTCTCAATCTTGTGCCGATTTTCAGATTTCTCTTACTCGTCCACAAAGTTTGTTTCGCCAATTCGTACATTTATTAAAATGCATCTTAAATTAATCTCGTAGGTGAATAATTCATTCGTTGCACCAGGCAGCGGCCGACACTATGACACGCGGGGTTGCGATAGTCATTGAGCGGATCCGGCAGCTAGGTCTCGAGGTGGCCCTACCTAAGACTGAAGCTATGTGCTTTCATGGTCCTCGGAATAGGCCACCAACGGGATCCCAAATAAGGGTAGGAGGGATTCACATAGACGTCAAATCGACGATGACGTACCTGGGTCTCGTCCCTGTTTTCTTTTTTTAATGATGGGAAATCATTAAATGACTCCTTCCGCTCTGGGCGGAGCGGAAAGGAGTGTCAGACTCTTACTGACTAAAACCCATCCGTATTCCTCCTACTGCCCTTTGCGTTCCAGGGTATGGTGCCTCTTTCGAACGGATTCCGCACCCCGGCAGGCACACGTGAAACACAGCGCGCCGCCGACACGGGCCTGGTTCTGATCGGACGGCGAGCTGCCCAATGCTCGCCGTCCGCAGGCCCGCGCCTACGGTGGAAATCGCCCTGCGACTCCCGACGCTCGGGGCATCTTTTTCTATTGCGGCGGCCGGGTCGTGAGGCCTCCCTCTCTCTCTCACGTTCGGCCTCCTCCATCGCTAGCGTTACTGCTTGCGGAGCGAGGAAGCATGGGAAGCGGTCACCTCCTTTTGCGAAGCAGTAATGCTAGCTAAGGAGCAATCCAAACGCGTGAGAGAGTGGGAAACCTCACGCCCCAGCCGCTGCAACAGTAGAAGACGCCCCGGGTCGCCCGGGAGTCGCAGGCCGAGAATCGCCCTGCGACTCCCGAGCATTGGGTGGCTCGCCGTCTGATCAGGACCAGGACCGGGTCGACGGCACGCCGTGTTCCACGCGCGCCTCAAAGACTGTTGTCGTCAGCACAGAAGACGGGGCTCACTAGGTGCCTGCTGGGGCTGCGGACTTTGTTCGAAAGAGGCACCGTAGCCCTGGAACAGAAAGGGCACTAGGAGGAGCATGGATGGGTTTTAGTCAGTAAGAGTCTGACACTCCCTCCTGCTTCACCCAGAGCGGGAGGAGTCATTTGATGATTTTCCATCGCTGATAAATGTCACCTATAGACACTTGTCTCACCGCCGGCAATCAGCGATAAGCGAGTAAAGCTTCAAACTCGTAACGAATTGGCGAGCAGTGAGTAGCTATCGAAAAGTTTCGATAGTTTTGACGCTCGGCGTTAAGCGAGTGCTTATGTGCGACGGGCGTTTACTCGCACCACTCGCTCCGGTCTGCGCTATAGGTAGAAATTACAGCTGATTGGTGAGATATGACCGCCAAGCGAGCATCGCCGTGCGAGTAACCCTGAGCGAGTACAATCTTTGACAGCTCTTGTCGCTGCGATCAACTAGAAGTAATAGCCGCTCGCTGGCAGTGTAAACAGCCAGCTATCGACTATGAATGTATGTGTTTCTTTTACTCACACGAGATTTGTATCTTTTTTCCCTTTCCTCAGCAAGCAGATAGCTACTCGCTTCCTTGACGGTGGTGAGCCAAGTGCCCTAGTCATGATTGAAATTATTTGGGCTGTAATCTTGCCTAATTTGTCCAGTCTATTTAGTATTTTTCCTTGGAATTTCCTGGAAATTCGTATAAACCTTCATTTTAGCGAATGTTGTGTCAGGATTCTCATAAAAACTCGTGTCTTAAGTTATTAAAAGTCAAAGGCAACAATAATCGGGTTTTCACGATTATCTCGGTCCTATATAGCTCCAATGACGTTAACATCAACAATTTTTGCAACGAACACTATTTCATGCGCTCAACCGTTGTTGAAATAGAGGGCGAAGAGCCCGCAGCGCTCAGCCATACTATTACAGTAATAAAAAAAATGTGGTCAACCGTGAATCTCGGTGAACATTATTTTGTTTAAACTTTAAAATTAAAATAAAATAGGACTTTTTTATGGTGCCTAACTATCCTGTTTTGTAAAGATTCAACTGAGCGAAGATATTGAAATCAAGGATATTATATTTTCAAAGGGGAAGGGAGTTTTTGTAACCTAGGATCTTAAATAAACGACGTACAATGCAAACTCGTTGATAAAGAGAACTTACAAAAAGTTTCAATGTACTCGTATTTGCATCACAAGCATAAGACCGTTGAAATTATCCCGATCCCACGGATGGTCAATTCAATACTAAATACATTGAAAATGAGTTTCGATAATCCTTCAACAAAGCGGGTTCTTTTGCAAATCTCATACATAGTTAGTATGAATAGGCCTTTTGTGGAAATATTTTTTATGTTAACCGATTTAAGCAAACCTTGTTCCATTTCAAGTTCGTGCCACAAAGAAGTCCCGAAAACGCTATCTCTTTTCCCCAGTGCAAAATCCATATGTCTATCTCTCTCCACTGAATTAGTTCCGAAAACTGGCGCGAAAACCCCTACGAATGCGTAATGATCGCATTAAAGCCAGTAGTCACTCAGATTCGCCGACGCGACGTGCACAATGATATCGTATCATTCATGTATTCCAAAGAAGAATTAGAATTGTTTTCATCACATCGGGATATTCCAAGTAAGTTACTTGTGTGAAAACTTATTAGTATTTCTATATACTTCTTATCTTGATCTGAGGTGGGTTACACTAAGAGGAATATTAATGTGGGCGGATAGTCTTTGCGTGGAAAAGCGTTTTTTTTTTCAGATGTAACTTCTCAATAAAAGCCGTCGATAAACTACTTCAACTGCTTCATCTGCACGCTATTTTTAAGCTTTTTTGAGAGGGTCCAATATTGGAGGAAAAAACAGGCGACAGCCAAACCTCGAAATATGACTTTTTACAAAAAAATATGTTAGAAGTGACTAGGTTGTGCGAGGAAGCGTAGTGAATATGTATGATTGTGTATAAAAACCATTTTTCTATTTATCCTTACGTAGTTACCGCCTCGCTACATCACATCTATGTGGGAAAACAATATTAAACCTCTCAGGCAGCAGAGGAGAGTCTCGTCCTGTTTCTTGTCATGGCCGCATTCCTTAGCCACGATAGTTGTGAATACTTTATAGAACTTCCCAGGCATGTTTTTAACTAATGTGATTCAAAAAATCAAACAACGATAATTACGATTTGTGTGTCAGTAAATCAAACAACGATAATTATCAAATAACGAATATTTTGTAATGATTTTTCAGCCATCCATTCATCCACACCGATTATTTCATCGGTCATCACACTTCGAGATTGGACTTTCCAAAAGTGGGAGGACAGCTGGCAGAGTGGTAAGTAAATATCATTATTGTACCGTCCAACTTTCTTGATTATGAAGGAATATGTTCCTTCATAATCAAGAAGGGTACGAAAGGGTTAATATAGGCAGGTCCCTATACAAAATACTTGTTTTTTCAAATATTTAATTTTTAAATAAAGAGTTATATTTAATTGACATTACAATTTAACGAATATTATAGCAATACAAAATATGTAAGCATTTCAAGCATAAAACGCCAAAAAGCATGTTTCTAGTAAGGGAGGGAGAAACTTTAACATTTGTTGTTTTAGCGGCAACACAAAATAAACATAGTTGAAAAAGGCTATTTTTTGTTGCAATAGGGCATGCAATACTTTCGAATTGCTTCCATTTTAAAGAATTATAAAATAGACCATATATAAAATAAAGATGACTCGATGATCTCTCCAGAGCTGCAACGCATCTTCCAGTCGGCTGTCTTCATGCCGTCCTGGCAGGTCGAGAAGGTCATGAGTGCGCAGCTGGGGCCCGAGTGGAGGACCAAAGTTGCCACGTTTAAGGACAAGCCGTTTGCTGCGGCTTCTATTAGTTAGTGCTTACCTTGAGTAGTAGGAAAGTATAATTAACGCCACATAAGTTGGCAAAGATTTTCGTAATACGGAAACCTTTTCCGCTACTGAGTGTCTGACAGACAACGCACAGCCGAAACTTCTGGTTGCGGAAAGCTGAAATATGGTCTGTAGGTTCCTTGGGGCTTGTATTATTTAGAGAAGATTTCTCCTAAATTCCTACGGGAATGGGAATAAACTTGAGGACTTGCCACTTTGGAGCGTGGTAATTAATTCTCGTAATTAATTCTCGCATGTTTCCTTCTTCAGGTCAAGTCCATCTGGCTGTGCTCCATGACGGCAAAGAGGTGGCGGAATACCCCGGCGTCGCTAAGGGCATCAACAGCGACATCGACAACCTCGTTGGAGTGATGAAGGTAATCTACCATACACGGACGTTAATGCGGCAGATAGGAAGAGTTCAGGGGTCTATAAAGGCCAATTTAGCAGAATCATAAAGCAAATCACGCTACCCGTCACTGACAAATTTTCCCATTCAAACATGAACCTAATTGGTTAGCGATAAAGATAAAAAAAAATTGACCGATTGTTGCGTGATTAATTTTGTGATTCTATTAAGGTGGCCTATTTAGACCCGCTGATACTGCTAAAGTGGCCTTTTTTAACCCGCTGTGCGTTGAAAACGCGTGTGACGTCACATGTCATTTGAGTGGGTACATTTCAGTAGACTTTACGCTTGCCAAGGTTGGTCTGTGGATGGGTGACCATCTTATCATAACGAGTTTTCTCCGTGCCTCGGAAAGCACGTTAAGCCGTTGGTCACGGCTGTCATTTGTAGATCTTTGGAAGTCGTTACGGATATTCAGAAGCTAGTTAATCTTGCCATGAAATACCGTGTTACCCAATTATTGGGTTGTGGAGGTCTGCTATTCAGCTAAATCCGGTTTGACTGGAAGTCGACCGAAAGAAAAATAAAGCACTTTAATTTCTTTTCAAAATTGCTGTTTTAAACTGATAGTTTGACATTTCGCCCGAAAAAGGAAGTTGACGTCTGACACTTGTCATGAACTGTCCTAACTCAAAGATACAAGGTTGCCTTAACAGCAGTGACGTCACTAAACGCTAACTGTTGTTTTTAAATAAGTTCCGTTTCACGTTACTTTAATTCATTATTTTTGTTAAAAATCGATATTGACTAAATTAAAAACGTTGCAATTACCTTTTTTTTATTCTTTTCTATCATTTTAGCAACAATATTTCCATAAATTCTGTATTTGCATCTTCCCTTTTCACTGTACAAAAATTATAAACAGAATATCACCCCAAAATCACCCTTCATCTATCTTTTCTGTAACTTATATGGTACATAATAAAGAGTATTCTATTCTATTCTAAAATATTGTTTTTGCAGTAAATTGTTAAAACTTAATTATTTCTAATCACTACCATACGGGTATTTTTCCTTCACTTTTAAACACACTTTAATGGGTGTCTGAGTGGATCGTGAGATACAGCCCGCTGACACACAGACGGACGGACGAACGGATAGACAGTGGAATCTTAGTAATAGGGTTCGGTTGGTTACCCTTTGGGTACGGAACTTTAAAAAGAAGTGATTACGAGATACATACATAAGATGTGCTAGTATAGTACCTACATATTATTTTTTATTTCAACTAAATGATCTATCGCGATGAATCATCATTTAGTTGAAAAGTTACACAATTTTGTTTACATTGGGATCACAGCTGTGAATATTTTTTTTTTAATCAGCGAGAATATAAAAAAAAAATTAAGATGTTACATTTTAACGACTCACTCACACTTTATATAAGTACTTCACGAAGGTAGTATGAAATAGACTTGTATTAGAGTTATCATATCATTATAATTAGCACTTTCGAAAATACGTCCCTGGATATAATTTGACCTTTACTAGTGATGAGGAAGAGTATCCAGCGATATGTGGTCGACAGTCGACTGAATGTAGTCTGCTAATTTTTATTAATTCGTCATTCCAACACGATGCTATTGTCATTTTGCTAAAAGTTCGTAATCTGCTAAATTCATAATGGTCCTTCACTGATCGTTCAGTGGCATGTCAGTGGTCTCGTAATAAAATCGTAGTGGAATGACAGTGTCGTATTGCCATTATTATAAAACCCGTTTGGAGAAGTGATTTTCGAAAAACTGCTATTAAATTTGAACATTAATTTATGCCAGATTGCTATTGTATATAATTTTACATATTATTTATTAGTGTTCTATGCAATCTGAAGTAGTAACAAAGTCGTAAATAGCAAATAGGTGATGAAACTCATTTATATTTTATCCGTTTTGCTGTCAAAGTCAAATGTGACATTAGTGACATTAGGTACTGTTTACTTTACTGACGTCGACGTCTGTTTTTATTTGTTTTGAAGCGACCGGTGTTTTGCAAAGAGCTAATTGAATTTTAACGTGAGCGTCATTAAAAAATCAAATAATTAATAGATTTGTTTACTGCTCTTTTTTACTTCTCAATAACGACATCATGAGACTGTGCATCAATTGCGGAATAGCAACGGAACGCTGCAATACAATAGGAAGGAGAATATTGGAAAATAAATCATTCTTTCTATTGTACAGGAACCCACCCAGGGTTAGTATCTGATATTTCTATATCGTAAACATTTAACATTTTTGTACGTAATATTTAATGTAAACAAACTAAATGGTGTAATAGGTTCTGTTTAGTTTTCTTTTAATGGTTTTATTTTTTAAAATAATACCAGAATGTGCAACAAATTCAAATTCAAAACATCACCAATCCAGACTAAATCTGTATGGTCAATTACAACCTATTCTCTCTCTCAGAGGGGAGGCCAGCGTCCCTTCAATGGAAATGGAATATGGCCACTTATGTTTACCAAAATTAGCCACTCAGATGTTTATTTCTAAATGCTAGTGCTAGACCTAATAGTCGAATGATAAATGTTTGTTTCAGATAAATGAAAATGACTTCATCTTCCAAGCTTGCTCTTGATGAAAGTAGACCAGATGGAAATGAACAGACACTAGGACACCGATGAGTGTTATTCAATGTGGATGTTGTCTTCTGAAAAAAGTTTGTCCTCATCAACTTGTAGAGTACAGAACTGGTACAGTGCAAGAGTGTAATATAATGGATTCTGCCGTGCTCGGTTAGTTTACTAGTTTTATTCACGGGTTATGAAAAACATTATTTAGTTTAGTTTTGTTAACGAGGGCATAGAGAGTGTTATTTTCATTATCTATCTATACTTATATATAAAGCTGAAGAGTTTGTTTGTTTGTTTACTTGAACGCGCTAATCTCAGGAACTACTGGTCCGATTTTAAAAATTCTTTCAGTGTTAGATAGCCCATTTATCGAGGAAGGCTATTGGCTATATTATCACGCTAAGACCAACAGGAGCGGAGCAGTAACGAAAACTGTGGGGCAAACGAAGTTGCGCAGGTCAATTAGTATTTAATATTAGTCAAGCTCTTAACATCAACATTTCTCATTTGCAGGATTTCATTAATTCAGTCATTTTCAAAATGGGCACACACATACACAATGTCTCTGTGTAATGGCACCCTGTAATGTGGATAAATTATTTTCAGGTGGGTGCTTCAAGTGTGCTTCTTTTGATGGGTGCGAGCAAATAGAGCATCCAGGTATTTCCATTCAGGCCCCTCACCATCTGGGGCATCTTCATCAGCTGTCAATGAGCGGAACAGTCAAGACATTCCTCATTTAGAAGAACCAACCTACTCACATATTATGATAATCCTAATGAAGAAGATGATTAAAACGATTTACTTACTGCTATGTTTTATTTTTATTTTAATATAATACTATTTCTGATTACTGTACCTGATGTAAGTTAGCACCCTATTAAATACAATATAAGCAAAAGCAAGCCAGGAGTGATGCACATGGCCCTTGTCTAAAAAATATAGTTTTCTGAAAACTTCAGCTTAAAGAAACTGAAAGCCTGAGCACTTTTATAAAAAATCATCGTTATAGGATGCAAGCACTGCAGCATAGCTGCAAGTGCATTCTAGAGTATATAGTCTTAGATCTCTATAACGACGAATGTTTGATAATATTTAGTGTAGGAAACATAGCCACAAATATGCATTTTTCTTTATCTATTTTTGTTTGAACGAGCTAATCTCTGGAATCAGTCAGATTTGAAAAAATATTTATATATTGTTAGGCTATACGGGAACGGAAAAAATCGAGATATGCGCGTACAAAGTCGCGAGCTAAAGCTAGTAACTTATTTAAAAATAATAACCTAAAATATGGGCAAATATTATCTGATTTGGTCAGTGGTCAAAATTGGGCTCGTGAAACCTTCCTAAATGCTCTAATTTATGGCGAAATCCAGCTCTGTAACGCCAGGCCCAAGTTTTTATGGAGTTACGGTTTCTCCTTTCGGCTCTCATTGAGTTTCTCGAAAACCACTGACACCTGGCGCTTGCCTACTGCAGCCGCACCAATGAAGGGCGAAGTTTGTCCAATAAATATTGGATATAAAACGCCGGTAGAATGGCGCAGTGACTGGAAAAGCAATGACTACACGATTACGTTCTAATAGTAGGTCACTGATCGATGGAACTGTCAAAATTTAGCAGATTACCGCATACGTCTGTCATTCATTTGTCATTATGTACGAGATTACCATTTTATGCCATTTCGTTCAGTGGAGTGTCAGTGATTGATCATTGGAAAGTCATAATGACACTATTATGTTAGTTGATTACCAAACTTGTCAAAATCAACAATTATGAGATCAGTGATCGACCATTCTGACACTATTGTAATAGCAGACTTGGGGCCCAGGTCTTCAAAATAATCGTAGGATATAAGAACGGTTTTCGTAGTGTATCCAAAGATGTATTCGACAATACCCACATAAACAAATAAATATGATTCGTTAAAGTCTAAAGCATTTAAGGACAATTCCCATTCACCATATCCGTTAAAAATGTGATCGATCACAAATACATAATTATATTATACTTATACAGTACGTACCTATGGGCTCCAAAAAATTGTATATTTTTTTGTTACAGAACAGTCAAGAGATTATAATATAGTCAAATAGCTTTATATCACGTGCATTGTAATACTCGAGGCGGATATGAGGAGTGTTGATTGGGAGGACAGGATTCCTGCTAGAATCATCTCTCCGTTGGTGAGTTATTTTTGAAAATTCTGGTTTGACTTAAGAATTTTTGGCCATTCAAAAGTAGCACCACAGGAAATGGATGTTTCCGTTGATTCATTGATCTATCCCATAGCAAACGTGGGGCTAAAACATCATTAACGAAGCGTCCACATTGCCATTATGTGTTGTACATTCGGAACTTTTACGTAATAAATTCTTAAAATTGACACATGTGCTGCCATATAGTTCCTGCACATTCAGTATTTTTGTTTTATGATTTATTATATATTATTATATACCTCTCTCTGGTCAACACATGAAGTTGTCAGTTGGCAGCATTCCTAAGAATTAAAGCCTCCAATTTTAAGGATTTTGTTGCCCTGGGGCAACAACTTTAATTTGGTGTAAAGATAGGTCTTAGGCTACAATAGAAGGCATAAATAGGAAAAGAACATTTTTAAAAGTTGAAATATTGAAATCGGGGTCGGTCCTTATGAGCGAATAATTTTTATTTCATTTGTTTCCCACGACATTAAAAACGTCCGGTATGCAGGCGAGTCTTGAGAACATTAAACGATATAATTGAGGGAATGCATTACTAATTAATAAAAAAATTCGACGAATTGAGAACCTCCACCTTTTGGAAGTTCGAGAATTTTTTGCTAAGGATGTTGGAACTGAACTGTGCGCCTGTTTACTGAATTTAGTAACGATATCTTCATTCGAAGATGTTCTTCAAGATAATCCCACGCACTACATCAGCTCAATGTTTGTGACTGATCACACAGATAAACAAAAAATATATAAAATACCTATGGGCTACAATAATTTGTATAATTCATTGTTACAGAGCATGTCATATGTGTCACCATCAAACGATAATGTTCCACTGCTAGATCAGAAGAAGGACGAGTCCATCAAAAATAGCCTTAGTTACTGAACATGGTTACCGTTAAATAAATAAATGTGTAGTATTAAAACGTGCATCAATTTATTTCCTATTATTTTCTCTGAAAGATAACGCCAATCTAAGTATGGAAGTTGGATGAAGTGCTGCCCATAGTGAACACATAAAATTTTGTTTCTCAGGCGAACCATAAATATTTTTTATTCTATCTTTAAACCGATGCACTGCTTCAAGTTCTGTCCGAGCAGTTTAAAAAGAAAGTTAAGTTAAGTTAAGTTTAGCAGAGAAAAGTTTTGTTATAAATTATATAGATTATATGAAATGCTTCGTAAAGTACTTGTTACACAAATGCATTGAGTTGAGTTGCATTGTTTTTCATTAACAACAAAACATGTGCTTTCTGAAAGGGGTTCGAGCAATAGCAGCTGGCATAACCACTAGTCGCCATTTCGATGTAGCCTCGCGCAGAGCCTTTGCACGTGACTCGTACTCCACCTTAGACAGATTTTTTAGTGTTTAGTGGCCTGTGCTTTCCCACTAATAGGTAAAAGCCTGCTCATCCTACCTCATGGTACGCGTTCAAGTCATCGTTGCACCGCTTTCTGGGTCGGTCGGCAATGTCGTCCATTCTCTGGTACCCATTACGTCAAACAAGATGTTTGCTCAGCGGTCATCACGCATGCGGCCAACAAACAAAATAGAGGAAACTGATATGAGTGTACAAAAAAATTAGCAATGTGCTGCGCTAAAGTGTCACGTTGCCAGGATATTTGGAGGTAAAGGCGCCGTGAGGGATCAATGACATTAGTTAAAAAAAAGAAACTGGTTATGCATATTTTGATTTTATTAAAATAATGGTTTCCAGCTTGATTTTGTACCATTTGCATCTTTGCATCTTCTCTCTTAAATAAATAAAAATGTCAATGTTTTAACTATTCAAAATAAAACAAATTTAATAGCCACTTGCTGTTGGGAAGACTAGTTTGGAGTGTCGGCTTTCGTTAACGAATATGACGTGTTTGTCACCACTAGTCCACTCCACCATTTTGAAGGGAAGTGAATGACAAACAGGGTATCATCAGCAACACAACACCCGCCAGACACTACGGCGTCCAAAATGGGCCAGCAGGACTCTATTACCAATCTTTATGCATAGTCAACCTATTGATAAAATATGGCCGCAAATAGATGAGCTGAATAACAACAGAAATAGGAGAGTTCATCTTTAAGGTTGAGAATCAATTTAAAAAAGCATTCACAATAAAAATTTTTTGTCCGTGCAGTGGTCACAACAAAATTGACATTACACACATAATCTCAGTCTACACATTTGCGTTGTATGCCGCTTCGAAGTTCAAGACCAACAGCTACCTTTAGCTGTTCGCATGGAGGATGGATCTGGATCTGGATTGCCCCATAATGCGGTACTGGACTAGGCTGCATGTTGAGCACTCCGGATCCAGACCTAAATATAGACTGAGATGACAATAGTGTGTGTGTGTAATCTTTTTTCTTTGTAAAATTGTAATTTATAATGTTTATTAAATTCAAATTCAAATTCAAATTCAAATTCAAAGCATTTTATTTCAAATAAACCATTCACAGGCACTTTTGAAACGTCAAGGTCGGTCAGTCAAAAACATGGAAGCTATTTGCACGTTCCAAAGCGTAGATCTCTATGGAGAAGAACGTGCAAGAAACTCCACGGACACTCTTTTAAATCATGTTCTGTTTTACAAAATTCCAAGTTACATATACTTGTTGCTTCTGCATGTGAGGACAATGCAAAGAAAAAAAAAGGGCTTATTATAAGAATTTTAAATATAAAGATTAAAATAAGCCAATGGCAGTTAAGAGATGACCAGTCTCAACCGACGGCGCCTGTTCACGAACATGACGCGTGTATCGGCACCCTTCAGCTCAACAATTTCGAAGGGAACCGAATGATCAAACCCACGCGCCGCCATCAGCGAGACATTTGAGTGAGCATGACATGCTCTCAACCACCATGCTCGTTCAAGTCCAACAAGTAAAACTATAACTACTCACATAAAATGTAAATGGTTTCATGGTACTCACATTTACAAAATTTGAAAAATATGCTTCTACTTTACACAAAACTATGGTTGTCAATGACCAAATAATGAAAAATAAATTAATAAAGAGAACGATTAAGTTCTTACATCAAAAAGAATAAATAAGTAATTAATATAATAATATAATTTGTATGTATATAAGAATAAATAAACGAAATAATGTAAGAACCTCTAAAAGGAGCGAGCATCTCTTCCAAATATGAAAACATAAAAACCTAAAAAGTGGACCTAAGCAGCTGTGACTGTGGAGCAGGACCAGCATTTAGCCAAGCGTTTTTATCGAGGATATAATCTTCCAGTTTATAATACGCTTGCCTACATAGTGTGCGTTTTATGCATGCTTTAAATTTTCTCTCATTCAGTTCGAGAATATCAACTGGTATTTTATTATAAAATTTAATACAGTACCCCATAAAAGAAGTGTGTACTTTGGCCAATCTGAATCGGGGTTGATCTAATTTGTTCCTATTTCTAGTATTAAAATTATGCCTGTCACTAATCTTGCTAAAGAGATGAAGATTTTTCCGAACATACATAATATTTTCGTAAATGTATTGACAAGGTACCGTCATGATGTTGATATCCTTAAACAGTTCTCTTAGGGAATCACGCCGACGGAGATTGTAAATGGCTCTGATGGCTCTTTTCTGCAGGATAAATATAGACTCGATGTCTGCAGCACGTCCCCATAATAAGATACCGTAAGACATGATACTATGAAAGTAACTAAAATAGACCAGCCTCGCGGTATCTATATCGGTAAATTGACGGATTTTTCTGACAGCGTATGCTGCTGAACTTAGCCGTCCCGCAAGAGATGTTAAATGAGGACCCCATTGTAGCCTTGAGTCAAGCGTAATCCCCAGGAAAACCGTGTTTTCGACGAATTCAAGTTTCTCCTTGTTCAATACTATGTCGCAATCATTTCTTTTAACGTTCGGTAAGGCAAATCTGATGCATTTAGTTTTTTTCCCATTTAATACTAAATTATTAGCAGTAAACCAATTTTGGACCTGCTGTAGGGCGTTATTTACGTCGTCAAGATTTATGGAACGTCTATCTATCTTAAAAATTAAGGACGTATCGTCAGCAAATAATACCATATGAGGGTGATTTTTTAAAAGATGGGGTAGATCATTAATATATACTAGAAAGAGGAAAGGACCCAAAATAGAGCCTTGAGGTACCCCCATTTTGACTTTTAAACCCCGTGAATTGACACCATTTATTTGAACTTGCTGCTGTCTATCATTTAAGTAAGATTTTATTAGACTGAGTGCAAGTTTACTTAGTCCGTAATGTCCTAGCTTTAGGAGCAAGGTTTCGTGATTTACACAATCAAATGCCTTGGAGAGGTCACAAAAGATTCCTATGGCATCTTGTGCCTCTTCCCACGCTGAGTATATGTGTTTTAACAACGTGGCACCAGCGTCAGTCGTACAACGACCCCTGGTAAAACCATACTGTTGATCGTGTAAAATTTTATTGATGTTAAAATGATTGAGCATCTGATTGAGCATTACTTTTTCAAACACTTTGCTAAAAACCGGCAAAACAGATACAGGTCTATAATTATTGGTGTCTTTGCTGTCGCCCGATTTAAATAGTGGTATAACCCTACTATATTTCATTATATCCGGAAAGACTCCTTGGTCCACACATAAATTAAATATTAAAGCCAAGTATGGTGCTATAGTTTCAATTATGGACGTGCACACTTTAATAGACATTCCCCATATGTCTTCGGTCAATTTGATTTTGATTTGCCGGAAAGCTTTTATGACTGTCACAGGGTTGATATGTTTGAACTGGAATTCAACCGTACAACCTGGAACGTTAGCTTTTAATAAATTATATGAGACCTCAGGTGAAGAATTTAAATATTCCGTAGTTTTAGTTGGTATATTGGTGAAAAAATTTACAAATTCTTGAGCTACTTCTAAATTAGAGCTTTTGGCACCATGTGTAGTCTCCAGTAAATAATCAGTGTTTCGTTCTTTATTTCTATTAGTTTCATTATTAATAACTTTCCAAACTGTCTTTATTTTATTTTCTGACGATTTGATCTTATTGCTAATATATAGGGCTTTAGCTACCTTGCAAGTATTTCTGAACACTTTAGAATATTTGTTTACAAACTTATTAAAAGAATCAGTGTTTATGACAGGCTTAAGGCCATATAGCTCATATAGTCTTTCCCTACTTATCCTAATGCCTTTAGTCGCCCAGTCACTAAATACATACTTAGGGAAAGTATCCTTAGACTTCTTTTCAAAAGTTGCATTGAATTCCTTTAGAACCACTGAAAAGAAATTATCATAAAATTTATTAGCATCTTCAATGTTATGGCCTAGAAAATTTAACTTATTTTGTAAGGTACCATTGAATTTAGCTAGTTTTCCAGTTGTAATTGGCCTATATTGTATATGAATTTTTTCCAAGGCTGCTTTAAACTGAAATGTTACCAATTGACCACTATGATCAGAGGGAAGGTAATTAACTATGGCTTTATCTAAATATTCACAATCGCAGAATACATTATCGATACAGGTTGAAGAAGTTGGTGTTACCCTAGTCGGTTCTGTAAACACATTAGACAAATTAAACGATTTAAAAAGGCTTATAAATCTGCTGCTATTTGAATTAATTTCTAAAATATTAATATTAAAATCCCCACAAATAATCGCGGGCTTGTTACCTGCTGCAAGTTTCGCAAGGATATCTTCCATTGTTGACTCAAATAAAATAAAGTTTTGAGGGTTTGGGGGTCTGTACACGCACACTATGATATGCTTATCTAGCTCAACACAGGACAGCTCGATGCAATGTTCCACTGATAAGTTAACGATGTCATTACGTTGCTTAAATTTTAAGTTTTTTTTTAATAAGATGAGGGAACCACCACGTAACATAGATTTGCGGTTAAAACAACTGCCCACATTATAATTTTCATAACTAATTAGCATCTGGTAATCCTTCAACCAGTGCTCACTAAAACATACAATGTCAAACATGGTTTTTTCTAAAAACATTTCAATTTCTAATAATTTGGAAGAGACACCTTGAATATTTTGATGAAATAATTTCAAGGCATGCTGCTGACTCCCTTTTTGACAAAATCCCTTATTGACTTGTGTAATGTATAATTTTTGTGTTGTATAATATTTTTAATTGTTATCTTTTAATTTATTCTTGTTTTTAAATATGGACTAGCTTTGAACAAAAGCTCATAGTTAAATATCAACTGTGTTTTGGAATCGACATAAACTAAGACTTTACATTTCCTAGATTTGATTGATTTACATTTGAGGTGATCACTGGTGTAGAGTCTTCGAAGTTCAACGTCTAATGCAAATGAAATATAGCTATGACCAAACCCGACGTAAAATAATCGCAAACAAATAGATAACAATAAAAACATGGGCATTGAACATACCTAAATGGTTAGGTAAGGGTGTATCAGAATGGGTCCGTACATACGAACAGGGTACCGACATGATGTTAGGTATGTTACTCATATGAACTGGTGTAAACAATAAACATACATGCGATTTCCGCACACCGCGCACCGATCCATTTGCTATCATTACTTGAAGAGATCCGTTGCCTATATTCGAAATACTTCATCAGATTTTCACCGAATTGAAATAGGACCACTCCGAGAAAATACTATTTCAAAACCCAAATCGCTACATGTGTACTTATAAAATTTGAAGAACTTCCTCGATTTCTCCAGGAACCCATAATCAGATCCTTGATGTTCATGAGACTACCTGGGAACTATACCTAATGAAATAAAAGAAGAATTTTCCAAATCGGTTCAGACGTCTTTGAGTAATCGTGAAAATATTATAAAAAGAAAGATTCCAACGAATTGAGCACCTACTTTTTTTGAAGTCCGTTAAATACTTCTTATTTTAGTAACTTGTAGTGCCAACGACATAAGTTGTTGCTGGAAGAAGCCATACCTGATGAATGGTGCAACAGTTCGTTGGTGCCCATCTTCAAGAACAAAGGTGATGTGCTGGAGTGCAACAACTATAGAGGAATAAAGCTCACATAGTTTATTAAGTTTATTAAGTTCTTAAACGCTTTTTAAACAAAAGATTGGTTAGTTACCTGGAGCATTGCAAGATAATCTCGCAGCAACAATATGGCTTTCGCAAAAATAAGTCAACCTGTGACGCAGTTCAAGACCTAACCAGCTTTGTCATAGATCATATAAATAAAAATAAAAAGGTCCTTACTATATTTCTAGATCTCGCGAAAGCGTTCGACACTGTTCCCGTTTCCACACTCTTAATTAAACTTGAGAAAATAGGCGTCGGGGGATTACAATTGGATCTTTTTCAAAGCTACCTCTCCAATCGTTCGCAAAAGGTTAGAATCGATGGTTATAACAGCGACGAGCTTTCAATTCACTATGGGGTACCACAAGGTAGTATTTTAGGCCCCACTGTTTTCCTAATCTTTATTAATGACCTGTGTGATCTCAATATCGTTAATGCCAAGGTAATATCCTTTGCGGATGACACAGCAATAACCTTCATCGCGGATTCTTGGTCACAACTAGAGCATCAAGCTCAGCTTGGCTTTGATGTGGCATTAAGCTGGCTTAATTCCCACACTCTAACCCTTAATACCTCTAAAACTAAATTTCTGACTTATTCTAACAGCTCGGTCGCTCAACCAAAGATTCCGCTTTTGATCAAAGCTCACACTGGTCATCCACAAATACAGGGTCATAACTGTCAATACAGGATGGATGAAATGGCGACAGGTCACTGGAACAACTTGTGACCCTCGGATGCCACTCAAGTTGAATGGGAAAATCTATAAGTCCGTGATAAGACCTGTCGTAATGTATGGATCAGAATGTTGGGGTGCGAAAAAGACGGATGGAAATAGATTGCATGTAGCGGAGATGAGAAAGTTGAGATGATTGTATGGAGTAACGAGAGTGGATAAAGTGAGAAATGAGTACATTAGAGGCACTTTAAAAGTGGCGACAGTGACGGAAAAGTTAAAAGGGAATCGCTTGTCTTGGTATGGTCATTTTATTTCAATTTTATTTTATTTTATTTATTAGGAAAAGAAAACCGTTCCATGTTTAGGCGGAACAATACGATTCTTAATATAAATTGTTAAACATATAACCCACACTATTGTCCACGGATTAATCAAATTTGTGAAAAACGGAAGCTGATTTTAAGAATATTGTTTCTAACTATTTGAATTGAGTGCCTATTTAAAATTTCGATGCCAATGAAGCTACTGCAACATTTTTAATTTTTTTATTGGAAAAAATGACAATGTCGGTGTCCATAAAGTGTGCATTATAAGTCTCCACAAGGCATCGAAGAGGTACTCGTGCCCCGGCATTGGTCTAACATAAATTCACGTGGAATAGGCGGGGCACGCGAGTCCCACGTCTGATTACATTTCTAGGTATCGTGTAACATACTTTATTTGTAATTTCAGTGCAGTCAAATCTATTGTGGCACAAACCATGCAGCATCATTACATTAGAAGTAATCGCCTAGATTGAAAAATGTTGTACTTCCGTAATAAATGTGTGTAGGGAACCTTCGAATGATAACATTTGTAGTTCATGCCACGCAAGATTTTTTTTTGTATCATTTCTAATTTGCTATCGTACTTAAGGTAATATGGATTGCAAATAGGTACAGCATATTCCAATTACGAGCGTATTAAAGACCTATACACCATCAAAAAAGTAGAGACTTTTGAGAATCTCATGACGAAGCCATACATTTGAAAATCCTTATTCACTATACTGTCAATGTGCAGGTTGAAATGCAAACACGAGTCCATAATAACACCCAAGTCGCGAACGGAATCTACCGCATTTAAATGTTGATTATTGAGGAGGTAAACAAAATTAATTTTATTCTTATTCTTTGTAAATGATATACATGTAGGAAGACTAAAAAAGAGCTTGTTGTCTTTGCAATATTTATTAAGTCTGGTAAGATTGTCTTGGAGGAGTCGGTAGTCTTGGATATTTTTGCATGACTTATATATTTTTATATCATCTGCATACATTAAGAAACGAGCATTATGTTTTAATGTCATTTATATATATTATGAAAAGAAAAGGTCCTAAAATGGATCCTTGGGGAACTCCAGAATTTACGGTGACGGTTTCAGATTCGTAGCAACAACTTTTTGAGTCCTGTTAAAAATATATGAGACAAACCAACGCAGCAAATTCCCACGAATTCCGTTAAAGGCCAGGTTTTCCAAAAGAAGCGTGTGATCCACCTTGTCGAAAGCCTTCCAAAAATCAGTGTACACGGAGTCAACTTGGACACGGTGATCCATGTTTTCAAATAAGAAGTTGGTAAATATCATAAGATTAGTAGATTAGAACGCCGTTTAACAATCCCATGTTGTTCGGGTATAATCAGTCGATGAAATTGTGGATATAAGACACCGTGCACAAGCTTCTCAAAAAGTTCTGAGAATGTGGAGAGAATTGAAATGAGGCATAATTTTCGACGTTTTCCTTGTCTTCATTTTTATAAATAGGTGTAATAAACGCTCGTTTCCATGTAGCCGGGAAAACCCCTTCACCTAAACATTTATTAGGAATTAAATACAGAACACTATGAATGCTGTCGGCAGTATTGATGAAAAAGGCGGGTGGCTATCCGTCTGGGCCAGCCCCTTTAGAAGGATCAAGTGATTTGAGTGTTCTAAGTATAACATCCTTAGAAAGATAAATATCACATATACTAGATGAGTTATCGTCACAGTTGTTTGAAGGTTGCCATTTCTCAGGGTCATGTGAAGAGAAGGGATGAAATGCATATAACTAGAAGAGTTATTAACATAAATGTGGATGGAGGGAGAAGGCCAAAGAAAAGATGGATGGATTGTGTGAGGAGCTATATGAAAGAAAAGGGAGTTAGTGATAGAGTGACGTCTGATAGAACAGAATGGAAGAACAAAACGTGTTGAGCCGACCTCAAATAACATGGGATAAGGGCAGGAAGATAATGATGTAGTGCCAACGACTGGTTTGTAAAAGTTTTGAATTAAGCGATAAATATGCAACACAGTATGCATTTTTATTTCCTTGGAAGGCAGAGAATAAAAAACTAAAATATGGATTTAACCAGCAAGGAACGGAACCTTCTAAGTGCAAATCCGACTCGCACTTTTCCTGTTTTATAATAACTCTACATGAAGACGCGTCCCTCTTTTGTTTTGATTTTATACCCAACACGCATGCGCTGTAATATTGATCGCAAAAAAAGCGCGTTGCGTCCGTCTGGAGTCTGGAGCCATGTTCAGTTATCAGTTAGACACGCTAAAAACACCATGATGCTAGTCTCTCAATTCAAAACACAATCCCAGTTCTCAAGACATCTGTCTACAAGTAAGTTATTGACAAATGTCACGTTTGTTTCTCTTCAAAATAGTGAAAATAGTACTCTTTTGTTCCTTAAATTTCTTGTAGGTGCTCAGCACTCTTAAGAACTACGTATTTCTAGGTTCTTACAATATTGTGATTGTTTTTCAGACTTGCATACATCGCTATGCAAAACGCGAAAGGACTGGGAGTTATATCAGCGGGCCAGCTCAAACAGTGGTGAGTAACATGCAGATTGTTAAATCTAGTCTTCCTGTGCTACTACATAGCTTCTCATAAGTCTTTTAAAACGAATATCAATTGGTAGACGACTATAAATCGAACATTCAATATATTTACAGGGTAGGTACACTAGCTTTTGTCCACGACGTCCTAAACCACTCCAGCAGCATACGAGAGTCTTGTGCTCTTTCTTGTCCTTGCCATGTTTCATAACGAATAAGGAGGTTGTGAATACGTTGATTAACTTCAAAAGCACGCTGTTTAACTACCTACTACTAATAACTTTGAATGATTTTTCAGCTTCCCCTCCGGCTGTCTCTGGCGGCGGTGGCGTGGTGATCACTCTGTGGCACTGGACGTTCCGCAAGCAAGATACCTCTTGGAATGGTAAGTAAACTGCCGATATAGCGTAGCGTTAGCCGTGGCGGTAAAATGGCGGTTTCCAGGCGGAGTGATTTGAGCAGACAACATCTAAAAAAAAACTGTAACAGTGTGTGAACTAAGCAGAGATAAACTCATGTGACTTCACATATCATTTGATTTCAGTACACTTTCTAACGACAAATAATGCCGTCACACGAGCTTTCAGCACACTGTATTGTCTTAATTTTACGTTTGCGTGAAAAACAGAAAAAATACGTGTCGGTTTTTTTTTGGAAATCTAACGGACCGTCTAATTTTATTGATTTTTCATTTATTGATTTTTTAGTTCACTACCCTATTAGAAGATGTGGTGAATGACATTTCCCACTCATCATATCTGCTAAATTTGGGTTTGATCATAGATAAAGAAAATACATAATATATTAATATCTATGGGCTACGATAATGTGTATAATTCTTTGTTACAGAACAACTTCCTATGCCATATGTGTCGCCGTCAACAGCTGTATTATAATAAAGTTGCTTTATATCCTGTGCATTGTAATACTCGATTACTGTTCACTTCCTGAGTCGCCAAACGAGGGCGGAAATTAAGAGGATACAGGATTAGGAGGACAGAATTCCTGCTAGAATCATCTCATCTTTGGTGAGTTATTTTTGACTAATTTTCTTGTTTAACATAAAAATTTATGCCCATTCCAGTGGAGGTTCTTTTGAAGAACCTCCACTGGAATGGGATTTTTTGTTGCTTCATTTACCGATCCCATAGGAAATGTGTGGCTAAAAAAGCATTAAGGGATCGTCTACAGCGCTATTTAGTGTTGCAAGTTCGGAACTTTTACCTTATAAAATAATTGAAATTGATACCTCTGTGCACCACATGCAGTTCCTTCACAATCTCTATGAAACGCAGCGTTTTTAATTTGTGAGTTGCCTCTCTCTAGTCAAAATGAGGTTGTCGGTTAAACTTTTTGTGCTGTTTTGGTAACTGTACGCCTGTCTACTGAATATGGTAGCGATCTTCATTAGAAGATGTGCACTTTAAGACAATTCCCACTCAACACATCCGCTCAAAATTATAGATAAATAAAAATTGTATAAAAAACCCATTAGCTACAATAATTTGTTTAATTCTTGGTTACAGAGCATGACGTTATATGTGTGCCCATGCACGGAGATGGGCCTCTGTGTGATGTAGTCAACCAGTGATGTCAGCCCAGATGATTACCACTACATCATCATGAGAAAATGCTAAAAAGTCATGGGCCTGATGAGGCTACTTTGATTTAGTAATATTATTTGTGTATGAAGATATTTTTTTATACATTTTGTAAATTAATAAAACTCATTGAAAAACAATCGTATTTTTATTCTGTTCAAATATTGTTAGAAGTATTTATACATTTTACGTCACTATGGTAATCAGTTCTGTACATTTATCGAGAGTAAAATTAATACATATGTGAGTGTCCGTCACTTGCTCCTATTTAGGTAATAACAAAATATTCAGTTTATTCGAAATGCTTCACATAGCGTCAGGCACTTAAAAAACATAAGTTGTCCTTTTGGCCTAAGAATTGCCAAAGTAATATTTAACAAAATCCTAAAACAAAGGAGTAAAATATCTGATTTCCAAAAGCACTAACAATATTTGAGCCACATCTGTAAACGATAAATGTGTTTCGGTCGGACCCAAATAGACCCTTAAAACAATTAGTAAGAAATTGCACAAAAACGACAATAACCTTTTCGTCGACAGTGTGAGAATGCCTCTGGGAACAGATGTGAGGCAATTGATTTTAGACCTCGCTGATGTGGAGTTAGCTTGAGACCACGATATGAAGCGGTCAATTAGTTTAGAATCACCGAGTTAGAACTTGTTAGGACTGAGGCTATTATCCCAAGTTAACATATATATACCCCCGGGATAAATAGAATCCTATTTTAACAAATAGGATACTATCAGACTATGACTTCTGTGCAATATTTCTCTTCCTTAACCATAGCCCAGCTGTTGAAGATGCTGACCCTTAAAAACAACGCAATTAGTTGAGTGATTTTAGGAGTTAGCGTCTTAACAGTCAATGCTGCACTAGCAGTGCTTAGTGACGATAATACACCGTCAATCCAATAAAACCAGAAGCAGTGTTTGTCTGAGAACTAACACACGCGTAAATTCTTCTTCGTACTTTTCTGGCTGAATGACTTTACTGTCTAAATTGTTTTGCATGAATTCAACCATAAACTGTTTATTTATTTAGTTAAATACGTTTTATTTTTATTTTCACTCACGAAATTCGTTCAATAATGAATGATACAACAGTTTTTGACGTGTCATGTTGATATCAATGTACGTCTCGAGTGGTCCCAACCACTCGTTAAATCCCACGTGTAAAACCAAGCATCTCATCATCAATATTGCGAGAATAGCTCAACGTCATTTTACGCTACAAATGAGATTTAGTGATGAGATGAGAGTTACGAGTGAAAAACGTCCAGCGCGCGATCGCTTGCCGGAAGACAAAAAGATGGAAAGCCTCGAACGAGGTGGATCGATGACTTGGTGAGAGTAGCCGATGGATGCGAGACGCATATGACTGGTTGTTGCAGCGACAATTGGGGGAGGCCTATGTCAAGCAGTGGAGGTCTATTGGCAGATATGCTTATTACGATGAGGGGACGAACTTGTAAACATACTTTTTTATCGGATGCCTATTTCATATAAAATGCTTATTTCATATAAAAAAAGACGTTAGTGGTCGAATCCAATTTGGCTGGGCAGCGTCCAGAAAGTCGCGTGGTATCTTCTCGTCCCACTGACTACTTCGTGTAGTGGTTTAGACGACGAAAAGTGGTTCAGGGTATCCATCAGTCAAGACAAATAAATACGTAAAAATAAGATAGAATAAGAAAATAACTCGAATAAATTGAACCACATTGAAATACTACACATTTATTACTTAAAAGACAATAATACACTATACACAGTACACTATTTATTATTATGTACACTTTGAGTCCTTTTCCGTGGACTCGTGGAGCGCTTGATATCACTATCGTCATCGTATTACAATGCACAGGCTGTAAAGCAAATTCACACCGGCCTCCCGAATTCCACATTTGGGAGGCCGGTGTGAAATCGATGGATGATCATTATCGTCATCGAATTACAATGCACAGGATTTAAAGCAATTTCACACCGGCCTCCACAACTTCACATTTGGGAGGCCGGTGTGAAATCGATGGATGATCACCATCGTCATCGTATTACAATGCACAGGATGTAAAGCAATTTCACACCGGCCTCACGAATAAAACATTTGGGAGGCCGGTGTGAAATCGATGGATGATCACTATCGTCATCGTATTACAATGCACAGGATGTAAAGCGATTTCACACCAGCCTCCCGAATTCCACAATTGGGAGGCCGGTGTGAAATCGATGGATGATCATTATCTTCATCGTATATTACAATGCACAGGATGTAATGCAAATACACACCGGCCTCCCGAATTACACATTTGGGAGTCCAGTGTGAAATCGATGGATGATCATTATCGTCATCGAATTACAATGCACAGGATGTTAAGCAAATTCACACCGGCCTCACGAATGAAATATTTGGGAGGCCGGTGTGAAATCGATGGATGATCACTATCGTCATCGTATTACAATGCACAGGACTTAAAGCAATTTCACACCGGCCTCCCAAATTCCACATTTGGAAGATCGGTGTGAAATCGATGGGTGATCACTATCGTCATCGTATTACAATGCACAGGATGTAAAGCGATTTCACACCGGCCTCCCGAATTCCACATTTGGGAGGCCGGTGTGAAATCGATGGATGATTATTATCTTCATCGTATATTACAATGCAGAGGATGTAATGCAAATTCACATCAGCCTCCCAAATTCCACATTTGGGAGTCCAGTGTGAAATCGATGGATGATCATTATCGTCATCGAATTACAATGCACAGGATGTTAAGCAAATTCACACCGGCCTCACGAATGAAACATTTGGGAGGCCGGTGTGAAATCGATGGATGATCACTATCGTCATCGTATTACAATGCACAGGACTTAAAGCAATTTCACACCGGCCTCCCAAATTCCACATTTGGGAGATCGGTGTGAAATCGATGGATGATCACTATCGTCATCGTATTACAATGCACAGGATGTAAAGCGTATTCACACCGGCCTCCCGAATTCCACATTTGGGAGGCCGGTGTGAAATCGATGGATGATCACCATCGTCATCGTATTACAATGCACAGGATTTAAAGCAATTTCACACCGGCCTCCACAATTTCACATTTGGGAGGCCGGTGTGAAATCAATGGATGATTACTATCGTCATCGTATTACAATGCACAGGATTTAAAGTAATTTCACACTAGCCCTCCACAATTTTACATTTGGGAGGCCGGTGTGAAATAGATGGATGATCACTATCGTCATCGTATTACAATGCACAGGATGTTAAGCAACTTCACATCGGCCTCCAAAATTCCACATTTGGGAGACCGGTGTGAAATCGATGGATGATCACTTTCGTTCGTTCTTCTTATTCTGATCGTGAAAGCAATCACGCTTGATCTCTTGTCTGTGGCACATACGGCGTAGGAAGTGTCTGTAACAAACAATTATTAAAATTAGTTTAGGTCACAAGTTTTTTATATGACATAAGTATATTTTGTTTATCTGTGATCATTCACAAACTTTGAGTGGATGTGGTGAGTGGGATTTATCTTGAAGAGCACATCTTACAATGATAATAGCTACCATTATTTAGAAGACAGGGGCACAGATCAGTTGTCATTGCAATCATTTTCTCGAAAAATAGCGGCGAAATGAAATTATGAACTCTATTGCTATTTGGTATCGCAAAAGTACAAGGTGTGTGTTCTATTATGTATTCTGTTTATGAAAGCAGTAGGTAGGCACTAGTTAAAACTATACTATGAAATTTTTTGACATTGTTTTCTGTCGTAATCTAAACTAAGACCCTTATGAGAGTAAAGGTAATATGTGTTATTGCGTGCAGCTGTTATTCGTGCTGCTATATTATTAGTGGAATTACAATTTTTTTAGTTCTCTCTGGAGCCAGATCTTAAGAAAATGTAAGCAAAGTGGCGGGCAGAAACTAGTAAAGTTACAAAAACAGCCCAAAAAATTTAACCGACAACCTCATTATCACTAGAGAGAGGCAACTCATAAATTAAAAATGCTGCGTTTCATAGGGATTGTGTAGGAACTGCATGTGGTAGCACGGGAGTTTCAATGTCACTACCTGACACTGTGGACGCTGCCGTTATATTTTTTTAAGTTACACATTTCATATTGGATAGGTCAATGAAGCAAACGGAAAATTCCCATTCCATTGGAGGTTCTTTTAAATGGCCAAAAACCTTTATGTCAAACAATAAAATTAGTCAAAAATAACTCACCAAAGATGAGATGATTCTAGCAGGAATTCTGTCCTCCTAATCCTGTATCCTCTTAATTTCCGCCCTCGTTTGGCGACACAGGAAGTGAACAGTAATCGATTATTACAATGCACAGGATATAAAGCAACTTATTTATATTACAGCTGTTGACGGCGACACATATGGCATAAAAAGTCGTTCTGTAACAAAGAATTATACACATTATTGTAGCCCATAGGCCCATGTTTCTTTATCTGTGATCAGTCACAAAATTTGAGCGGGTATGTGAGTGGGCATTGTCATGAAGCGCACATCTTTAAATAGGTTAGTGGATTAAAAAAATCTAAAATATCCGTTTGATAGATTTTCAAAAAAGTATTCGACACACTTTTCTTCTTTCACGTAAACATAAAATTAAGACGATACGATGTGTTGAAAACTTGTGTGACGTCACTTGTCGTTAAAAGTGTATTGAAACCAAATGATATGTGACGTCCCACGAGTTCATCTCTCTATAGTTCAAACGCCTTTATTTTTTGGATGTTTAATCTACTCAAATCACTTCGCCTGGCAATCGCCATTTTGTATTAGACTGTGGCGTCGTCGGGCGCCATGTGGCTGCGCTGTATCGGCTTTGTGCTTGTTCACATTGCATGCCTCTTTTATGAATGGCAATCCCTCATGTTAGCTCATGAATATTAGATAGGTGAGGTAAGGCATTACATAAAGTAATTCCGGAATATGGGTGTACAGGATATTATTAATGATAGTTTACTTACCATTGCGCGAGTCGTCTTGCTTGTGGAACGTCCCGTGTCGCAGAGTGTTGACCACGCTGTCATCGCCAGAGATAGCTAGAGTGGAAGCTGAGAAATCATCACAATTTTATGAGTATCGATGTAAGTAGTATATATAGGCGCTTGTGAAGTTCAACAACGTATTCACAACCTCCTTATTCGTTATGAAATGCGAAAAGGACAAGAAATAGCACAAGACTCTCCTATGCTGCTAAAGCGGTTTAGGATGTCGCGGACAAAAGCTGGTGTACCCTATAAGTGTATTGAATGTTGGATTTATTAACAATTCGATATTATGACCGTAGGATTATTTGGCATTCGATTTGGCATAGTATACCCGTAACGCCAAAAACATCGACTTCCGAGATAAAAGTTATTCTATACTTGGTCGTACTTTTGTAATTATGTACCCAAAAGAGATGAGAAGCTATGTAGTAGCACAGGAAAACTAGATTTAACAAGGTGTATGTTACTCACCACTGTATGAGCTGGCCCACTTACATAACTCCCAGTCCGTTCGTGTCTTGCATGGCGATGTATGCAAGTCTGAAAAATAATCACAATTGTAAAAGAACCTAGAAATACGTAGTTCATAAGAGTGCTGAGCGCCCACAAAGAATTTCAAGAGCAGTTCATCATTTTCACTATTTTAAACTATTTTGAAGAGAAACAAAAGCGATAATTTTCATTAACTTACTTGTATATAGATGTCTTGGGGATAGGGATTGCGTTTTGTATTGAAAAACGAGTATCATGGTGGCGTTATTCGTAGCGTGTCTTAGTGACTACTGAACAAGGTCCCACACTCCAGAAAGATGCGACGCAGTTTTTGCGATCAATAATACAGCGCATGCGTGTTGGTCATTTTATCAGAGAAAGAAGGGGACGCGGTTTCATGAAGAGTTACTTTAAAACAGGGAAAAAGCGAGTCGGATTTGCACATCGAAGGTTCCGTTCTTTGCTTTCTTCCCAAGGAAATACAACTTAAAGTGCATACTTATGTTGCCTTTTAATCGTATGATTCAAAACTTATACAAACCAGTCGAAGGCACTACAAGTTGCTGAAATAAGAAGTATTTAACGGACTTCAAAAAAAGGAGGTTTTCAATTCGAATGTTTTTTTATGTATTTTCTCGATTGCTCAAAGACGTCTTTACCGATTTGGCAATTTATTTTCTTTAGGTATACTTCCCAGGTGGACCATGGACATCAAGGATCTAAAGATGTGTTCCGGCAGAAATCGAAAGATCTCTTCAAGTTTTACAAGTACACATGGAGCGATTTAGGTTTTGAAAGATTAGTTTCTTGGAAAGTTTCTATTTCAATTTGGTGACGAGCTGATGAAGAATTTCGGACATAGGCAACGGAACTCTTATGATGGCAGATGACCGGTGTGCTGAAATCGTATGTATCTTTATTGTTTACACTAGTTCATACGAGTAACATAAAATCTTGCCTGCACCCTGTTCGTACGTAACGTACCTACCCTAACAATTTATGTTCAATGTCCATGTTTTGAGGGTTATCTATTCGCGTGCGATTATTTTTCGTTGGGCTTGGTCATAGCTATTTTGAACTGAACTTTCATCTTCGAGTACACCTACACCAGCGACTACCTCAAATGGATTTCCTTAAAATCCAGGAAAAGTAAAGTAGTTTATGTCGATTAAAAAGCAAAGTTGATATTTTAACTTCGAAGTTTGGAATCGGACTTCGAAGGCACATAAAGTTACCACTTAACGGTAAACAACGTAAATGTGTAGACTGGCGCATTATGTGTATATCAATTTAATTGTGAACCATCACCACTAGAAGTGCCTTTTATGCAGGAAAAACAGGTGCAATTTTATTTTTTATCAACTGATTAAATTAAAATCAAAATGTATGAATTCAAATTAGGCTGAAAATCAGCATTTTGAACGTCAAAATTTATATGAAGACAGTCCCCCAAATCGTCCGCCTGTCACCACTTCCTATTGTTAAAACAATACGGTCAGAATAATAAACAATGTGATCTTAAGCAAGTAAAGAATCAATGAAAGAACATTTAGCATTGTCTCGTGTTCAACACAGCGACCTATTTTTATCGTCTAAGTAGTCGTTTATAGTTCAGTATGCCTTCGAAATAAGGTTGGATTTAACTTTCGAATTAAAAACATTAAAAGGCAAGTCTAGAAAAGAAACGGGTAACTTATTATAAAAGCGAATACCGAGCCCTACAAAGTGGCCCTGGACCTTACGAAGACGGTGGAAAGGAGCATGCAGTTTGTGCTTATTTTTGGCGTTAAAGCTGTGGATATCACTAGTTTTGGCGTACAAATGTATTTTTTGCCTGATATACAGTATCTTGGCAAAAATTAACTGCCAAGCAACCGTGAGAACACCTATTTCTTTAAAAAGTTTCCTTAAAAAAAACTCTGGACCCTAGCTGGTAAATCGCTCGTACGGCTCGCTTTTGTAGGACAAATATATTGTGTATGTCAGCAGCTTTTCCCCACAGTAACATACAATAGGACATAACAGTATGGAAATAACTAAAAAAGACTAACCAAGCTGTGTCGACGTCAGTGAATTGTCTAACTTTCCTGACGGCGCGCGGCGTAGGCGCAGAGCTAAGCTTTTCCGATCGTGTTGATATATGAGGGCCCCATTGAAGTTTGAAATCAACTGTTATTCCCAAGAAAACAGCAGAGTCTACAGTTTCGAGTACCTCGTCACTTAAGATGATATTGGGTCCTAGATTTTAAACATTAGGTAAAGCAAATTTTATACATTTTGTTTTCTTAGCATTTAAAACTAGATTGTTTGTTGACAGCTACATTGATTAGTCACTGATCTTACTTTGTATGGTCATAAAGATCTGTTTTCAATTAACTGAGTTCTAATTTGCAGATTTCAACAACTAATAGGTACTCCTATTAGTTGTTGAAATCTGCAAATTAACTTGTATCGAGCAACTCTTCATCAAATAATATTGAACACCAGAAATCGGTTGTTTTATAGATTTTAAGAGAAAATGTGACAAAGTGCCTGTGATAAGCGTACAGACGGCGCAGGTAGGAAAGTGGAACGGAACCCTCAAAACAATCCTATCTGCATTTCAAAGTCTCCCATCAGTGAAGTTGGCGCCATCTGTCTTCAGGAGAATTATTATCAGACGACTGAGTGGGTCATGATATAGAAAAAAGTTTTAACCTAGGGGAGTAGATGGCGCTCTCTTCAATCTCAGTTTTGAGGGATATAAGGATGACGGCTGAAATCCTCCTACTCGAGTCAGTCTGCAATATTCAATCTTTGACACTGATTTGACCTTGGCTCCTCCTGATGATGCACTAGAAAAGCGATATGTGCGGTTGAATTCGTGCTATATACGAGCATAGTGGACAATGTAGCTCAAACATCTTCGTTTGTTGCATTTGCGTCACGATCAACCCTTCTTTCCCCTTAACCACAGTCCAGCTGTCGTTTTCTAATTGAGTGGTGTTAGGAGTCAGCGTCTCAGCAATCAATCCTGCTCTAGCAGTGCTTAGTAACTGTGTATTCTGTATTCCAATACAACCAGAAGCAGTGTTTGTTTGAGAACTTCAGCAGACGCGTTAAGTTTTCTTCGTACTTTTCTCGCTGAAATACTTTTCTATCTAAATTGTTTTGTACGAATTCAACCAAACACTGCTTGCTTACTTAGTTATGAATGTTTTATTTACGTTTTTACTTAAAAATTGGTTATATAATGAATGACAAGAGTTTTTGACGTGTCATGTCGGTATCAATGTACGTCTTGAGCGGTCCCAACCACTCGTTCTATCCCACGTGAAAACCAAGCATCTCGCAGGCATTTCCTGCGTCATTTGCAAAAACTAATATTGCGTGAGTAGCTCTACGCCATTTTACGCTAGATTGGGTCCCTGGAGGCGCGATCACGTACCGGAAGACAAAAAGCCTCCCACGAGATGGATTGATTAACTGGTGAGGGTCGCAGGTATCCGATGGATGCAAGACGTATATGAGTAGTTGTAGCGGCTACACTTGGGGGAGGCCTATATCCAGCAGTGGACGTCTATAGGCAGATATGATGAAGATGATGATGAGGGTACGTACCTCCTAAAATACTTTTTATCGGATGCCTTCATCATATAAAATATCATCACCATCATATCAGCCGAAATACGTCAACGGTCGAATCGGCTTCGACTGGGCAGCGTCCAGAAAGTCGCATGGTATCTTCTCGTCTCACTTACTGACTAGAGCGTGTTGCCAGTGATGGCTTATGGTACCGAAACATGGTTGCTCATATAAGATGCACGCTCTCTCAATTTCAAGTCCCTACGACCAGTGGTTTAGACTAGCCATCAGACAAGACAAAATAACTCGAATAAAATGAACCACATTTAAATACTAGCCATTTATTACTTCAATGATAAAAATACACTAAACACAGTACACTATTTATTATTATGTACATTTCGAGTCCTACTCCGTGGACTCGTGGAGCGCTTGATGGATGATCATTATCGTCATCGTATATTACAATGCACAGGATATAAAATGATTTCACACCGGCCTCCCAAATTTCACATTTTAGAGGCCGATGAGAAATCGATAGATGCTCATCATCATCATCATCGCATATTACAATGCACAGGATGTAAAGCGATTTCACACCGGCCTCCCAAATTCCATATTTGGGAGGCCGATGTGAAATCGATGGATGATCATTATCTTCATCGTATATTACAATGCACAGGATGTTCAGTGATTTAACACTGGCACTCAAATGAAACATTCGGGACCATCGTAGTCTGCTTGCCCGTTATTCTCCTCGTATGAAGAATTTCATCACGAACTGAACTGAAAGCAATCACGCTTGATCACTTGTCTGTGGCTCATATGGCATAGGATTTTTCTGTAACAAACGATTATTAAAATTCGTATATTTTGTTTATCTGTGACCAGACACGAACTTTGAGTGGATGTGGAGAGTGGGACTTGTCTTGAAGAGCACACCTTACAATGATGATGGCTACCATTATAAAGTAGACAGGCTTTGCAATCATATTCTCGGAAACTAGCGACGAAATGAAATTTTGAACTCTATTGCTATTTCGTATTGTAAAAATAAAATTAAGGCACGGATATTAACATGTGTTTATGTGAACAGTAGGTACTAATAAAGAATATGTTACGAAATTTCTTGACTTTCTTTTTTGTCGTTATCTGAGTCTAAGTCCCTTTTGAGAGTAAAAGCATTATGTGTAATTGCATGCAGCTATTATTCGTGCCACTATAATTTTAGTAGGATTATACATTTCGATTTCTCTCTAGAGCCAGGTCTTAAGAAAATGTAGACAATGTTGCAGGCAGAAAGAAGTAAAGTTATGAAAGCAGCACAAAAAGTTTAACTGACAACCTCATGTTGACTAGAGAGAGAAAAGTTGCGTTTTATAGGCATTGTGTAGGAACTACATGTGGTAGCAAGGAAGTTTCAATGTCAAGCATTTATAAGGTAAACGTTCTGAATTTGCAACACTAAATGTCATTGTGAACGCTGCCATTATGCTTGTTTATGTCACACATTTCTTATGGGATAGGTCATTGAAGCAACGGGAAAATCCCATTTCAGTGGAGGTTCTTTTGAATGGCCAAAAATCTTTATGTCAAACAAGAAAATTCGTCAAAAATAACTCACCAAAGATGAGATGATTCTAGCAGGAATTCTGTCCTCCTAATCCTGTTTCCTCGTAATTTTCGCCCACGTTTGGCGAAACAAGAAGTGAACAGTAATCGAGCATTACAATGCACAGGATATAAAGCAATTTTATTATATTGCAGCTGTTGACGGCGACTCATATGGCATAAGAAGTTGTTCTGTAACAAAGAATTATACAGATTATTGTAGCCCTTAGGCCCATGTTTCTTTATATGTGATCAGTCACAAAATTTGAGCGGATGTGTGAGTGGGCATTGTCATGAAGCGCACATCTTTCAATACGTTAGTGGACTAAAAAAATCAAAAGAACTCTGTCTGATAGATTTCCAAAAAAATATTCGACACATAGTTTTTTTTTCACGTAACCATAAAATTAAGACAATATAATGTGTTTACAACTTGTGTGACGTCACTTGTCGTTAAAAGTTTACTGAAATCAAATGATGTGTGACGTCACATGAGTTCATATTTCTATAGTTCACACGCTGTTACCATTATTTTTTGGATTTTGTCTGTTCAATCTGTTCAAATCACTTCGCCTAGCAACCGCCATTTTGTATTTGACTGTGGCGTCGTCGGGCGCCATGTGGCTGCACTGTATCGGCGCATCTTGTTCACATTTCATGCCTCTTTTATGAATGGCACTTGCCCATGTGAGCTCATGTATATTAGATAGGTGAGACAAGGCATTACATGAAGTTATTCCGGAATATCGGTTTACAAGTTAATATTAACGTTAGTTTACTTACCATTCTCTGAATTATCTTGCTTGCGGAACGTCCCGTGTCGCAAAGTGATCACCATGCCGCCGCTGCTAGAGATAGTCGGATTGGAAGCTGAAAAATCATTTAAAGTTATGAGTATCGTATTAGATAGTTAACAAACGTGCCTGTGAAGTTCGACAACTGTGAATTCACAACCTCTTTATTCGTTATGAAAAGTGGCAAGGACAAGAAAGAGCACGATACTCTCCTATGCTGCTAAAGCGGTTAAGGATGTCGCGGACAAAAGCCAGTGTACCCTATATATATATTGAATGTTCGATTTATGAACAAGTCGATATTAAAAACGTACGATTATTTGGAATTCGATTTGGCAAAGTACACTAAAAAGTGACACAATTTTTTTTTATAAAAAAATAAATACAACTGACTTCTATATACAATAAATTTAGTATTGCAAGTCGGTGTTAAAATAAGAAGAAACAGCCAAATACATCGAGAAGCTGTGCTATGCTAGCACAGGAAAACTAGATTTTACAAGGTGCATGTTACTCACCACTGTATGAGCTGGCCCGCTTACATAACTCCCAGTCTTTTCGCGTCTTGCATGGCGATGTATGCAAGTCTGAAAAACAATCACAATTTTATAAGAACCTAGAAATACGTAGTTCATAAGAGTGCTGAGCGCCCACAAAGAATTTCAAGAGCAGTTCATCATTTTCACTATTTTAAACTATTTTGAAGAGAAACAAAAGTGATAATTTTCATTAACTTACTTGTATATAGATGTCTTGTGAACAGGGACTGCGTTTTGTATTGAAAAACGAGTATCATGGTGGCGTTATTCGTAGCTTGTCTAAGTTGACTACTGAACAAGGCCCCACACTCCAGAAGAATGCGACGCAGTTTTTTGCGATCAATAATACAGCGCATGCGTGTTGGTCATTTAATCAGAGCAAGAGGGGGACCCGGCTTCATGTAGAGTTATTTTAAAATAGGGAAGAAGCGAGTCGGATTTGGACTTCGAAGGTTCCGTTCCTTGCTTACTTCCCAAGGTAATAAACTTTAAAGTGCATGCTTGTATTGCCTTTTTATCGCATGATTCAAAACTTTTACAAACCAGTCGATGGCACTACAAGTTGCTAAAATAAGAAGTATTTAACGGACTTCAAAAAAAGGAGGTTTTCAATTCGTCGGAATGTTTTTAAGCTATTGCATAGCCTTGAGCGTGGAGACCGAATCCAGAAATTCCGTAACTAAAAAAACCTAACACCCCCCACTCCGACCGGCACAGCGCTGATACTTTTTAGTTTTACTTTTTACTTTTTTTTAGCTCAAAGTGTAACTTGAATTAATATCAAAGAAAAAAAAATACTGCATAAACAAAATCTTAATATATATAAATCTCGTGTCACAATGTTTGTCCTCAATGGACTCCTAAACCACTTAACCGATTATAATAAAATTCGCACACCATGTGCAGTTCGATCCAACTTGAGAGATAGGATAGTTTAAATCTCAAATTATAGTCGCAATTTTAATTTATTGCTAATTATTTGTCTGTTATTATTTGACAGCGGGTAGGGTAGGTAGGGTAGGTAGGGTAGGTAGGGTAGGTAGGGTAGGTAGGGTAGGTAGGGTAGGTAGGGTAGGTAGGGTAGGTAGGGTAGGTAGGGTAGGTAGGGTAGGTAGGGTAGGTAGGGTAGGTAGGGTAGGTAGGGTAGGTAGGGTAGGTAGGGTAGGTAGGGTAGGTAGGGTAGGTAGGGTAGGTAGGGTAGGTAGGGTAGGTAGGGTAGGTAGGGTAGGTAGGGTAGGTAGGGTAGGTAGGGTAGGTAGGGTAGGTGGGGTAGGTGGGGTAGGTAGGGTAGGTAGGGTAGGTAGGGTAGGTAGGGTAGGTAGGGTAGGTAGGGTAGCCAGTTGACGGGAGCGAAGCCGCGCGGGTCAGCTATCTTAATATATATAAATCTCGTGTCACAATGTTTGTCCTCAATGGACTCCTAAACCACTTAACCGATTATAATAAAATTCGCACACCATGTGCAGTTCGATCCAACTTGAGAGATAGGATAGTTTAAATCTCAAATTATAGTCGCAATTTTAATTTATTGCTAATTATTTGTCTGTTATTATTTGACAGCGGGTAGGGTAGGTAGGGTAGGTAGGGTAGGTAGGGTAGGTAGGGTAGGTAGGGTAGGTAGGGTAGGTAGGGTAGGTAGGGTAGGTAGGGTAGGTAGGGTAGGTAGGGTAGGTAGGGTAGGTAGGGTAGGTAGGGTAGGTAGGGTAGGTAGGGTAGGTAGGGTAGGTAGGGTAGGTAGGGTAGGTAGGGTAGGTAGGGTAGGTAGGGTAGGTAGGGTAGGTAGGGTAGGTAGGGTAGGTAGGGTAGGTAGGGTAGGTAGGGTAGGTAGGGTAGGTAGGGTAGGTAGGGTAGGTGGGGTAGGTGGGGTAGGTAGGGTAGGTAGGGTAGGTAGGGTAGGTAGGGTAGGTAGGGTAGGTAGGGTAGCCAGTTGACGGGAGCGAAGCCGCGCGGGTCAGCTAGTAAACATATAATTATAATTGCATAAGTTGATAAAAAATGCTATGCAATAGCTTTACCGCGGCAGTCTCCGAGTGCCACACGTCTTTTTTATGTATTTTCTCGATTGCTCAAAGACGTCTTTACCGATTTGGCAATTTATTTTCTTTAGATATACTTCCCAGGTGGACCATGGACATCAAGGATCTAATGATGTGTTCCGGCGGAAATCGAGGGAGCTCTTAAAATTTTTGTCCACAATGAAAAATCTTTATTTGTTTCAACAGGCATACTACCCAGGTGGTTTCATGGACATCAAGGATCTGATGATGAGTTCCTGGAGAAATCGAAAGATCTCTTCAAGTTTTACAAGTACACATGGAGCGATTTAGGTTATGAAAGACTATTTTCTCGGAAAGGTCCTATTTCAATTTGGTGACGAGCTGATGAATAACTTCGGATATAGGCTCCGAGTGCCACACGTCTTTTTTATGTATTTTCTCGATTGCTCAAAGACGTCTTTACCGATTTGGCAATTTATTTTCTTTAGATATACTTCCCAGGTGGACCATGGACATCAAGGATCTAATGATGTGTTCCGGCGGAAATCGAGGGAGCTCTTAAAATTTTTGTCCACAATGAAAAATCTTTATTTGTTTCAACAGGCATACTACCCAGGTGGTTTCATGGACATCAAGGATCTGATGATGAGTTCCTGGAGAAATCGAAAGATCTCTTCAAGTTTTACAAGTACACATGGAGCGATTTAGGTTATGAAAGACTATTTTCTCGGAAAGGTCCTATTTCAATTTGGTGACGAGCTGATGAATAACTTCGGATATAGGCAACGGAACTCTTATGATGGCAGATGACCGGTGTGCTGTAATCGCATGTATGTTTATTGTTTACGCCAGTTCATACGAGTAACATAAAATCATGCCTGTACCCTGTTCATACGTAACGCACGTCGTACCTACCCTAACAATTTATGTTCAATGTCCATGTTTTGAGGGTTATCTATTCGCGTGCGATTATTTTTCGTTGAGCTTGGTCATAGCTATATTGCACTGTACTTTGATCTTCGAGGACACCTACACCAGTGACTACCTCAAATGGATTCCCTTAAAATCCAGGAAAAGTTAAGTCTTAGTTTATGTCGATTAAAAAGCAAAGTTGATATTTTAACTACGAAGTTTGGAATCGGACTTCGAAGGCACATAAAGTAACTATTCGACGGCAAACAACGGAAATGTGTAGACTGACTGTGTGGTTTTAGTTGAACCATCACCATTGTAAGTGCCTTTTATGCAGAAAAAACAGGTGAACTTTTAATTTTTATCAACTGATTAAATCAAAATCAAAATGTTCAAATTGGTGTTCCCTTGTTTCGTAGACAGAAATTTGATAGAATATCGTTTCGCAGAAAATGTTTCATATAATATTTGGTTGTTGTAATTTTATGTCAAATATTATTATTTCAAAGACTATTTACTAGAACACAATCTTTTATTTTCGTTAACTAATAAAAATAACTACATACATTATGAATATACAAAACCAAATACGATCAGGCGTCGAAAAATTCCTCCGCATCGCTGTCATCCGGAAACGTGCCCAGAAGACTGGCAGCATTGCCACGTTGAATGGCAATGCTAACTCTTTGAGCAAAGAACAAGCCAGCCCTCTGGTCACGCAAAGTGTCGACCAGTTGGCGAGAAATGTCCTTAAAAAGGAGACGCGCACTCGGACCCCATGACCCTAGCGTTTCGACCCCAAACGGCTCAAAACTGTAATTACCAATATGGTTACAGTATTTGCGCCGCTTGAGGGCCTCAGCAGCCGCAGCAGCAGCGCCGGCACAGCTTGCCGTACTTGGAACATGTGATGGCGCAAGGGTGTCGACACATGTTGCGTCCCACACCAGAGGCCTACCCACCTTCCACGGCACCAACGTCATACCATCTGGTCTCTTTCCATCGTCACGTACCAAGCCACTAGGTTCTAATACTGCAGGTACGCCGGCGGTGACAAGAGCTCGACGAATAATATCATTAATGCTAGCGTGTCGTGCTATCCGGCCTGCGCTCTTGCAGCAGGAAAGGCCATGGTGTCCGAGACTGTCGACAGGTACTCCGCAGTGACACCGATGCGGAGCAACACAAGGTGCGCCTAAGCGGAGACAGACCGCGATCCGAAACGATGCGTCATCCATCATAGTACCTATGGTGGATGACGGGAGTGCTTGAAGCCACAAACCCGACTCCCACTCTCCCACAGGTAACAGACGCGCGCGCTCAGCAGTATTCGATGATGTATGAATCAAGTAATTCCGTATAATACTGCAGAGCGGCTCATCCCATCGTCTCTGAGAGGTCAGGTTGTCGGGCAAATCCATGTTGGGACAAGCCATTTTCCAAGCATTCAACGCATCGGTCAAACACGGTACCTCAAAATTAACCAGTGAGGATGAAAGAATATTCCTGGTTAATGTATCAGCACTGTGGACCGAGGAGAGGAAGGCCGGTAAACTAATACTTGTAATTTTGCGGACGCCGAGTCCACCCATGCGAATAGGAAGTGTGGCTTGCTGCCATGATCGGTCGTCCAAGGCCACATTTAGGATTGAACAAAGTGTGTTTCTAATAATTTGGTCTACTTTTTCCAAAAGATGTGAATGTTTCCATAGATGAGAGGAGCGAAGGCTATATGTGAATTTTGGTCCAAAGCAACAATATCGAATAAGTGTAAAGGCCGAATGCATATTAATTTTGAAAAGTCTTTCCGAGACATCAAATTACTTGAATGAAACCTATTTCACAGAAACACAATTCAATGAATTTCATGATCACATTTTTTTATTTAACAAACTTATCAAACAGTAGAATTATTTTTTAACGAATATTGTTTATCCTGTGCTTTATTTCACAGTATTTTATACTTCAGTGAAATGTAATTATAATTAAATATTATTGTTTTATAATATGTCCATGGCATACTTTTAAGATGGCAGAATTTTATTCGGAATAAATTAACTACACATATTGCCATTTTTATAAAATAGCATTTAACCAAAATAAAATATGATCTTAAAAAAATTGTGACAGAAATGAATCGCTGTTAAACCGACCCCACGTAGTCTTGTCTGCCCTACCCCGAGAGTGTAATTTAAGCCCGCGTAGGCGCGGATGGGCGAGGCGGCCCGCGAACTGAGGAGCAGGTGTTATAACCATCTGCGACGATAAGTTCGCGTGGGATCGCTGGAGCCCCGCTGCGCCGGAGCTGTGACAGAAACCATGCCTGCTGCATGTTTCTTGCTTGCCTGCATACTGTGTTGCTTGCTTGCATTCTGCATGTTGCCTGCTTATTTGCGTGCTGCATGTTTGCTTACTTGCATGCTGCATGTTGCATGCCGCACGATTGCTATATGCTGCATGTTGCATGCCACATGATTGCTTCACGCTTAGTGCATTCATGTTGCATGCTCGCCTGCATACTGCATGTTTGCTTGCATTCTGCATATTGCATGGTCGCTTGCATACTGCATGATCTTACGAAGACGGTGGAAAGGAGCACGTACTTTGTGCTTAGTTCTGGTGTTAAAGCTGTGGATATCACTAGTTTTGGCGTATAAATGTATATTTTGCCTGATATACAGTATGTTGGCAAAAATTAACTGCCAAGCTACCGTGAGAACACCTGTTTCTTTGAAAAGTTCCCTTAAAGAGACTCTGGACCCTAGTTGGTATATCGCTCGTACGACTCGCTTTTGTAGGACAAATATATTGTGTATGTCAGCAGCTTTTCCCCACAGTAGCATACCATAGGATATAACACTATGGAAATAACTAAAATAGACTAACCAAGTTATGTCGACGTCAGTGAATTGTGTAACTTTCCTGACGGCGTAGGCGCAGAGCTAAGCTTTCCCGATAGTGTTGATATATGAGGGCCCCATTGAAGTTTGACATCAACTGTTACGCCCAAGAAAACAGCAGAGTCAACAGTTTCAAATACCTCGTCACTTAAGATTAAATTGGAATTTTTAACATTAGGTAAAGCAATTTTTATACTTTTGTTATCTTAGCATTTAAAACTAGATTGTTTGTTGACATACTTGTGTACATTGATTAGTTACTGATCTTACTTTGTATAGTCATAAAGATCTGTTTTCAATATACCGAGTTCTATTTAGCAGGTTTCAACAACAAATAGCAGTATCAACTTGTATCGAGCAACTCTTGTCAAATAATATTGAACTCCAGAAATCGGTTGTTCTATAGATTTTAAAAGAAAATGTTACTAAACACCTGTGATAAGCGTACAGACAGACGGCGCAGGCTTGGTATAACAAAGTAACGGTATCCTGTTTGCACTTTTTGGAACGGAACCCTCAAAACAATCCCATCTGCATTTCAAAGTCTCCCATCAGTGAAGTTGGTGCCATCTGTCTTCAGGAGAATTATTATCAGATGACTGAGTAGGTCATGATATAGAAAAAAGTTTTAACCTAGGGAAGTAGATGGCGCTCTCTTCAATCTCAGCCTTGAGGGATATAAGGATGATGATGACTGATTTGACCTTGGCTCCTCCTGATGATGTACTAGAAAAGCGATGTGTGCGGATGCAATCGTGCTATATACGAGCATGGTGGACAATGTAGCTCACACATCTTCGCTTGCAGGGGTGGCACTTCGTTTGTTGCATTTGCGTCACGATCAACTCTTCTTTCCCCTTAACCACAGCCCAGCTGTCGTTTTCTAATTGAGTGGTTTTAGGAGTCAGCGTCTCAACAATCAATGCTGCAATAGCAGTGCTTAGCGACGGTGCATTATGTATTCCAATACAATCAGAAGCAGTATTTGTCTGAGAACTTCAATAGACGCGTTTAGTTTTCTTTGTACTTTTCTTGCTGAAACACTTTTCTATCTAAATTGTTTTGAACTTATTCAACCAAACACTGCTTGCTTACTTAGGTATGTATGTTTTATTTACGTTTTTACTTACAATATTAGTGCAAAAATGACAAAAGTGTTTGACGTGTTATGTCAATATCAATATCAACATATGATATGTTTGTCATTTATTTATTGTTAAGATATGTTGTTAAGATTATATATTTATCTATGTATAGGTATATATTATGATTGAGTAGTGTCGCACCGATGATAACCTCATTTTGTGTCCAGGCAATTACTCTCCATTCCAGGTTGCCTGGAAGAGATCGCAGATTGCGATAAGGCCGCCAATTGTACTTATGAATTTTAGTTTGCTGTTTTATTTTTATATTATTATCGGTGTACAATAAAGTATCATCATCTTCCTGCCCTTATCCCATGTTACTTGGGGTCGGCGCAACACGTTTTATTCTTCCATTCTGTTCTATCAGTCGGCACTCTATCACCAACTCCCTTTTCTTTCATATCGCTCCTCACACAATCCATCCATCTTTTCTTTGGACTTCCTCTCCCTCTCCATCCATCCACGTATATAATCATCAAAGTATATAATAAATAAAATAAATAAATAAATCAATCAATGTACGTCTTGAGGTATTGAGCGGGCCGAACCACTCGTTCCATCCCACGTGTAAAACCAAGCATCTCGCAGGCATTTCCTGCTTGATTTGCTTAAATCAATATTGACAAGAGTAGCTCTACGCCATTTTACGCTAGAGATCGCGTACCGGAAGACAAAAAGCCTCCCACGAGGTGGATTGATGGATTGTTGCGGCGATGCTTGGGGGAGACCTATGTCCAGCAGTGGACGTCTATAGGCAGCTATGATGATGAGGATGAGGGGAGGTACTTAGAATATCATCATCATCATATCAGCCGAAAGACCTCCACGGTCGAATCCGCTTCGACTGGGTAGAGTCCAGAAAGTCGCAGTGATGGTATCTTCTCGTCTCAATTAATGCCAGGTGCGTGTTGCCAATGATGGCTTATGATACCGAAACATAGCTCATATAAGATACATGCACTATAAATTTCAAGGCCCTACGACCAGTGGTTTAAACTAGCCAACATACAAGGCATACGAGTAGTAATACATAAAAAAATGATATAAGGAGAAAATAACCCGAATTAATTTAACCATATTTGAATACTAGCCATTTATTACTTAAAAGATAAAAATACACTAAACACAGCACACTATTTATTATTATGTACACTTTGAGTCTTTCTCCGTGGACTCGTGGAGCGCTTGATAGATTATCATTATCGTCATCGTATTACAATGCACAGGATGTAAAGCGATTTCACACAAGCCTCCCAAATGTGGCATTTGGGAGTGAAATCGATGAATGATCATTATCGTTATCGTATTTTACAATGCACAAGATGTAAATTAATTTCACATCGGCCTCCCGAATTCCTCATTTGGGAGGTAGATTGTATCGATGGATGATCATTATCGTCATCGTATATTACAATGCACAGGATGTAAAGCGATTTCACACAAGCCTCCCAAATTCCACATTTGGGAGGCCGGTATGAAACCGATGGATGATCATTATCGTTATCGTATTTTACAATGCACAAGATGTAAATTAAATTTAACATCGGCCTCCCGAATTCCTCATTTGGGAGGCAGATGTGAAATCGATGGATGATCATTATCGTCATCGTATATTACAATGCTCAGGATGCAAAGTGATTTCACACTAGCTTCCCAAATGTGGCATTGGGTAGGCGTGTGTGAAATCGATGAATGATCATTACCGTCATCGTATATGACAATGCTCAGAATATAAAGAGATTTCACACCGGCATCCAGAATTTCTCATTTGGGAGGCCGATGTAAAATAGCTAGATGATCATTATCGTCATCGTATATTACAATGCACAGGATGTAAAGCGATTTCACACCAGCCTCCCGAATTTCACATTTGAGAGGCCGATGTGAAATCCATGGATGATAATTATCGTCATCATATATTACAATGCACTGTATATAAAGTGATTTCCCACCGGCCTGCCAAATTCCACATATTGGAGGCCGATGTGAAATCGATAGATGATCATTATCGTCATCGCATATTACAATGCACAGGATGTTAAGCGTTTTCACACCGGCTTCCCAAATTCCACATTGGGGACCATCGTAGTCTGCTTTGCCCGCTATCCTCCTCGTCTGAAGATGATCATTACGAACTGAATCGATCACTTGTCTGTGGAACATATGGCATTGGAAGTGTTCTGTAACAAACAATAATTAAAATTAGTTTGGCTCATATTTACTTTAGATGATGTAGGTAAGTATATTTTGTTTATCTATGACCAGTCACAAATATTTGAGTGGACGTGGTGAGTGAGATTTGTCATGAAGAGCACATCTTACAATGATGATGGCTACCATTATTCAATAGACAGGCTTTGCAATCATTTTCTCGGTAACTAGAGGCGAAATGAAATTGTGAACTCTTTTGCTATTTGGTATCGTAAAAATAAATCAAGTTACGGATATTAACTTGTGATTATGTAAACAGTAGGTTCTAATAAAGACTAAACTACGAATTTTCTTGACATTCTTTTCTGTCCTAATCTGAGCTAAGACCCTTTAGCATGATGTGTAATTGGATGCAGCTTTTATTCGTGCCACAATTATTTTAGCAGGATTACACATTCCAATTTCACTCTGGAGTCAAGTCTTAAGAAAATGTAGCTAAAGTTGCGGTCAGATACTAGTAAAGTTACGAAAACAGCCCAAAAAGTTTAACCGACAACCTCATTTTGACTAGAGAGAGGCAACTCACAAATTAAAAACGCTGCGTTTCATAGGGATTGTGTTGGAACTGCATGTGGTAGCACGGATGTTTCAATGTCAAGTATTTATAAGGTAAATGTTCTGAATTTGCAACACTAACTGGCACTGTGGATGGTGCCGTTATGCTTTTTCAAGTCACACATTTCATATGGGATAGGTCAATGAAGCAACGGAAACATCCCATTCTAGTGGAAGTTCTTTTGAACGGCCGAAAATCGTTATGTCAAACAAGAAAAAAAAAAAAAAAAAAACTCACTAAGGATGAGATGATTCTAGCAGGAATTCTGTCCTCCTAATCCTGTGTCCTCTTAATTTTCGCTGTCGTTTGGCGACACAGGAAGTGAACAGTAATCGAGTATTACAATGCACAGGATATAAAGCAATTTTATTATATTACAGCTGTTGACGGCGACACATATGGCATAGGAAGTTGTTCTGTAACAAAGAATTATACAGATTGTTGTAGCCTATAAGCCCATGTTTCTTTATCTGTAATCAGTCACAAAATTTGAGAGGATGTGTGAGTGGGCATTGTCATGAAGCGCACATATAGCTTTCAATAGGGTAGTGGACTAAAAAAATCTAAGAAGTCCGACTGATAGACTGCCAAAAAAATTTTGACTTGTACTTTTTTTCACGTAAAACTAAAATTAAGACGATACAATGTGTTTAAAACTTGTGTGACGTCACTTGTCGTTAAAAGTAAACTGAAATCAAGTGATATGTGACGTCACATGAGTTCATCTCTCTATAGTTCACACGCTGTTGCCTTTATTTTTTGGATTTTGTCTGTTCAATCTGCTCAAATCACTAAGCCTGGCAGCCGCCAATTTGTTTTTGACTGTGGTGTCGTCGGGCGCCTTGTGGCTGCGCTGTATCGGCGCATGTTGTTCACATTGCATGCCTCCTTTATGAATGGCACTCGCTCATGTAAGCTCATGAATATTAGATAGGTGAGGCAAGGCATTACATAAAGTAATTCCGGAATATGGGTGTACAAGATAATGTTAATGATAGTTTACCTACCATTCTGCGAGTCGTCTTGCTGGTGAAACGTCCCGTGCCGCAGAGTGTTGACCACGCCGTCACCGCCAGTGATAGCTGGAGTGGAAGCTGAGAAATCATAACAATATCGATGTAGGTAGTGTACAAGCGTGCTTGTGAAGTTCAACAACGTATTTACAACCTCCTTATTGGTAATGAAAAGAGATGACAAGCTATGTAGGTGCACAGAGAAACTAGATTTAACAAGGTGTCTGCTACTCACCACTGAATGAGCTGGCCTGCTTACATAACTCCCAGTCCTTTCGTGTCTTGTATGGTGATGTATGCAAGTCTGAAAAACAATCACAATTTTGTAAGAACCTAGAAATACGTAGTTCATAAGAGTGCTGAGCACCTACAAGGAATTTGTGGAGGAGATATATACTATTATCACTATTTTGAAGAGAAACGAAAATGATATTTGTCATAACTTACTTGTATACAGATGTCTTGAGAACAGGGAATTAATTTTGAAGTGAGATATAAGTATCATGGTGTCCGTTATTCGTAGCGCGTCTAAGTGAAAACTGATTACGGTTCCATACTCCAGACGGACGCGACGCGCTTTTTTTGCGATCAATATTACAGCGCATGCGTGTTGGTCATATATGCAGAGGAATATTCATGTAGGGTTAATATAAAACAAGAAAAGTGCGAGTCGGATTTGTACTTCGTAGGTTCCGTTCCTTGCTGCAAATTTGCCATTTTATTCCGCGTTCCAAGGAAATGTAATTTAAAGTGCACACTCACTGCCTTTTTCTCAATAATGTATGAGGTCTGGTAGGCAGTCACTTCAAGTAAAATACTGGTATTCAGATAATTCCGGTTTGACTGAAAGCCGACCCCAATATAATTGGAAAAAGGCTAGGCAGATGATGAATATTGTGAAGTGGATAAATTTGTTTGTTTATTTGGTTTGAATAAACTCTGAAACTGCTGGACCGATTTGAAAAATTCTTTTACCATTAGAATTCTACATTATTCCTGATGAACAAATGGTTTAGATAATCAAAAAGTTAGACGTTCGTATGAAAACTTTGATAATGTAACCCGAGGTGCAAGGTTGCGTATAACGCGTACACTGCGGACAGTGCAAAAACGCAGAAACTATTCTAATAGTGCAATGTGAAATATTTCAATTTTATAGAGAACTTTATTATCTATACAAATATTCCCGGGTGGAATGGAATGGTGGTGATTTTGGTATGATGATATTCCTTATCAATTTAAATTGTTTGATATTAAGGTTGATTATGTACATACAAACTACACGTTATTTTTTTTCAAATCAGACCTTTCGTTTAAAAGTTAAGATGGGTATAAATACTCTAAGTAAGAAAAATGTTGTGGTTTGAGTGAACTGTCCTACGTTGAGTCTAATAATAAATAATTTACACATTACCTTATTAAAAGGGTTGAGAGGAGATTAAGTTCGTGGTGTATCAACTAAACACGAAGTGGGCGAAGTGTATTGTACAACTCAATTCTTCGGAATGTTTTTTATCTATTTTCTCCGATTACTCAAAGACGTCTGGACCGATTAGTAGACAGATAACGGTGTAGACTCGTTTATCGTAAATAATAATGGTACAATGTTTGCTTCCTGTTCGTACTTTTTGGAACGGAACCCTCAAAATAATCCCATCTGGCTCTCAGTCTCAGAACATTGAATTTAGCGCCATCTGTCTTCGTAAGAATTATTGTCAGACGAATGAGTAGGACCATTCATCATGTTACAGAAAAAGTTTTAACTTATCAGTGTAGATGGCGCTGTTCTTGGAAATGAAACTATTTAGCTACTAGTGCCGCTTCTTGATAGCTATTTTACTTTATAGCAGCTGATCATGACAACAGTAGAAGCGATCGCAATGTGGCCCAAAGAGAAAAATGGTTGAGTACGGCTGCTCTATGAGGAACGGTCTGCTCTAACTAGATGTCGCCGATTTACAGTTTTTCATGGTACTACATCCCTTAGTCCTTATCAAGGCATTAGTATTAATCAAATATTCTTCTTCATCATATCAGCCAACTGTCGTCCACTGCTGAACGTAAGCCTACCCCAAAGAGCGCCAACCATCCTGGTCCTGAACAGTCCGCATCCATCCGCTACAATAAAATATTCTCTAACATAAATATAATTATTTACTCAGAAATATAATGTGTTGCATAGAGTGGTATACTTTGGTATACTTAACTCTTACGAGTAGGTACCTGCAAACTTTTTCTCACCGAAAGAATTGGTTTTAATTGGAAAATCTACAGAACATGTTTTAAAAGTCAAATCCTGCTAAATCCTGAAATAATATGCCAATATTACAGGCAACATCGAACGTTTCCCAGTGTGCTCACAATATAGTGAAGCAACAAGGATAACGCAACTAGGATCTTTTACATATCATCATCATCATATCAGCCGAAAGATGTCCACTGCTGGGCATAGGCCTCCCCCAACCAACCAACAACCAATCCTGTGCGTCACACACCCATTGGCTATCCGAAACCCTCACCAGGTCATCGGTCCACCTCCTGGGAGGCCTTTCAACGTTGCGCGGTCGCCTCTCCAGAACTTTTCGGCCCCATCGACCATCTGTCCTGCGAGCAATATCTCTTCGCACACCTTTATTTATATAAGTGTCCGTGGCTTTTCTTATTCGTTATGGAATAAGACTTATGTGCGATGAATACTTTTTTCGTTCCGCCACCCATCACTGTGCCCGCAACGAGCGGATGGAATGTTTGATATATCCGCGCGCTGCGATGCTCGGTGCCACCGCTCCTCGCTATCGCAACTATATGGTGGACGTCAGAAAGTAGTGACAGGCATAATTTTAATACTAGAAATAGGAACAAATTAGATCAACCCCGATTCAGATTGGCCAAAGTACACACTTCTTTTATGGGGTACTGTATTAAATTTTATAATAAAATACCAGTTGATATTCTCGAACTGAATGAGAGAAAATTTAAAGCATGCATAAAACGCACACTATGTAGACAAGCGTATTATACACTGGAAGATTATATCCTCGATAAAAACGCTTGGCTAAATGCTGGTTCTGCTCCACAGTCACAGCTGCTTAGGTCAACTTTTTAGGTTTTTATGTTTTTATATCTGGAAGAGATGCTCGCTCCTTTTTTTTTTAGAGGTTCTTACATTATTTCGTTTATTTATTCTTATATACATACAAATTATATTAATCTTATAATTACTTATTTATTCTTTTTGATGTAAGAACTTAATCGTTGTCTTTATTAATTTATTTTTCATTATTTGGTCATTGACAACCATAGTTTTGTGTAAAGTAGAAGCATGTTTTTCAAATTTTGTAAATGTGAGTACCATGAAACTATTTACATTTTATGTGAGTAGTTATAGTTTTACTTGTTGGACATGAACGAGCATGGTGGTTGAGAGCATGTCATGCTCACTCAAATGTCTCGCTGATGGCGGCGCGTGGGTTTGATCATTCGGTTCCCTTCGAAATGGTTGAGCTGAAAGGTGCCGATACACGCGTCATGTTCGTGAACAGGCGCCGTCGGTTGAGACTGGTCATCTCTTAACTGCCATTGGCTTATTCTACTCTTTATATTTAAAATTCTTATAATAAGCCCATTTTTTTCCTTTGTATTGTCCTCACATGCAGAAACAACAAGTATATGTAACTTGGAATTTTGTAAAACAGAACATGATTTAAAAGAGTGTCCGTGGAGTTTCTTGCACGTTCTTCTCCATAGAGATCTACGCTTTGGAACGTGCAAATAGCTTCCATGTTTTTGACTGACCGACCTTGACGTTTCAAAAGTGCCTGTGAATGGTTTATTTGAAATAAAATGCTTTGAAGTTGAATTTGAAACCCGGGCAATAACGGTCATTGGCCCACGTATATTTATAGACTTTCTAAATATCAAAAACAGTAATAATGTCATAAAGCTGTCCTGAATCGATTTCTATCGTGAATCTTTACATTTCTAGAAAACGTACGTAATGTAAAACGGTTCATAATTTATTGTTCAAGTATCTACGATGAGATATTAGGGAAAAATGTATTTTGATGCACGTTTATCTGGCGCCGACCATAGTCACAAGCAGTGGTTTCTTTTGTTTGATACCACTGTCTAGCTGTCTTAGAGAAATGACTTTCATCAGCGAGTTCCATCTATCTTCAGCTCTACTAATGAACGACTGACTTAGTCGTTCATTAGTAGAGCTGAAGATAGATAGATTCACCAAAAAGTTTTATTCATTGAAAATAGATGGCGTTGCTCTTAATCTACGAGTATATTATCCATTCTACACTATAGAGAGCGTGCAGAAACTATAGGTGGCAGCACATAAATGTCACTGTCAAGTATGTTTCAAGTATAAAGTTTGAAATAGCTACGCTAGATGGCACAGTCTTCTTCGCGCACGTTCCCCTAAACTGAGCGTGCAGGAACCACAGCTGGTAGCACAGAATCGTCAATGTCAAGTATTCTGACCCTTTAAACTTCGAATATGCGACACTAGATGGCATAGTTAACGCCGTGCACGGTCCCTATAGAATGCAATGCTGTCAATCACATAACTAGAGGCGGTTGAATCGATTTGCGTTTTTTTAGTTTGAAAATGTTCACAATAGTTTTATTAGAATAAAGTTTGGACAGAACAGTTTTCTTCGGGAAGTCTTTTTTTTTACTATTGATAAGCACGCGCTTGATCACCATCTCACTTGATGGTAAGTGTGGTCGAAGATGGAGCACTCTTGCCTAGAAGTAACCTTTTCACTCTTGACTTAAAGAATCAGTCTTTTTTTAATTATTCCTAGTACACTTATATATATCATTATGCATACATTAAATACGAATTGATCGACACCTCATCTTCCAAAATCTGATCTGAAAGCCAATTTTCGCAATAGCGTACAAATTCATCGCAAGCAATGTCAAAATGTCGGAATTTAGAGGATATTTTGACGTTTTTTGAAATTCCTTATTTTTTGGTCCTATTGATAGGCACGCGTTTGACTACTATCTCACCTGATGGTAAGTGATGGTGTGGTCAATTAATGAACTGTGAAACTCATTATCTTTTGTCTCACGTTTCTTAAAACTCACATATTTATTTTGTACCGGACGGGCGTGATCGACTGGAACGGGGGTATGATGGGGGACTATCCTTCTTCTAATCCTTCGATGTGAATTACTGTGACCACCCGACTGCGTCCAGCCACGCTGACGTCCTGTACCGGGGGTACTGAAGTTCCCCGTACCACGCGTGCAACGTTCTTCTTTCTTGCTATTTACTTACTGTCTTCGGGGTAGATTAGGGTGAGGGATGTATGCTTACCAGGGTTAAATAATATGCAGGAATTTGATAACACTGCAGCTGGTGGTTTAAGGGAAAATTCGCGATTACTTTGATTCTAGTTAAAAATTCTATATTTCTTGTGCCGGTGACTACAAATTGCTATTTTCTGTCTGTTTCCTAACGTACTATGCTACTTTACCGTAACGAGCCCCAAAAACCACTCACTGTTTCAGTTTATTTTTAACTATAATTTTAACTGTGAACTTCGTCCGGCTGCAGTGAAATACGAGTATATATCCAACTCATCTGCCTAGCCTTTTCCCAATTATATTGGGGTCGGCTTCCAGTCAAACCGGATTCAGCTGAACACAAGTATTTTACGTGAAGCGGCTGCCTACCAGACCAGGCACGGGTACCTATATATCCACCTCATTCGAAATAATATTTAACAATCTTAAGGCGCGTGATAAGAAGGTAAACTTGTTAGGATTAGTTCTAGAGTTGAGCAATAAAACATGTCCCTAGACAACATGAATAGGTATTCGTATTATTAGCAACACACAAACAGACAGTCACACCTCCCATACAAAATCCTCCGTGACAGCCACGCACGGTACGAATCAGAATCGTATTTTCAACTAATTTCATTAAAATGCGCATTCGCGATGGAGAAATGGTCACCTGCTGGTATACGTGACTCCTGGCTTCGTTCACCGAATGTACGAATTTACGTAATGCAGTTACGGAGCGATGTTCAAGGTATTGCGATTTTGGTGAGGAATAAAGATTGGTAATGTGTCAAGAAGCTAAGTCTGCGAGCGTTGTGCAGCGAGCGGCAGCGGTAGCGGCGCCATGAGCGATGGCGGTCAGATCTGTAATTAAGCTAGAATCGTTAGAATCTGAGCTTTAGCCGTTTTGCGCGGGTATGACATATCTCCCTGACTTGTTTTAGTCTATTTTATAAACTAATTTATTTGCGCCAGCCGCAAATAAATTATTTTTCATTAACTTGGTGACTTTACCTCGAAATTTCCCCCGGCAACGTGACACTTTAAGGCACCGCGTTCCTAACAGTAATTTGTTGTTTGTTGAAGTGTCCTCTAACCATTCATGCATGTTAGATCGTGCGCCGTTACTTTGAAAATAAAAACAAAATGGTTATGCCACAATGGTTCTATGACGTTTGGCTCTGAATGAAAAAAAAGTAATAATCACAAAGAGCTATTTTCATACCTTATTAAATCGACTGCGTGCCATACAAAATAGCAGCGTAAAATAAGCATAGAATAGGGTTCAACTTTAAAATTGCGATTTGGTTCCTCGCTCATTGCTCCGCTCAAACCAGCACCGAGACCGTACCCTTACAATCGTAAATCTTTTTTAAAACCACGTCACATTACTTTGCGGTCCCTTGATCTCATTATATCATTCACATCAAGTGAATTCGCTCTTGACAGACCATTGACTGTTACGGAAACAAATCTAACCACTTTTGGATAACTGGTTAGTAATGGTAACCACATAGTAGTTTTTAGTGGTAGTGTTTCATTATGAATGTTCTGTTTCGTAATGGTAAACTAAAGGAAAGTAGCTAAGTAGCCCAAAATTTTGAAAAAATAAAATACTGTATATAAATATCCTTTTTTTTATTTTATACCTATAACTTTTTCTTTTAAGGACAGAAAATCATCAAATGACTCCTCCCACTCTGGGTGAAGTAGAAGGGAGTGTCAGACTCTTACTGACTTAACCCCATCCGTGTTCCTCCTGGTGCCCTTTGCGTACCAGGGCCGCGGTGACTCTTTCAATGTTTATATCTTGCAACAATTTTAATATAGTTATCCAAATTTGGTTAACACGTTTGGTGTAGATGACAATGTACAGTAGTCAGTAACAAATTATTCTAAATACAATATGGTGGTTTCCCAAATATTGGGGGTCAATAATTATTTTTTATTCATCCTCAAGAGATAGGTATGAAATAAAAGAGTTTCCTTTTTATAGTTAATTCACTTATTTTTTAACATGAACTGCATTATTTACCGATTTTTATAGTAGAATCCAGAAGGATTAGGATCTCTCTGTCATCGTACGTGTCAGCATGTATTGAATCTTCTAAGTAATGCCGAACGCGAGTAGTTGGGATGCAAATAGACTCCATAATGCGAGACGAGGTGTCAACTGCATCGACAAGTTTAGAAATTTATTTATTACCCGACTGGGGCCGAAAATACCTAGTGTAGACCGGAACTATGAAACTCTCGTCATCATCACTTCAGTCGAAAGATGTCCACTGCTCATATACCTGTCCCAAGTGCCGCCACATCTGCCGCTCCTGTGCTCGCTCCACCTTATAGGAGGCTTTCCAAAGTTGCGTCATTCCATCAATAGCTTGGTTGCACTTAAGGTGGATGCTCCAGGGTAGCCCCCGAAATTATTTCTGAAATATTCATTCTTTCGAACTACATGAACTTAGAGGGCTATATTGATGATTAAAATGGTTATAATTATTTAGATAAATACGCGTTACGGTCGCCGATCGCATTTGGTGCACTACAGCTTCACACTGACCGGCAAATTGCAAAAAACATAAAAATATTTGAATTTCGCGGGCTACCCTGGAGCATTCACCTTAAGTGAGAATTCTCGGGCGTCCACATCATAATCATCATATCAGCCAGAAGACGTCCACAGCTGGACACAGGCCCCCCAAATTTGTTGTACAGAGAGCGCTTCTGCCCATTCTCTGGTGAGTTCCTTAGTCGCCTCTTACGACAACCACGTGAAGTGATGGGATGGTATTATTCTTTTACGGCCCCATACGGCACCGGCACACCATACGGCAAACGTTCGGGCGTTCTATTCAAACAAAATAATTATTGTTTTAGTAATACTGCATGGCCTGAGAACCAAACCCTTCACCAAGCGGCCTTGCTATATATGCTGTTCATAGAAATAAGATAATATCTAATCCACCAGACGAGTATATAATTAAGATGACGTCACACGCCTACCTATTAACCTTTACAAAAAAACCATCATTTATGTAACATTCCCGATCTAATAAAACGATCAATTAGTAAGCTCGAAAAACATGGAATTAAAAACAGCTTCTGCATACAAAAAAGTGTTACACAAAGCATACATTTCGCCACAAGTGCGTAGATTGTACGCAGCGTACGGAGAGTGCGCCTACCTTGCCACTCTTGCGCAACACCGGAACACCGCGCTCGGTAACGTCGAGATGATATACATACTTTATGGCACCATGTCTGTACTCTCCTGTTCGCCTCTGAATGCCTGGTACTTTTCACTGAGAAGTTTTGCAAAATATTAACTACCGTTCGAAGCGTTTGTCGTTCCATTAGTTATTTTTTAAATATCGTAGCAAAATATGCTGATTGAGGTATATTTTGGCAAATAAATAAAACCTAATGTATTCACATTAAGCATGTCAGTACAGTAAACAACATCCAACAATGACATAATGGTTACGTATGCGTATATCGGCCACTTGTTCAGATTGTGTTACTAGACCGTAATGATATGTCGAGAAACATGTGTGTGTGACGAAAGTGCGGTCAGTGTGGTCACAGATAATTTAGTGTCATACTCTAGTGATTGACAGTCGATTACTGGTTACTGAATGCCCCAGTTCACATGGAGAACTGATTGCTGAGAGGCAACGCTGACGTGTCCTTGTATTAAGTGGAAGTATTTAATCAGTATCACACGTTAACGTCGAGCTTTCATTTGAAGTACTTCTGAAATGGATGTGATATAGGGTCTGTGAGCAGTGATTACACAGCTAGATTTAATTCTTAATGGATTAGCTATAGCCAAAAAGTGCAAAAATACCCGAAAGTCTATCAACAATCTAATATCTTTAACACTGTTACCAACAGTTTTTTTTTATGGGAAATAACTCCTTCCACTCTGGGCGGAGCGAAAGTGAGTGTTAGACTCTTACTGACTAAAACCCCTGTGTTTCGCTTAACCTTCAAGCGGGCGCGTGGGTATTTGTAGCGACAGCGGTCGCGCGTAACCTAAAAGACCTATGTGAGATTTCAGGAATTTAGAATACTGGTAAAATAATAATTATTTATGTTCTATATTCAGACATTATCAATTTTTACCTAGGCAACAATTTTTTGGAATTAAAATTAACCACAACCCACTATGGTTCGATTACAAACCAGCTATGCACGCCAGACCCGCCAAACCAAAGTTTTGTTCTCTTGGGAGAATGATTTGTGTTCTCATTTTTATTTAGATGTTTTTATTTTTTATTAGTTCCATGCAATCGAGTAATTACTATCAAAGTGTTTATTTTATCAACTCAGGTATTTTACTTCGAAATAAGTCATCTCGTCAAGGTAAAAGAAAGAGCCAGGCGCGTGTAGTCGTTTCGACGCCTGCGCCGCGACCTAAACAAATGCATTCTATTCAACTACAAAGGCTCGGAGAAGAGTGGTATGCATTCAATTTCATGCATAGTGAATTAATGAAAAGCTACTGGTAAAGAGAAATACTTGTGGCGAGAAATCTCGATGTAATCAGCGAAAACTTATCGAGCGCGGTCGATTCGACGCCGCGCGACCGCTTGAAGGTTAATGCCCTTTGCGTTCCAGGGTTGCGGTGACTCTTTCGAACTAATTCTGCAACCCTGTCACTGGACCTAGCGGGCTCCGTCTACTATGCTGACATCTCTTTGAGGCGCGCGTGGAACTCAACGCACTGGGTATTTGTCGGACGGCGTGCCACCCCATGCTCGACGTTCGCAGGCCCGCGCCTATGGTGGCCGGAAATCGTCCAACGAGTTCCAACGTCAGGTGCGTCTTCTTCTGTTGTAGCGGCTGGGGCGTGAGGTTTGCACCACAGAGTAGCAAGGTACCCAGACAGTGGGTTTTGGAGCTCCGGTAGGCAGTCGTTTATGAAAAATACAGTTTGCCAGTTCGCTGACCTTCGCATTCGCATCTTTTGAAATGTAGAGTAATTTTGTTTTTGATCTATTTCAGTTTTATTACTTTATATTAATTTAGTTTTGTCGTTATAAATGCGTAAATGCCCTCAGGTATTCAGTTACACTTGTTCAGGCGGAAGCAGGCGAAAGGAGCCTAGCTACTCAAATAAAGAAAGTAAATTTCATAGGTTCCATAGTCCAGGTGTTGTGAGCAAACGATCTCTGTGTAAAGAGTATTCTATAAATTATGTGGACTTATTATGTCGTGACCACATCGTACAATATTGTTCATCATCTCATGATGTTTATTTCCTCAAATTCTTTGCGTTGAACTCATTCGTTTTATACTCTTGTGAAAATTCGTGGAAAATTCACAAGAAATTAAAATCAAAGATTTCAACGCAAGATGACGATTTTGTGTGCATCGACATCAGTGTCATAATATACCTATCGTACTGTACCTATAAATAACTTCTTCCTTCTTTTATTATTATTATTATTTTTATTATTTTTATTTTTTCTTTTCCCTATAAAGTGTAGATAATGAGGTCAACGGTCTCTGAGAGACTATTAACATTAATCCAATGCCAAATGTTTACGTAAATCAAACAATACGGTATCCTTGTAAGTTGATGGATGCGTCGTATGACTGAATCACTATCGTAAGTGTGGAACCTTTCGTCATCTTTACGGCGAAGTTTATTTCAATATAAACGGCCATTTTCCCTGAACGTTCCTAGAATTTAATTACTTGCGTACTTGTGTAAGTTATTTAAAACTTCGCTTTTATTACGCCATTACGTTTTTAGAGTTCCATACCCAAAGTGTAACCAACGGAACCCTATTACTAAGCCTCCGCTGTCGCCGTCCATCCATCCGTCCTCTGTCTGTCATCGGGTTGTATCTCAAGAACCGTAAGATGTAAACAGTTGAAATTTTCACGGAGTGTATTTTTATGGCCGCTATAACAACAAATAACATTGAATTAAATATTAAAAGGACTCCTATATAAATACGGAACCCTAAACATTTTTTTTTTCGGTTATATGGTGCGGAACCCTTCGTGTCCGACTTGCTTAGCCGTTTTTTTTTGCGTCAATGTCAAATCGATCAAAACACGGCCTATGTATGTAGTCCCCTGTCTTTGGAAAGAGAAAGGAGATTTGTTAAGCAAGTTAATATTTGAATCAGATTCACGACTGCTCATATGAGTTAGACCGGCCAAAATAGATATTCACCCTTGCATAAATTCCCAACAAGCTGAAAATTAACATGAAAGCTAGGGATAGCATTATAATGACATTGTGAAAGTTCCCCATCGATACTATAATTATGTGCAAAAAAAATCAAGGTTTAAGTTCGCAAAAATGGGCTTTTTGTATTTTTTGCGAAACGGACAGTTTTATGATAAAAATAGCTTTGACAAAAATGTAGACCATGCAATTATCTACAAAAATTACTTAACACTTTTTTCCCTAAGATTCATTATTTCGGAGAAAAAGCGATTCTAAGTTGTATTCCGCATAAAATGCACGTTTCCTCGCCACCTGTAAGGTAATGTACTAGACGCGTTTTTTTAACGTGGTTTCCCCAGTAGGCTCTACTCTACGGGCTAATTTGACTGTACTAAGTAAAACTATCATTAAATATTGATTAAGTACAGTTAGCTCCACTTGTACAATGGTAAGTTATTTTTAAACTCCGAGCTTGTTTAAGCCATGTATTGCATATTAGTTACTAGCACACCCGAGCAACTTCATATGCGTTATACATTTCATAGAGGCTATTAAAATTATCACGCTGGATAGTCCATTTCTCGAGGTAAGCTATTGCATTCCTCAATAAATGGGCTATCCAACACTAAAATGTGATGTAGTATGTGGCATCAGTGGGTCTAAAAAGGTCACTTTAGTAAAAACAGATTTTAATCCAATTTGTCAAAGAACAATGGGCAAAATTGTATGGAGCTTGTCCCATCGGCGGCCACATCTGTACTATTTATTTTCTAGTAGCCAATTATGTATACAATAAGACTACAAAAGACTGTTTCTGTAAGTTCCTTGGATAAAAAGTTATCATAGGTGGATTATATAAAAAAAAACTAATTAAATCATTTAAAAGGAATTATTACAGTTTGTATCTTAAATACAAAATTTTGTACACCTCGTGATGATGTTACATTGATATAATAATGAATTTTAAGTACATTATAATGATATGACTATGTTATTATATACGTAATATACAAATATAAGATAATGATAGCTTAAATAAAACTAAAGGTTTGTTAAATACGTTGATTTATTAAAATAAAAACATTATGCCAGATAGAATATAGAATACAATATTACTTAATAACTACAATATTACTTAATAACTACAATATTACTTAATACCTACAATATTACTTAATAACTACTATATTACTTAATACCTACAATATTACTTAATAACTACAATAATTATTGGACTTTAATCGTCATCAACAATTATTTCATTTAAAAAATCAGCTGGCAAAAGCATGTCTTCCTCTTGGTTTCTCGCCCACCCTAAGTACCAAACTACACATTATGTGGGCACAGCAACCCAGAGTGCGTTTACCGCTAAGGCAACTGCAATAATAGTTTTCTATAGCTTCCCTACCATTTTTCTGCCTGTCTATAAGAATATAAGAATAATAAATTCTAGACCGCGCATGTCGCGATTGTATTCGGCAGCGGAGAAGCCAAACATGTGTAGCTGTAATGCCGTACTCGACTAGACCTGTACATTGGGTATCTCTATACACTTCTATATTATAAAGGCCTTGTCGCACATGCTCCGCATAATAGCTGCGAGCTAACTTCACTTGATATGTGCCAAGTGCAAAAATAATTAAATCGTCCTCGGTCAGTGACGGAAAATCACTTAAGTTAGGTTGGTTACCAGTAATACTATCAAAGCTAGCCCGTCGACGATTTGAGTTGTTGCCTAGGACATACTCTGCTAGGTGATTTGGTTGGTTCAATCGTTGGTTTATTATTGATATAAATGTTTCTGCGTGTACACTATCACGTAATGGTTCTCTGCATGCGTTCAATAACGCAGCGGCTATTTTAAAATCCTTCATCATATGGGGCAAGGCACGATTAAAAAAATCTTGCCGAAATAACTTGAAGTCGCGTTTAAACCAACCATTTATAACTTCGATAACCCAGCGGCATATGGTAACCAACCTAGACTTATTAGCTTGCTCTGTCGTTAATTAATCTTCGTTGCGATTTTTTGTTTCTGGCAAGTGCGCTTCATATCCACAGGCATGTAAATCGTCGATTACGTCGCGAAATCCACGGTCTAAGATGAACACATCCCCTTGTCTAAAAAAACCAATGAATACTGCCTTATTCGTCTTCGATCATATTTTTTAGGATTTGTGCATCCGACTCTGTAGCTGCATATGGCCCAAATGCATCTATTATATGACCATCGCAGCATACTATTAAAAATGGTTTCAATAAATTCGTGAATTTGTGTAGACTATATGATCGCCTTTGGAATAAATGGTTTGTGGACTTTTATTATATTTATATTTTACTTTTATTTTATGATAACAATGATATTGAATATTGTGACAAATATTTTACATTTAGGTACATGGAAGCCCAATAGTTTCATTACTTTATTTATTAATGCATACGTTTGTAAAATAAGCATTACGCAAAGGTTTTTCGTATGTTTCGTGATGAAAAACAAAAAATGCTGAATGATAAAAATATGACAATTCATTAAAATAGTATTTAACCCATATCTTTTTTCTCAAATGATATTTAATCATACTGCTTGAACAATATTTGTTCTACAAGCATTCACCTTTCAAATGACACTAGTTTTATTAATGGCCGCTAATGGGACAGGACGCCCATTGTTCTTTAATTTTCATCTTTATCGCTAACGCGTTAGGTTCAAGGTTGATTGGGAAAATTTGACGGTGGCGGGTAGCGTCATGTGCTTTCTGATTCTGCTAAAAAGGCCTTTTAAAACCCGCAGATCCGAGTTAGAAAAACTTCCCCATCGATCTAATACGTGGAAAAAAATATACTTGGGGTCAAAGGTAACAAACGCAATTATTAGCAAAACGGTAAGTTTTATCATAAAATTAGTTGAGACCAAATTGTAGAGCAGATAATTATCGGAACATACTCGTAATCCTGGGATAAAAAGTACTAAAAAGTTTATGTCCTTTCTCAGACTATCTCTGTACCAAATTTCATTTAAATCGGTTCAGTAGTTTTGGCGTGAAAGCGCGACAGACTGACATACAGAGTTACTTTCGCATTTATAATAATTATTAGTAAGGATTGGCACTCTTTGATTGATCTATTAATATTAAATGTCTCCAATTGCATCAGACTACTTGAAAAGCGACTTGTCGTAAACTTTTTAGTTGAGACGATTTTAGCGGTCGAGTTCAAAGTAAATTTTTATTTCTTACATTTTAGTGAGTTACATTTTTGGAATGGTCTACTCGACCCCTTTGATACCACAGTGGACAAGTTTAAAGGAAAATTATTTGTTTGTCTAATTAATAATATGGCGCCAAAAATCGGTCATTTTAATTTTCATTTATACCCAATATTTTTCTGACCATCAAGACAAATCTTACGATACATCTTAAGCTAAAAACCATCAAACCGTTTTGGCTACAGATCGTGCCAGCGTTTACTCGCGACTCCGTACGCGCATAGCCCGTTCCCGTAAGAATTTCGAAAAATCCTTCTCTTAGTGCTCCCTTACACTCTTCAAGGAACCTACACGCCAGATTTTAGCTTTCTACGATCAGCAGTTTCAGCTGTGCGTTGTCTGTCAGTCACTCACTCAGTAGCAGAAGAATTTTAAATGTTAAGATGGTACGAGTACAAACATAATTATATACTCATACATTTACACGAAAAACATAACCCTGCTTTTTTCACAGTCGGGTAATAAAAAGAGTTGCTCTAGTTAACGCTGACTCACTGCCACAATCTTCTATTTCTTCTTCTTCTCATGTGGGCAGTAAGGTCTAACGACCCCACACACCCTAGTGTCCGAGTTTCTAAACAGCCACCCTGTCTAGAACAGTGGTTCTTAACCTTTTAGTCATAAGGGACCATTTGACCAAACCGTCTTCCCATGGACCGCTAACTTTTCGGTGGTAATAGATAGTACGTAGTTTTTTTACTCCATAATCTTGACTAACATTTGAATCCAGTTCAGTGCTGTTTAACGCCAAACGCATGCCAATACTAACATCCCACCGATTTTGGTGCTTGTCTTTAAAATGTTCAGAAGCGCCGGAACCTCTGCTGCCATAGATATGTCGATGAAACAGCGTTAGGTGACGAGTGTGCTACACGTTATTTCGAAACTTTGAAAGAAACATTGTTATTTTTCTCTAAAAACTTTTTAATCTAATTCATTTCCTGTCTCAAAAATATCTTCTAAGATAGTATTCTATAGCATATCAATCACTTCTTTTTTTGATTGAAATTATTCAGCTTTGCAAAAATATTGCATTATAGAATGGCTTCGCAGACCACCGGTTAAGCCAGGGTTTAAAATCTTCGACCAACTGCAAATTCATGAAACGGAAGAATATCTCATTTGATTTGAGTACCGAAAGCTGTAAGCCACTTTTTACAAAGCATAAAATCCTCACACTTCCTTCAATTTATATTTTAGACATATCCCTGTTTGTCAGAAAAAACCCCCATTGTTTCCTCGGTTATCGGAAATTATAATACGTAATCGCCGGGATAATAGTAAGATACATGTTCAGCCAGCTAAGACAGCGCTGCTGCGTAAAAGCGTTGTATGCATGGCGCCTATAATTTATAATAATATCCCTAACCAAGTTAAAAAATTAAATACGGACCAGTTTAAGAATACTTTAAAAAAAATACTGGTAGAAAAAGCTTATTATAGTGTCACTGAATTTTTAAATGACAAATCGCTGTAATGACTATATTTCCTTATTTTGACTTTTTACCTAATTATATTATTTAAATTTTAATTTTAATTGTTGATGTATTTATTGTTATTAATCTGTATTTATTTATTGTTAAAAATCTAATCATAGAATGTTGACATGCTAATAAAATACGCGAATTATTGTCCTCCTTAATAATTTGTATATTGACATTGGTATTGTATTTTGACATTAGTATTGTATTTTGACATTAGTATTGTATTTTGACTTTTGAACTGTGTATTGACATTGGAATTGTATATGGGCATAATCTTATTATCTGTTTTCAGACTGTGCCTTGACATGTACTGTTTTGACATTTGTTTATTATTGACATTCATTTATTTTGGTATTTTTATTAATTAATGTGTAGCATTTTTTTTTTATTATTGTCTGCTTTTTTTTTTTTTTTTTTGCACTTTTTATTTTATGGTCGAGGTTAATTGTTATTGTTATTATTATTTTTTAATTTGTTTGAATGACTTAGCTTAATTATTAACAAACATTTGTACGCCTTCCGGCATAACATAGCGCACTTTTTATTTCCACGATATACCACTAATTATACCTACCTATGTTAAACAAATGAATAAATGACTTATGACTTATGACTTATGATTATTTTGAATAGAAACTCAATCATCTGCTCAGCCTTGTCCCAAGTATATAAGGGTATTTTTCATATATTTATGTGAAAAATTCCAACCGCTTAATGTGCTTGCCGTGGCTAGGAAGAGATTTGGTACGTTTGGACGATCATTCATCTTTGAACCGACCTCGTAAAGCGCTGCTTAACCTTTTAAGATTGACCCGTGCGGCTATTATTAATTCCGCGAATTAAACTATAAAATAAAAATAGAATTAATGGAATAGTATAGTTACCAAAATAAAATTGTTAGTCAACTTTAGTTCCTCACCTTCAATTAAGCAACCGAACATAGGTCAATAACCTATAAAAAGTGGAATTTTACCGCCGAAAAACATTTCAAATTCACTCGCAAGACGTTACAAGTTCGGATATATTGTACCCGTGACCTTTGCACAAATACAAACGTTGAACAGTTATGAAATGATTTCATTTCTCTCGTGTCGACACATCGCATTCATAATTTTTATATTGCGCCTAACGCAGATATAAGTGTTGAATAATTCGAGTAACTGAAGGTCGGTGAAACTGCTGTAATTGGCAGACATTTTATTCTAGACTAATCTTGTTATGTAATAAAACTTGAATGTGTATGCGGTGTCTTTTGAAATATAATTAATACGTAATTAATTGTCAGTCTATTTACTTGCAAAAATTTGTTTGCCCACACGATTGAGACTGAATCAGGCTAGGAAAGAAAAACAAGAAATAAAAAATACAATAATTTTTATTCACAACGCATACATTATCTTAATATATATAAATCTCGTGTCACAATGTTTGTCCTCAATGGACTCCTAAACCACTTAACCGATTATAATAAAATTCGCACACCATGTGCAGTTCGATCCAACTTGAGAGATAGGATAGTTTAAATCTCAAATTATAGTCGCAATTTTAATTTATTGCTAATTATTTGTCTGTTATTATTTGACAGCGGGTAGGGTAGGTAGGGTAGGTAGGGTAGGTAGGGTAGGTAGGGTAGGTAGGGTAGGTAGGGTAGGTAGGGTAGGTAGGGTAGGTAGGGTAGGTAGGGTAGGTAGGGTAGGTAGGGTAGGTAGGGTAGGTAGGGTAGGTAGGGTAGGTAGGGTAGGTAGGGTAGGTAGGGTAGGTAGGGTAGGTAGGGTAGGTAGGGTAGGTAGGGTAGGTAGGGTAGGTAGGGTAGGTAGGGTAGGTAGGGTAGGTAGGGTAGGTAGGGTAGGTAGGGTAGGTAGGGTAGGTGGGGTAGGTGGGGTAGGTAGGGTAGGTAGGGTAGGTAGGGTAGGTAGGGTAGGTAGGGTAGGTAGGGTAGGTAGGGTAGGTAGGGTAGCCAGTTGACGGGAGCGAAGCCGCGCGGGTCAGCTAGTATCATATAAATCTTAATATATATAAATCTCGTGTCACAATGTTTGTCCTCAATGGACTCCTAAACCACTTAACCGATTATAATAAAATTCGCACACCATGTGCAGTTCGATCCAACTTGAGAGATAGGATAGTTTAAATCTCAAATTATAGTCGCAATTTTAATTTATTGCTAATTATTTGTCTGTTATTATTTGACAGCGGGTAGGGTAGGTAGGGTAGGTAGGGTAGGTAGGGTAGGTAGGGTAGGTAGGGTAGGTAGGGTAGGTAGGGTAGGTAGGGTAGGTAGGGTAGGTAGGGTAGGTAGGGTAGGTAGGGTAGGTAGGGTAGGTAGGGTAGGTAGGGTAGGTAGGGTAGGTAGGGTAGGTAGGGTAGGTAGGGTAGGTAGGGTAGGTAGGGTAGGTAGGGTAGGTAGGGTAGGTAGGGTAGGTAGGGTAGGTAGGGTAGGTAGGGTAGGTAGGGTAGGTGGGGTAGGTGGGGTAGGTAGGGTAGGTAGGGTAGGTAGGGTAGGTAGGGTAGGTAGGGTAGGTAGGGTAGGTAGGGTAGCCAGTTGACGGGAGCGAAGCCGCGCGGGTCAGCTAGTCTTAATATATATAAATCTCGTGTCACAATGTTTGTCCTCAATGGACTCCTAAACCACTTAACCGATTATAATAAAATTCGCACACCATGTGCAGTTCGATCCAACTTGAGAGATAGGATAGTTTAAATCTCAAATTATAGTCGCAATTTTAATTTATTGCTAATTATTTGTCTGTTATTATTTGACAGCGGGTAGGGTAGGTAGGGTAGGTAGGGTAGGTAGGGTAGGTAGGGTAGGTAGGGTAGGTAGGGTAGGTAGGGTAGGTAGGGTAGGTAGGGTAGGTAGGGTAGGTAGGGTAGGTAGGGTAGGTAGGGTAGGTAGGGTAGGTAGGGTAGGTAGGGTAGGTAGGGTAGGTAGGGTAGGTAGGGTAGGTAGGGTAGGTAGGGTAGGTAGGGTAGGTAGGGTAGGTAGGGTAGGTAGGGTAGGTAGGGTAGGTAGGGTAGGTAGGGTAGGTAGGGTAGGTGGGGTAGGTGGGGTAGGTAGGGTAGGTAGGGTAGGTAGGGTAGGTAGGGTAGGTAGGGTAGGTAGGGTAGGTAGGGTAGCCAGTTGACGGGAGCGAAGCCGCGCGGGTCAGCTAGTATCATATAAATTATTGGTTAAAAACTCTAACGATGTAAAAGATCTGTCTGTGCGGGGCCAAAAAGGGAATAAATAAAATCTAAAAAACAAATTCTTATAATCTCAGCACGTATTGCAGCCATTTAGAAAATAAATAACGCAATGTAGGTATTAAATACTTACCTATAGGACCTGTTACTTATAAAAACACACAGTTTATAGATTTCCCGCCAGACGACGTTCAACTTAGTCTTTTCCAGTTCTTCTGGCTCGAAAGTTAATAAAAAAATCTAAGAATTTATCGATCTTAAATTTCGTCCAAAAATCGGTCAAGTGCGAGTCAGACTCTCACATAAAAGGTTCCGTACCATAAACCTAAAAAATTCTAGACAAGTGCGAGTCGGACTCGTCCACCGAGGAATTCCGTACAAATTTGTGGGTACTACAATATTACTTTAAATAAAGGCTATATTTTTTAAGACTTAATTTAGTTTTTAGAATTTTTTCCTTTACTTGCAGTATAAGACAATATCACTTGCCAAATTTCATAGTTCTAGGTCAACGGAAAATACCCTATACATTTTGACTCCCTTGAGAGTGCCGAAATATACATTTTTGCGGCATAAACGACCGTATCTTTATTTACGTTAACTTAAAACTATGATTTTTTCACAACTTCCAGTAATTGTAGACCTGAGTATATGGTTTTAATTTAAACTCGATACCTCCACCTCTTCCCGAGATGAAGGGTCCTGACAGATAGACGGACGGGCAACAAAGTGATCCGATAAGAGTTCCGTTTTTTTTTAAGTACGGAACCCTAAAAACACATGTCACTGGAATATTTAAGTTGAAATATTTGGATTGTTAAACGAAAAAAAGCATGAGTTAAACTTAACGTGCGATGTCCACCATGTGCAGATGTGAAGCATCGCCATAAGTTTTATAGTCCGATAACGGAACGGGCTTGGTGGAATTAAAGACACCCAGGAAAGTAACTGATACAGAAGCGACAGACCTAGGAACTAGACATAGATTCTAAAATTCTAGGAAAAAAACCCTAGAAAGGAGTGAAGGGAGTGGGAGGGGCGTTTTGGGAGACGCTTTTATTTGGGACTAGCCCGTCACATTTTCCCAACCACTGCAACTCCTGAAAGCCAAAACCAACAGTGGCGACCACCAGAAAAAAGCCGAGCCAATGAAACCCGACGAGTCCCGGAGAAACGATTTAACTGCCTTGGATCCTGCAACGAAATTAATCAGAAAACTACAGCGTAGGAGTAGGAAAAAAATAAATATATAATTTTATTATGTAAATTTTTACATTCAAAAAGTGATGTTTTTGAAAATCAGTGATTTATTGCTAAATGTGTACAGGGGAATATTTATACGTGTTGTTATTAAATACACGAGAAATTACACGTTTTAGGCAATGGCTTAAAGAAAAATAATTTAGCCGAGAGAATCTATGATAGGCCATGATCAAGGTCATAATAATCCGTACCTGTATGTGATTTGCATCTCTTTAAGATTATTGCTCATCAAGTATGCATACCTGGCAGGCAGTTTGGTATAAAATTTGATAAATAAAACTATGTTTGAAGTTGTTTTTTTGACAGTTTAACGGTTTTTATTATACATAATCACAATTTGGTCTTAGGTCATTCGCTCCGATGTATGTTATTTAATTTTGCCACGAGCTTGCATAATAATAATGGCCTCAAGTGTAATATTGATTATTGATGAACAGTCGCTGGAGTGAAATTAGGATTTCAACTGTCTATCTATTACGGTTCTTGAGATACAGCCCGCCGAGAGACAGACGGACGGGTGGAAGGATGGACGGATCGATGGATGGATGGACAGCAGAGGCTTAGTAATATGGTTCCGTAAAAGGCTCGCCTCTATGAACTGGGTAGGAGAACTTGGGTATTTCCACCTCTCCTTACTACTTTGGCGAGCACAGGCGTAATGTCGTTATTTTAATATTTTAGGTGAAATCATTACTACACCAAGACGTGTTACAGAATAACTTTCACTGTTTCAACATTTTAATTGATCATTAAAATAAGTTTTGGATCGAGAATTTTTATGCCTGTTTTTTTATATATATCCGGTTCCGCATAAGGGGCTGTTTTACTTTAGCTCATATTCTTACGAGCTTCATGTAGTAGCTTCTTTAAAAACTAAATATTTCTGTAAAATCAGCAGAAAAAAGTGGAACTCTAAACTTGCGTCTGTGATCCCTAATCTCTTCAAAGTTAGAGTGAACAGGCTCCTTCTGGGTAAGCTCGCTCCGGCGTAGATTTTGTCTCTGTCATCTCTGACATAGAGTCCTAGACTACAGTCCAAAGCCAACTCATCACAAATTAAAGAAAAATATCGTGGTTGCGTCATTATAATTATGATTTTAGGACCCAAAAACATCCCTTGCTGGATATAGCTGTTCCCCAATAGTCGGTAATCAGAACTTTGCTATTCACAACTAGCAGGTCCCCTGGACCCTTAAGCCATCGGTTCACTTTGGGGGAAGCCTCCCAGGATTATCCTTACAACTTCCGGGTTTCCAGTGTGACACTTAGGCTGACTGTCCACTGGAGCGGAGAGGAGAAGAGTGGAGAAATATTAACCAATGGAATTGCATAAAACCTCCGCTCCGCGTCAATCTACCTGCCTCTGTGTTTCCGAATACTTACAACCCTAATCTCTTCAAAGTTAGAGTGAACAGGCCCCTTCTGGGTAAGCTCGCTCCATCCGTATGGAATCCATTATTTCTCTGTTCTTCTCCTCTCCGCTCCAGTGGACAGTCAGCCAGCTATGTTTCTTTATTACATTTTTGCGGTTAACGTTGCATATATATTGAGTTTCTCGAGCAACGTAGGTGCGGTAACAAAAATTTTAAACTCGTATACTCAAAAATCCAGACCCGGAACAACTTTTTGTACGGTCTCTGACTGTTACCTTGGTCTAAGAAACTAAGAATTTAATAGTAGAATGTTCCTGTAAATTACCTTGTTCAAGAGAATAGGTAATTTAAGGATTTTTCCAGTTTTTTTTCCTTTTCAAATGGATAAAAAAGATAGCGTATCAAAGTTCTAGAGTGGAGGTTGGTGACATCGCGTCACTGGTAAAAATTGTACCATTGTAGTAGACGAGTTATCAACGTACTTTAAGTAAAAAACTTTTTTTTTTATGATTTAGTTCGAAATGTATTGTTGACAGACTTTCCCCTATATGTGTAGTATAAGACGGTAATACTTGCCAAATTTCAGAGTTCTAGGTCAACGGAAACTACATGGGAACTACCCTAGAAAGTGATTCCCTTGAGAGTGTCGAAATACTCATACGTTTTTACGGTATAAACGGCCGTATCTTTTTTTACGATAACTTAGAAGTTTGACTTTTTACAGCTTCAAGGGATGTTTCTTGAATATATATATGGTTTTAATTAAAACTCGATACTTTCACGCGTTCCCGAGATAAAGGGTCTTGACAGACAGACGGACGGACGGATAACAAAATGATCCTTTAAGGGTCTGTTTTTTCCTTTTGAGGTACGGAACCCTACAAGACAAAATACTTGTCCAATATTTGTTGGGAATCTGACGGATTAATTACATTTTTCACTAAAATACCTTATTGTAAGGAATGTTGTCTGTGTAGAATAAACAATTTTTCTACCTTAATTTTTTATTTCTTTAAACTACGCTATCATTTTTCCTCTTCAGAGGAAAAACTTGATGGAATTTCTTTTAACGGAATTTTCTCGCAGGCTTCAATTAATGTCATTACTAAGACGATGTTTATTGAATAAATAAAAAAATAAAAGTAATTATTGCAAGAGTAAGCTTCTAAGAAAATGTAAGTAAACTAATTTTCGCTGTAAAATAGTTTTCAGTGCATAGTGTACTCAGACAGAGTACACAGCTTTTCCAGATGGAACATGGACATGGACACAGGCTTAGACAAAATTGTCTACGCCTGCGTCTACCGTTCGCACAGCGGTGATTTGGAGACAACTGGGCTTACACAGCACCTGAGTGAGGCGGCGGATGCGGCTCAGCAGCGGTACCCTTCTGCCCGATTGGTGTTACTGGGGGACTTCAATGCCCACCATCAGGAGTGGCTCTTCTCATACCAGTGCACTGACCATGCTGGACGAGAGACGCGAAAGCTAGCGCTTGCGTTAAATCTTACCCTGCTGGTCCAGGGAGCAACGGGGGTGCCCGATGTTGATTCGCACACTGCCAATTGCTTGGACCTTTTGCTGACAACAGATCCAGACCGCTATTCGGTGTCAATTTCTTCACCACTGGGTAGTTCCGACCACTGTCTGGTGAAGTCTGTATCCGTCTACTCCCCGCCCGATCCTAGCCCAAGAGGCACCCGGCGGGTATGGCGATACAGGTCAGCAGATTGGGATGGCATGCGATCTTTTTTCGCATGTTACCCTTGGCAGCCTACTTGCTTTTCTTCCACTGATGCTTCGTCGTGCGCGGACGCCGTGTCGGATGTGTTGCGGAGGGGAATGGAGTACTACATTCCGTTCTCTGACATAGCGAAATCTGGCGAAGCTCGGCCTTGGTTTGGTGCCGAGTGCAATCGCGCTGATGCGCTTAAGCACGCGGCGTACCTGGCATGGGTCGACGCTCGTAAGCGCAAAGCGAATGACGTGAGTCGGATGAAGAGAGCCTTCAACAGGGCTGCCAAGTCCTGCAAGAAAGTGTTGCGGAGGGCTCGGTTTGACCACATTAGCCGAATAGGAAACAAACTTGCTTCATACCCAGCAGGTAGTAAGGCTTTTTGGTCCCTGGCTAAGTCGGTCGAATCGAATTTCTGCCGCTCCTCACTACCACCACTGCTGAGACCCGACGGGACGCTGGCCCACTCCGCTGAGGAGAAAGCGAACTTGTTTGCTTCTTTGTTTGCAGAATCTTCACGTCTGGATCCTGGTGGCGCGACACCCCCTGCTTCTCATGGTGGATGCGAGTCGAGTATGTCTAGCATTCGCATTCATCAGAAGGACGTCCGTAGGGTACTGTGTAACCTAGATGTGAACAAGGCTAGTGGTCCCGACGGGATACCGGCAATTGTTCTGAAGACTTGTGCGCCTGAGTTGTCTCCGATCTTGACACGCCTATTTCGCCTTTCGTTTGAGACTGGAAAAGTGCCGAAGGCTTGGAAGCAAGCTAACGTGCAGCCCGTGCCCAAGAAGGGTAGTCGAGCTGACCCGTCGAATTACAGACCCATCTCGGTAACGTCCATACTTTGTAAGACTATGGAACGCGTGCTGAATCATAAGCTCCTGGCGTACCTAGAAGCGAATGATATTCTTAGTGACCGTCAATATGGGTTCCGCCGAAATCGGTAAACTGGGGATCTTCTAGCGTATGCCATTCACATCTGGAGTGAAGCCATAGAGAAGCACGGGGAGGCACTAGCGGTCTTCCTTGACATCTCGAAGGCCTTCGACAGGGTCTGGCACGATAGCCTTATTAGTAAGCTTCCTTCCTTCGGTCTGCCCGCCGGTTTGTGTGATTGGATCGCAGATTTCCTGAGGGATCGGTCTATCCGAGTGGTCATAGATGGCTGCTCGTCTGGACTGCTGGATATTAATGCCGGGGTTCCTCAGGGTTCGGTGCTTTCGGCAACACTGTTCTTGCTTCATATTAATGATCTGCTTAAACCCGGTACCTTTGGGTATGCAGACGACAGCACTGTTGCTGAGAGATACATATCCGACGCACGAGCTGGTGGGTCGCAGATCCGGTCTCTCCGGGAGGCAATGGTTGAGCGCTTGAACGTGTCCTTACAGGCAGTCTCTGAATGGGGCGATGCCAGTCTGGTCAAGTTCAATGCTGCTAAGACCCAGGCGTGTCTATTTTCCGCCAAAAGGAGCCAATTCCACCCAGCTCCATCTTTCCGAGGTTTAACCGTGCCGATAACCGACCAACTTGAGCTTCTTGGGGTTACCTTAACATCTACTCTCAATTTTGGCCCTTACATAGAGGCTAAGGCTCAAGTGGCTGCAAAGAAGTTGGGGATTCTGGCAAAGGTGAGACGATACTTCACGCCGGAACAGCTGCTCAAACTCTATCAAGCGCAAGTTCGATCGTGTATGGAGTACTGCTCTCATCTTTGGGATGGATCTGCCAGATACGAACTTGATGCCCTTGAGACAATTGAGAAACGAGCCAAGAGGATCATCGGCAATGAGAGGCTTGTCGCGACGAAGCTTCAAAGTCTTGAACATCGACGACGAGTTGCTAGCCTGTCGGTTTTTTACCGGTTGCATTTTGGGGAATGTGCGACGGAATTGCATAATTTAATTCCGCCAAGCCCGTTCCATCATCGGACTACAAGACGAACGGCGATGCGCCACCGGTACACGGTGGATATCCCACCCATATGCACAAAACGTTTTGGTAACACATTCATAATGCGTACAGCTAAGGAGTGGAATTCCCTGCCGGAGTCTGTGTTTCCCGATAACTACAACCTGGGAGTCTTTAAGTCAAGAGTGAATAGGTTATTTCTAGGCAAGCGTGCTCCATCTGCGACCACATGATCACTTACCATCAGGTGAGATAGTGGTCAAACGCGTGCCTATGTATAGTAAAAAAAAAAAAAAAAAGATGGCTTATTCTTGAACTCATAATACGATAAAATTCAACTCGCAATAAAACTTAACATCATTTCATAGTTAAAGTCACTTTTGCTGTCTGTTTGTCGCTATTTATTCTTAGATCTTTAAAACTACACAATGGATTTTGAAGCGGGTTTTTTAATAGATAGAGTGATTCTCGAGGAAGATTTTAGTATATAATTTTCACCCGTGCAAAGCCGGGGCGGGTCGCTAGTGATGTAATAAAATCTAGATAATCACATAAGAGTTATTAGGCTATCAGCACTTGCTAAACTAAAAGAAGGTACATCTATACTAATATATAAAGCCGAAGAGTTTGTTTGTTTCCTTAAACGCGCTAATCTCAGGAACTACTGGTCCGATTTGAAAAAATATTTCAGTGTTATATAGCCCATTTATAATATGTCATCACGCTAAAACCAATAGGAGCGGCGCAATAATGAAAATTGTGACGCAGACTAAGTTGCGTGGGTCAATATATAAAGCGGAAGAGTTTGTATGTTTGAACACTCTAGTCTCAGACAAAAAAGTTGAAAAAATATTTTATTGTTAAATAGCCCATTTATCGAGGAAGGCGCGGTAAGACCAATAGGTGTGGAGCAGACGAAGGTGCGCGGGTCAACTAGTAAAAAATAATTTATGTTTAGACTTATCTCATTATTCCCATATTCCTATTAATCCATGAAGTATTAAGGTAACTTCACACTGATTTTGCGACACGTTCCACAACTTACGTCTGGTTTCTGAGGTACTTAAGGCTGCTCTCTCGAAAAAAGCTTAAAAATAGAGTTGCAGATCAAGCAGTTTTTCGTCGGCATTTACTGAGAAATTACATTTGAAAATAATAGGTAGTAATCTTCACGATATGACGTAATTTGGTTTAATCAGAATTAAGTATCGGTATCACAAAATAAGAAAAAAAAACACCAAATCACCTCCAAATCGTTGAGATGAAACCATTTTACTCCTTAATTTTTTATCAAAAGAGTATAAAAAATATGTTTACTGCTTTGCAATACAAACGAAAATAATTTGGTTTTGTTACTTTTTAAAACTAGGTACTATATTTTTACAAAAAATTTAAAACACTGGTAGCGGTGCGGCGCGTAGAAGTTTAGTTAGCTCCGTTTGTATGCACAAGGTCATAGGCAACACAAGCCTTAATCTGTGGTGCTATTCTGTAACAACATTTTCGAGTCTCGACAGCGGAATCCGAGGTGAATATAAACATAAGACCTTTATGTTGTGTGCAATAAAGTTGACTTTGTGAGCTTTGTCACTCAGGTGAAGCTCGATATCGAAATGTTTAGTTACAGAATTAGACTAGCTGTTCGTTAAACGAAAGAACTAGTGAGTTTACGACAAACAGCGTTAACAACCGATAAAGTGCATCATAAACGCTCTAGTTTCTGCTGTCATTATGGATTAATTATTTTACTGTATGGATGATATAGAAAGGAAAGGGTAAAAATTGACGCTTTTGAAATGTGGGTTTGGATCCGCTGTCTGCTTCCAGCGAATTCTAGTGTTTGGATACGTCGCTCGTAGAAACCCTGACAGCCTCAGGAAGCTTATGGTAGTTGGCCAAGTAGACGGGAAAAGACCACGCGCTCACCTACCCGTTGGGCAACCGAGTAAAGACGCTCACTGGCCTATCAATAACCGAAGCTTTTAAGACCGTCGAGGACAGAGAAACGTGGAAGAGCATAGTGCACCGAGTGATAATACCTCAGACTAGAAACGACCTTCAGCAATCAAGATAACGACTAAAAAGAAGAAAAGAGATAGATGATATAGTGAATGATTCAAACTTGTGATGTACAACAAGCGTAGGCTGAATATAGGTTTTTGAATTTAGAAATAGTTTAGTTAGTTTTTGTTGAATTAAGTTTGTAGTACCTCGCGAGTCATATACCTACGTCACTAGCTGATCCACGAAACTTCGTCTGCGTCACATTTGTTATTAATGCTTCGCTTCTATTGGTCGTAGCGTGATGTTATGTAACCTATAAGGCTTTTTGATCAATGGGCGATCTGGCACAATTTTTTTTTTTCAATTCGAGTCATTAGTTCCTGAGATTAGCGCGTTCAACCATACCAGCAAAGCATCAAATTCTTCATTTTATGATATGACTATAGATTTACAGCTGAGCTGAGTCACCTAAAAATTTTTGTGACATAATAATAATTGGGTGTCAAAGAAAAATGCTCTAGGAGAATTCCAAAAATGTTTTAGAATTTTCTATTCGATAAAAAATTATAGCTGTAGCAGCACAACTCTATTAGCCAATTAGGGTTAATTGGCTAATACAGTTTCCTTGACAGTCGGGTAAATGACAATAGAATATGTTTACTGTATAAGCGTTAGTAGAACCATATAGCTCATCATAGCGTGATACCAAAGGGTACGAGCATTACTGCAGATGTGTTCTGAGAAGAACTGAACACAATGATGGAGAAGCTCGCACGTCTCCAACCAGCTTTGGTCAATCGCTCGTCTCCGCTGCTCCGACAAAGCGCGACCTCATAGAGCACAGCAGAGTCTCCAAGTTAGAAGAGCTGGTGTTGGAAGCTCTCCGTCAGCCACCGTACTCACCAGACCTTGCGCCTACAGAATTCCACTTTTTCTAGCATTTGAATAGCTCTTGAAGGAAAAAGAAAACAATATTAGAGAGGCGGTACAAAGTGCCTTAAGAAGAATTAGTGGCCTTTCGTCCAGCTCATTGTTTTAAGAAGGGCATCAATAATCTGCCACTGTCTTGGCAAAGATGCATCGTTTGCATTGGTAAGACACCAATGCAAACGATTTGCGAACGAACGATTGAACAATTGTGGCATAAATATTCACTATGACAAAATTTGCTGGATAAAAGTTAATTTACTTAGTTGTTAAGATTATATGTTACTAGCATCTCTGTATTTGTATTTTTGTACTAACATAGTTAGCCAGTTGTAATGAAACTAACAATTTTGTAAAGATATTTAATTTATTTCTGAAATAATTCTATTATGGTTATGAAAAGCGAGAATGTTCTGTGTAGCAATAATCGCTTGGCTTTTCGGGCCAGTGTGAAAATACCATTACACTGTACATTATTTCACGTAATACTATTTGTTGAGATAAAAATCTCACCTCAATAAATATGACGTACTTATCTACATAATCTTAGCGTGAGGTGTGAGTAACGAAACATTTTTTTTAATCAGCACTTTTCTTCGGTAACGATTTCCGTATTTTAATGTGCATGAAACGTTATTTACATTTTTGGGGAAAAAGTGTACTTTGAGGATTTCATAGCTAAATATTATTCGTCGTCAGAGTCCATCGTGAAACTAAATATACGATGATCAAACCTAGACGCCCTAGGCGCCCTAGCAAGTCGTGCATGAGGTGCACCGCATGCACGAATTGTTAGGGCGCCTCCAAAATGTTGGATATTGACTTGATGAACATAGTCTTTAAGTCAAGAGTGAATAGGTTACTTTTAGGCAAGCGTGCTCCATCTTCGACCACATCATCGCTTACCATCAGGTGAGATAGTGGTCAAACTGCACTATCAATAGTAAAAAAAAATTAGTAATTTGCAAATTTCTATGTTAATTAAGTCGATAATAATATTTTATATTTATTTGAAATTTGGTGGAGGAGACAAAAATACTAGAAAGAGTGGACATTTGCCCAGCTTTTGGGACCAAGAAGGTCGTGAAAAAGTAATATATACTATAGACTTCCACGTTTAGGGAACGCTGTCCAAATTATCTAGATGTTCTAGTTTTCTCTGAAATAAATTTTATTACAGCACATAAAGTAATAGGTATATTTTTTTGTGTTTATTGTTGAGTTTCTTTTGGTTACATAATTAATTAATTGAAAGAAATATGTATTATAATCCTGATGCAAGATGCATAATGTTTCTTGCATCAGGATTGTAACATAAGCTGGTTGCTGATACTGTTTTCATATGTCAACTAGGTAAGTGAAATTGTCAATAGAGATCTAATACTCGAATTGACATCAATATCAATTTTATATCAATATCCTAATTTAATAAATTCTTCCGTTATTGGGTGAGTGACTGACAGTCAACACACAGCCGAAACTACTGGTCGTAGGAAGCTGGCATGTAGGCTCCTTGGGGAGTATAGGGGATCACTAAGAGACGATTTCCCGAAATCTTTTGATTTCCCGAAAACGGAAAAATACGGGATATGCGCGTACGAAGCTCGCTGCACGTGCTCATGTTTCAACAAATACATGTCTTGTCTTGTCTTTTCGTGAAGTCGCGGGCAAAATATAGTTTTAGTATGTTTGATGCAAGTGGCACTGGCGCGGCTGGCTGGCTGGCTGGCGTTCTTGCATCAAACGACGTGCGACGGTTTTCGACAAACTCAATTGAAAAATTAATTTAATGGCATAATAAATACAATAAATAGTAAACCCTACCTACCCTACCTACCCTACCTACCCTACCTACCCTACCTACCCTACCTACCCTACCTACCCTACCCGCTGTCAAATAATAACAGACAAATAATTAGCAATAAATTAAAATTGCGACTATAATTTGAGATTTAAACTATCCTATCTCTCAAGTTGGATCGAACTGCACATGGTGTGCGAATTTTATTATAATCGGTTAAGTGGTTTAGGAGTCCATTGAGGACAAACATTGTGACACGAGATTTATATATATTAAGATTTATATGATACTAGCTGACCCGCGCGGCTTCGCTCCCGTCAACTGGCTACCCTACCTACCCTACCTACCCTACCTACCCTACCTACCCTACCTACCCTACCTACCCTACCTACCCCACCTACCCCACCTACCCTACCTACCCTACCTACCCTACCTACCCTACCTACCCTACCTACCCTACCTACCCTACCTACCCTACCTACCCTACCTACCCTACCTACCCTACCTACCCTACCTACCCTACCTACCCTACCTACCCTACCTACCCTACCTACCCTACCTACCCTACCTACCCTACCTACCCTACCTACCCTACCTACCCTACCTACCCTACCTACCCTACCTACCCTACCTACCCTACCTACCCTACCTACCCTACCTACCCTACCTACCCTACCCGCTGTCAAATAATAACAGACAAATAATTAGCAATAAATTAAAATTGCGACTATAATTTGAGATTTAAACTATCCTATCTCTCAAGTTGGATCGAACTGCACATGGTGTGCGAATTTTATTATAATCGGTTAAGTGGTTTAGGAGTCCATTGAGGACAAACATTGTGTATCTTAATATATATAAATCTCGTGTCACAATGTTTGTCCTCAATGGACTCCTAAACCACTTAACCGATTATAATAAAATTCGCACACCATGTGCAGTTCGATCCAACTTGAGAGATAGGATAGTTTAAATCTCAAATTATAGTCGCAATTTTAATTTATTGCTAATTATTTGTCTGTTATTATTTGACAGCGGGTAGGGTAGGTAGGGTAGGTAGGGTAGGTAGGGTAGGTAGGGTAGGTAGGGTAGGTAGGGTAGGTAGGGTAGGTAGGGTAGGTAGGGTAGGTAGGGTAGGTAGGGTAGGTAGGGTAGGTAGGGTAGGTAGGGTAGGTAGGGTAGGTAGGGTAGGTAGGGTAGGTAGGGTAGGTAGGGTAGGTAGGGTAGGTAGGGTAGGTAGGGTAGGTAGGGTAGGTAGGGTAGGTAGGGTAGGTAGGGTAGGTAGGGTAGGTAGGGTAGGTAGGGTAGGTGGGGTAGGTGGGGTAGGTAGGGTAGGTAGGGTAGGTAGGGTAGGTAGGGTAGGTAGGGTAGGTAGGGTAGGTAGGGTAGCCAGTTGACGGGAGCGAAGCCGCGCGGGTCAGCTAGTATCATATAAATTATTGGTTAAAAACTCTAACGATGTAAAAGATCTGTCTGTGCGGGGCCAAAAAGGGAATAAATAAAATCTAAAAAACAAATTCTTATAATCTCAGCACGTATTGCAGCCATTTAGAAAATAAATAACGCAATGTAGGTATTAAATACTTACCTATAGGACCTGTTACTTATAAAAACACACAGTTTATAGATTTCCCGCCAGACGACGTTCAACTTAGTCTTTTCCAGTTCTTCTGGCTCGAAAGTTAATAAAAAAATCTAAGAATTTATCGATCTTAAATTTCGTCCAAAAATCGGTCAAGTGCGAGTCAGACTCTCACATAAAAGGTTCCGTACCATAAACCTAAAAAATTCTAGACAAGTGCGAGTCGGACTCGTCCACCGAGGAATTCCGTACAAATTTGTGGGTACTACAATATTACTTTAAATAAAGGCTATATTTTTTAAGACTTAATTTAGTTTTTAGAATTTTTTCCTTTACTTGCAGTATAAGACAATATCACTTGCCAAATTTCATAGTTCTAGGTCAACGGAAAATACCCTATACATTTTGACTCCCTTGAGAGTGCCGAAATATACATTTTTGCGGCATAAACGACCGTATCTTTATTTACGTTAACTTAAAACTATGATTTTTTCACAACTTCCAGTAATTGTAGACCTGAGTATATGGTTTTAATTTAAACTCGATACCTCCACCTCTTCCCGAGATGAAGGGTCCTGACAGATAGACGGACGGGCAACAAAGTGATCCGATAAGAGTTCCGTTTTTTTTTAAGTACGGAACCCTAAAAACACATGTCACTGGAATATTTAAGTTGAAATATTTGGATTGTTAAACGAAAAAAAGCATGAGTTAAACTTAACGTGCGATGTCCACCATGTGCAGATGTGAAGCATCGCCATAAGTTTTATAGTCCGATAACGGAACGGGCTTGGTGGAATTAAAGACACCCAGGAAAGTAACTGATACAGAAGCGACAGACCTAGGAACTAGACATAGATTCTAAAATTCTAGGAAAAAAACCCTAGAAAGGAGTGAAGGGAGTGGGAGGGGCGTTTTGGGAGACGCTTTTATTTGGGACTAGCCCGTCACATTTTCCCAACCACTGCAACTCCTGAAAGCCAAAACCAACAGTGGCGACCACCAGAAAAAAGCCGAGCCAATGAAACCCGACGAGTCCCGGAGAAACGATTTAACTGCCTTGGATCCTGCAACGAAATTAATCAGAAAACTACAGCGTAGGAGTAGGAAAAAAATAAATATATAATTTTATTATGTAAATTTTTACATTCAAAAAGTGATGTTTTTGAAAATCAGTGATTTATTGCTAAATGTGTACAGGGGAATATTTATACGTGTTGTTATTAAATACACGAGAAATTACACGTTTTAGGCAATGGCTTAAAGAAAAATAATTTAGCCGAGAGAATCTATGATAGGCCATGATCAAGGTCATAATAATCCGTACCTGTATGTGATTTGCATCTCTTTAAGATTATTGCTCATCAAGTATGCATACCTGGCAGGCAGTTTGGTATAAAATTTGATAAATAAAACTATGTTTGAAGTTGTTTTTTTGACAGTTTAACGGTTTTTATTATACATAATCACAATTTGGTCTTAGGTCATTCGCTCCGATGTATGTTATTTAATTTTGCCACGAGCTTGCATAATAATAATGGCCTCAAGTGTAATATTGATTATTGATGAACAGTCGCTGGAGTGAAATTAGGATTTCAACTGTCTATCTATTACGGTTCTTGAGATACAGCCCGCCGAGAGACAGACGGACGGGTGGAAGGATGGACGGATCGATGGATGGATGGACAGCAGAGGCTTAGTAATATGGTTCCGTAAAAGGCTCGCCTCTATGAACTGGGTAGGAGAACTTGGGTATTTCCACCTCTCCTTACTACTTTGGCGAGCACAGGCGTAATGTCGTTATTTTAATATTTTAGGTGAAATCATTACTACACCAAGACGTGTTACAGAATAACTTTCACTGTTTCAACATTTTAATTGATCATTAAAATAAGTTTTGGATCGAGAATTTTTATGCCTGTTTTTTTATATATATCCGGTTCCGCATAAGGGGCTGTTTTACTTTAGCTCATATTCTTACGAGCTTCATGTAGTAGCTTCTTTAAAAACTAAATATTTCTGTAAAATCAGCAGAAAAAAGTGGAACTCTAAACTTGCGTCTGTGATCCCTAATCTCTTCAAAGTTAGAGTGAACAGGCTCCTTCTGGGTAAGCTCGCTCCGGCGTAGATTTTGTCTCTGTCATCTCTGACATAGAGTCCTAGACTACAGTCCAAAGCCAACTCATCACAAATTAAAGAAAAATATCGTGGTTGCGTCATTATAATTATGATTTTAGGACCCAAAAACATCCCTTGCTGGATATAGCTGTTCCCCAATAGTCGGTAATCAGAACTTTGCTATTCACAACTAGCAGGTCCCCTGGACCCTTAAGCCATCGGTTCACTTTGGGGGAAGCCTCCCAGGATTATCCTTACAACTTCCGGGTTTCCAGTGTGACACTTAGGCTGACTGTCCACTGGAGCGGAGAGGAGAAGAGTGGAGAAATATTAACCAATGGAATTGCATAAAACCTCCGCTCCGCGTCAATCTACCTGCCTCTGTGTTTCCGAATACTTACAACCCTAATCTCTTCAAAGTTAGAGTGAACAGGCCCCTTCTGGGTAAGCTCGCTCCATCCGTATGGAATCCATTATTTCTCTGTTCTTCTCCTCTCCGCTCCAGTGGACAGTCAGCCAGCTATGTTTCTTTATTACATTTTTGCGGTTAACGTTGCATATATATTGAGTTTCTCGAGCAACGTAGGTGCGGTAACAAAAATTTTAAACTCGTATACTCAAAAATCCAGACCCGGAACAACTTTTTGTACGGTCTCTGACTGTTACCTTGGTCTAAGAAACTAAGAATTTAATAGTAGAATGTTCCTGTAAATTACCTTGTTCAAGAGAATAGGTAATTTAAGGATTTTTCCAGTTTTTTTTCCTTTTCAAATGGATAAAAAAGATAGCGTATCAAAGTTCTAGAGTGGAGGTTGGTGACATCGCGTCACTGGTAAAAATTGTACCATTGTAGTAGACGAGTTATCAACGTACTTTAAGTAAAAAACTTTTTTTTTTATGATTTAGTTCGAAATGTATTGTTGACAGACTTTCCCCTATATGTGTAGTATAAGACGGTAATACTTGCCAAATTTCAGAGTTCTAGGTCAACGGAAACTACATGGGAACTACCCTAGAAAGTGATTCCCTTGAGAGTGTCGAAATACTCATACGTTTTTACGGTATAAACGGCCGTATCTTTTTTTACGATAACTTAGAAGTTTGACTTTTTACAGCTTCAAGGGATGTTTCTTGAATATATATATGGTTTTAATTAAAACTCGATACTTTCACGCGTTCCCGAGATAAAGGGTCTTGACAGACAGACGGACGGACGGATAACAAAATGATCCTTTAAGGGTCTGTTTTTTCCTTTTGAGGTACGGAACCCTACAAGACAAAATACTTGTCCAATATTTGTTGGGAATCTGACGGATTAATTACATTTTTCACTAAAATACCTTATTGTAAGGAATGTTGTCTGTGTAGAATAAACAATTTTTCTACCTTAATTTTTTATTTCTTTAAACTACGCTATCATTTTTCCTCTTCAGAGGAAAAACTTGATGGAATTTCTTTTAACGGAATTTTCTCGCAGGCTTCAATTAATGTCATTACTAAGACGATGTTTATTGAATAAATAAAAAAATAAAAGTAATTATTGCAAGAGTAAGCTTCTAAGAAAATGTAAGTAAACTAATTTTCGCTGTAAAATAGTTTTCAGTGCATAGTGTACTCAGACAGAGTACACAGCTTTTCCAGATGGAACATGGACATGGACACAGGCTTAGACAAAATTGTCTACGCCTGCGTCTACCGTTCGCACAGCGGTGATTTGGAGACAACTGGGCTTACACAGCACCTGAGTGAGGCGGCGGATGCGGCTCAGCAGCGGTACCCTTCTGCCCGATTGGTGTTACTGGGGGACTTCAATGCCCACCATCAGGAGTGGCTCTTCTCATACCAGTGCACTGACCATGCTGGACGAGAGACGCGAAAGCTAGCGCTTGCGTTAAATCTTACCCTGCTGGTCCAGGGAGCAACGGGGGTGCCCGATGTTGATTCGCACACTGCCAATTGCTTGGACCTTTTGCTGACAACAGATCCAGACCGCTATTCGGTGTCAATTTCTTCACCACTGGGTAGTTCCGACCACTGTCTGGTGAAGTCTGTATCCGTCTACTCCCCGCCCGATCCTAGCCCAAGAGGCACCCGGCGGGTATGGCGATACAGGTCAGCAGATTGGGATGGCATGCGATCTTTTTTCGCATGTTACCCTTGGCAGCCTACTTGCTTTTCTTCCACTGATGCTTCGTCGTGCGCGGACGCCGTGTCGGATGTGTTGCGGAGGGGAATGGAGTACTACATTCCGTTCTCTGACATAGCGAAATCTGGCGAAGCTCGGCCTTGGTTTGGTGCCGAGTGCAATCGCGCTGATGCGCTTAAGCACGCGGCGTACCTGGCATGGGTCGACGCTCGTAAGCGCAAAGCGAATGACGTGAGTCGGATGAAGAGAGCCTTCAACAGGGCTGCCAAGTCCTGCAAGAAAGTGTTGCGGAGGGCTCGGTTTGACCACATTAGCCGAATAGGAAACAAACTTGCTTCATACCCAGCAGGTAGTAAGGCTTTTTGGTCCCTGGCTAAGTCGGTCGAATCGAATTTCTGCCGCTCCTCACTACCACCACTGCTGAGACCCGACGGGACGCTGGCCCACTCCGCTGAGGAGAAAGCGAACTTGTTTGCTTCTTTGTTTGCAGAATCTTCACGTCTGGATCCTGGTGGCGCGACACCCCCTGCTTCTCATGGTGGATGCGAGTCGAGTATGTCTAGCATTCGCATTCATCAGAAGGACGTCCGTAGGGTACTGTGTAACCTAGATGTGAACAAGGCTAGTGGTCCCGACGGGATACCGGCAATTGTTCTGAAGACTTGTGCGCCTGAGTTGTCTCCGATCTTGACACGCCTATTTCGCCTTTCGTTTGAGACTGGAAAAGTGCCGAAGGCTTGGAAGCAAGCTAACGTGCAGCCCGTGCCCAAGAAGGGTAGTCGAGCTGACCCGTCGAATTACAGACCCATCTCGGTAACGTCCATACTTTGTAAGACTATGGAACGCGTGCTGAATCATAAGCTCCTGGCGTACCTAGAAGCGAATGATATTCTTAGTGACCGTCAATATGGGTTCCGCCGAAATCGGTAAACTGGGGATCTTCTAGCGTATGCCATTCACATCTGGAGTGAAGCCATAGAGAAGCACGGGGAGGCACTAGCGGTCTTCCTTGACATCTCGAAGGCCTTCGACAGGGTCTGGCACGATAGCCTTATTAGTAAGCTTCCTTCCTTCGGTCTGCCCGCCGGTTTGTGTGATTGGATCGCAGATTTCCTGAGGGATCGGTCTATCCGAGTGGTCATAGATGGCTGCTCGTCTGGACTGCTGGATATTAATGCCGGGGTTCCTCAGGGTTCGGTGCTTTCGGCAACACTGTTCTTGCTTCATATTAATGATCTGCTTAAACCCGGTACCTTTGGGTATGCAGACGACAGCACTGTTGCTGAGAGATACATATCCGACGCACGAGCTGGTGGGTCGCAGATCCGGTCTCTCCGGGAGGCAATGGTTGAGCGCTTGAACGTGTCCTTACAGGCAGTCTCTGAATGGGGCGATGCCAGTCTGGTCAAGTTCAATGCTGCTAAGACCCAGGCGTGTCTATTTTCCGCCAAAAGGAGCCAATTCCACCCAGCTCCATCTTTCCGAGGTTTAACCGTGCCGATAACCGACCAACTTGAGCTTCTTGGGGTTACCTTAACATCTACTCTCAATTTTGGCCCTTACATAGAGGCTAAGGCTCAAGTGGCTGCAAAGAAGTTGGGGATTCTGGCAAAGGTGAGACGATACTTCACGCCGGAACAGCTGCTCAAACTCTATCAAGCGCAAGTTCGATCGTGTATGGAGTACTGCTCTCATCTTTGGGATGGATCTGCCAGATACGAACTTGATGCCCTTGAGACAATTGAGAAACGAGCCAAGAGGATCATCGGCAATGAGAGGCTTGTCGCGACGAAGCTTCAAAGTCTTGAACATCGACGACGAGTTGCTAGCCTGTCGGTTTTTTACCGGTTGCATTTTGGGGAATGTGCGACGGAATTGCATAATTTAATTCCGCCAAGCCCGTTCCATCATCGGACTACAAGACGAACGGCGATGCGCCACCGGTACACGGTGGATATCCCACCCATATGCACAAAACGTTTTGGTAACACATTCATAATGCGTACAGCTAAGGAGTGGAATTCCCTGCCGGAGTCTGTGTTTCCCGATAACTACAACCTGGGAGTCTTTAAGTCAAGAGTGAATAGGTTATTTCTAGGCAAGCGTGCTCCATCTGCGACCACATGATCACTTACCATCAGGTGAGATAGTGGTCAAACGCGTGCCTATGTATAGTAAAAAAAAAAAAAAAAAGATGGCTTATTCTTGAACTCATAATACGATAAAATTCAACTCGCAATAAAACTTAACATCATTTCATAGTTAAAGTCACTTTTGCTGTCTGTTTGTCGCTATTTATTCTTAGATCTTTAAAACTACACAATGGATTTTGAAGCGGGTTTTTTAATAGATAGAGTGATTCTCGAGGAAGATTTTAGTATATAATTTTCACCCGTGCAAAGCCGGGGCGGGTCGCTAGTGATGTAATAAAATCTAGATAATCACATAAGAGTTATTAGGCTATCAGCACTTGCTAAACTAAAAGAAGGTACATCTATACTAATATATAAAGCCGAAGAGTTTGTTTGTTTCCTTAAACGCGCTAATCTCAGGAACTACTGGTCCGATTTGAAAAAATATTTCAGTGTTATATAGCCCATTTATAATATGTCATCACGCTAAAACCAATAGGAGCGGCGCAATAATGAAAATTGTGACGCAGACTAAGTTGCGTGGGTCAATATATAAAGCGGAAGAGTTTGTATGTTTGAACACTCTAGTCTCAGACAAAAAAGTTGAAAAAATATTTTATTGTTAAATAGCCCATTTATCGAGGAAGGCGCGGTAAGACCAATAGGTGTGGAGCAGACGAAGGTGCGCGGGTCAACTAGTAAAAAATAATTTATGTTTAGACTTATCTCATTATTCCCATATTCCTATTAATCCATGAAGTATTAAGGTAACTTCACACTGATTTTGCGACACGTTCCACAACTTACGTCTGGTTTCTGAGGTACTTAAGGCTGCTCTCTCGAAAAAAGCTTAAAAATAGAGTTGCAGATCAAGCAGTTTTTCGTCGGCATTTACTGAGAAATTACATTTGAAAATAATAGGTAGTAATCTTCACGATATGACGTAATTTGGTTTAATCAGAATTAAGTATCGGTATCACAAAATAAGAAAAAAAAACACCAAATCACCTCCAAATCGTTGAGATGAAACCATTTTACTCCTTAATTTTTTATCAAAAGAGTATAAAAAATATGTTTACTGCTTTGCAATACAAACGAAAATAATTTGGTTTTGTTACTTTTTAAAACTAGGTACTATATTTTTACAAAAAATTTAAAACACTGGTAGCGGTGCGGCGCGTAGAAGTTTAGTTAGCTCCGTTTGTATGCACAAGGTCATAGGCAACACAAGCCTTAATCTGTGGTGCTATTCTGTAACAACATTTTCGAGTCTCGACAGCGGAATCCGAGGTGAATATAAACATAAGACCTTTATGTTGTGTGCAATAAAGTTGACTTTGTGAGCTTTGTCACTCAGGTGAAGCTCGATATCGAAATGTTTAGTTACAGAATTAGACTAGCTGTTCGTTAAACGAAAGAACTAGTGAGTTTACGACAAACAGCGTTAACAACCGATAAAGTGCATCATAAACGCTCTAGTTTCTGCTGTCATTATGGATTAATTATTTTACTGTATGGATGATATAGAAAGGAAAGGGTAAAAATTGACGCTTTTGAAATGTGGGTTTGGATCCGCTGTCTGCTTCCAGCGAATTCTAGTGTTTGGATACGTCGCTCGTAGAAACCCTGACAGCCTCAGGAAGCTTATGGTAGTTGGCCAAGTAGACGGGAAAAGACCACGCGCTCACCTACCCGTTGGGCAACCGAGTAAAGACGCTCACTGGCCTATCAATAACCGAAGCTTTTAAGACCGTCGAGGACAGAGAAACGTGGAAGAGCATAGTGCACCGAGTGATAATACCTCAGACTAGAAACGACCTTCAGCAATCAAGATAACGACTAAAAAGAAGAAAAGAGATAGATGATATAGTGAATGATTCAAACTTGTGATGTACAACAAGCGTAGGCTGAATATAGGTTTTTGAATTTAGAAATAGTTTAGTTAGTTTTTGTTGAATTAAGTTTGTAGTACCTCGCGAGTCATATACCTACGTCACTAGCTGATCCACGAAACTTCGTCTGCGTCACATTTGTTATTAATGCTTCGCTTCTATTGGTCGTAGCGTGATGTTATGTAACCTATAAGGCTTTTTGATCAATGGGCGATCTGGCACAATTTTTTTTTTTCAATTCGAGTCATTAGTTCCTGAGATTAGCGCGTTCAACCATACCAGCAAAGCATCAAATTCTTCATTTTATGATATGACTATAGATTTACAGCTGAGCTGAGTCACCTAAAAATTTTTGTGACATAATAATAATTGGGTGTCAAAGAAAAATGCTCTAGGAGAATTCCAAAAATGTTTTAGAATTTTCTATTCGATAAAAAATTATAGCTGTAGCAGCACAACTCTATTAGCCAATTAGGGTTAATTGGCTAATACAGTTTCCTTGACAGTCGGGTAAATGACAATAGAATATGTTTACTGTATAAGCGTTAGTAGAACCATATAGCTCATCATAGCGTGATACCAAAGGGTACGAGCATTACTGCAGATGTGTTCTGAGAAGAACTGAACACAATGATGGAGAAGCTCGCACGTCTCCAACCAGCTTTGGTCAATCGCTCGTCTCCGCTGCTCCGACAAAGCGCGACCTCATAGAGCACAGCAGAGTCTCCAAGTTAGAAGAGCTGGTGTTGGAAGCTCTCCGTCAGCCACCGTACTCACCAGACCTTGCGCCTACAGAATTCCACTTTTTCTAGCATTTGAATAGCTCTTGAAGGAAAAAGAAAACAATATTAGAGAGGCGGTACAAAGTGCCTTAAGAAGAATTAGTGGCCTTTCGTCCAGCTCATTGTTTTAAGAAGGGCATCAATAATCTGCCACTGTCTTGGCAAAGATGCATCGTTTGCATTGGTAAGACACCAATGCAAACGATTTGCGAACGAACGATTGAACAATTGTGGCATAAATATTCACTATGACAAAATTTGCTGGATAAAAGTTAATTTACTTAGTTGTTAAGATTATATGTTACTAGCATCTCTGTATTTGTATTTTTGTACTAACATAGTTAGCCAGTTGTAATGAAACTAACAATTTTGTAAAGATATTTAATTTATTTCTGAAATAATTCTATTATGGTTATGAAAAGCGAGAATGTTCTGTGTAGCAATAATCGCTTGGCTTTTCGGGCCAGTGTGAAAATACCATTACACTGTACATTATTTCACGTAATACTATTTGTTGAGATAAAAATCTCACCTCAATAAATATGACGTACTTATCTACATAATCTTAGCGTGAGGTGTGAGTAACGAAACATTTTTTTTAATCAGCACTTTTCTTCGGTAACGATTTCCGTATTTTAATGTGCATGAAACGTTATTTACATTTTTGGGGAAAAAGTGTACTTTGAGGATTTCATAGCTAAATATTATTCGTCGTCAGAGTCCATCGTGAAACTAAATATACGATGATCAAACCTAGACGCCCTAGGCGCCCTAGCAAGTCGTGCATGAGGTGCACCGCATGCACGAATTGTTAGGGCGCCTCCAAAATGTTGGATATTGACTTGATGAACATAGTCTTTAAGTCAAGAGTGAATAGGTTACTTTTAGGCAAGCGTGCTCCATCTTCGACCACATCATCGCTTACCATCAGGTGAGATAGTGGTCAAACTGCACTATCAATAGTAAAAAAAAATTAGTAATTTGCAAATTTCTATGTTAATTAAGTCGATAATAATATTTTATATTTATTTGAAATTTGGTGGAGGAGACAAAAATACTAGAAAGAGTGGACATTTGCCCAGCTTTTGGGACCAAGAAGGTCGTGAAAAAGTAATATATACTATAGACTTCCACGTTTAGGGAACGCTGTCCAAATTATCTAGATGTTCTAGTTTTCTCTGAAATAAATTTTATTACAGCACATAAAGTAATAGGTATATTTTTTTGTGTTTATTGTTGAGTTTCTTTTGGTTACATAATTAATTAATTGAAAGAAATATGTATTATAATCCTGATGCAAGATGCATAATGTTTCTTGCATCAGGATTGTAACATAAGCTGGTTGCTGATACTGTTTTCATATGTCAACTAGGTAAGTGAAATTGTCAATAGAGATCTAATACTCGAATTGACATCAATATCAATTTTATATCAATATCCTAATTTAATAAATTCTTCCGTTATTGGGTGAGTGACTGACAGTCAACACACAGCCGAAACTACTGGTCGTAGGAAGCTGGCATGTAGGCTCCTTGGGGAGTATAGGGGATCACTAAGAGACGATTTCCCGAAATCTTTTGATTTCCCGAAAACGGAAAAATACGGGATATGCGCGTACGAAGCTCGCTGCACGTGCTCATGTTTCAACAAATACATGTCTTGTCTTGTCTTTTCGTGAAGTCGCGGGCAAAATATAGTTTTAGTATGTTTGATGCAAGTGGCACTGGCGCGGCTGGCTGGCTGGCTGGCGTTCTTGCATCAAACGACGTGCGACGGTTTTCGACAAACTCAATTGAAAAATTAATTTAATGGCATAATAAATACAATAAATAGTAAAGACGAGGGCTGGTTTTCATACTTTTCTGCACTAGTGCCAATTGTATTTCATTGCAGAATCAATCGGACCCAGCTAGTCTATTCTGTAAGTAACCATTTCGATATCGAGCTTTATTGCATTCCGACTCGGGCTCCGCTCGTTTTGAGGTCGAGTGCAGTCCTGATCCTCTCGATCACGTTGTCCCCAGAACATAAAGGTCTCACGTTCGACGTAATTTGATAATCACCTCGGGTTCCGCTGTCGAGACACGAAAATTTTGACAGTCAAAAGTCAAAAGTCTCGACAGTTTTCGAATAATTATGTTGAAAAAATAAAATTGATTCTCTTTAATTATATTATCGTAGTGCAATATGACAATAGTAAATTAAATTCGACAATTACGACTAATTCGATACCTCGTAATAACTAAGTAGGTAATGTGAATAAATACTTAAATACTGACTACCACGCGTTATGCTCATTTCGGTCAGATAGCGATCTGAGCTCGCAATAAATAACATTTATTTAGGTCCAACAAAGTGAAATCGTAACGAAACATCACTTACATGAAATAAGTTATACATAAATGTAGAATAAATATAAATGAATAAAAATGAATAGCGATAATTGCCTATCATCTCACGAACTACGACTACTATCGGATACTACTTTTGCCCGCGACTTCGTACGAGCATACCCCGTTTTTCCCGTTCCCGTAAGAATTTTGAGAAATCCTCTCTTAGTGCACCCTTACACTTCGCAAGGAATCTACATGCCAAATTTCGTCTTTCTAAGACCAGTAGTTTCAGGTGAGCGTTGTCTGTCTGTCAGTTAGTCAGTAACGGAAGAATCTATACTAATATATAAAGCTGAAGAGTTTGTTTGTTTGAATGCGCTAATCTCAGGAACTACTGGTCCGATTTGAAAAATTCTTTCAGTGTTAGATAGCCCATTTATCGAGGAATTCTATAGGCTATATATAATTGACAAATACCACCAATAGGAGCGGAGCAGTAATGAAAATTGTGACGCAGATGAAGTTGCGCGGGTCAACTAGTTATATATTAGGATTAGTAGTTTTTGACACTAATCGATCGTGTAGCTTTGAATCGTTGTAACAGTTTTCGTAGTCAGATCAATACTTCCAGAGATTTCCTTGTACAAACATACAAATTAAAACATATTTAGAAGAATTTTAAAAATATAAGTTTAGACCATGATTACGGACACAAATCTACACAGTGCCAACATCCAGTCTGGGCTCATAAAATCATGCTTTTTCCATATGTTTTTTGACAAAAATAAATAAATAATATCATCATCTGCCTAGCCTTTTCCCAACGATATTGGGCTCGGCTTCCAGTCAAACCGGATTCAGCTGAATACCAGTGTTTTACGTGGAGCGGCTGCCTACCAGAGCTCCGCAACCCATTAACTGGGTAACACGGTATTTCTTGGCAAGACTGGAGTCAGATTTACTGGCTTCTGACAATCCTTAACGACTGCTAAAGACAGCCGGGACCAACGGCTTAACGTGCTTTCCAAGGGACGGAGGAAACTCAGTATTTTAAGATGGTCACCCATCCACAGACCAACCATGGCAAGCGTTGCTTAACCTTTAAGATCGACCCGTGCGGCTGTTATTATTTAGCCACGAGCTCCTCCGAAAAATAAATAAATAATGTAATAACAATCAAATACCCCACTTACTGTTTGCTCACCCGAATAAGGAGTAAAGGCGTAATGTCAATGTGCTCAAAACCTGTTGTCTTACAGGCGAATAGCTTTTAGCAGGTCACTAGGAAGCGTCGAAGATTGAACCGGTCCCATTTCGCTTCTGACATTTTGAAGTATGAGTGTCGAGAGATACATTTTCGAAACAGCACTCATTATTACGTAAAATTTTCAAAATGTTTTTAGTATTCGTTTCGGAATTTGGAAACTGTCACATGTCTATTGTAATTCATTCATTTGGTCATCTGAGGAACAAATGTTGAAATTTTCGTAAGCTATTAAAACCATGTTAGGCGGGTTTTGATAGTTTGCGAAATTTCCCGTTTTAAGTTTGCTGTCGAACTCCTTCGAAACTGCTTCACCAATTGTATGATTTTTTTTTGTGTATATTTGGTAGGTCTGAGAATAGATCGTAGGCTATTTTTTTATATGGCAAAGAAACGACTGCCGGATCCGCTAGAATAATATGTATTATTTTGATAGTTTGCGAAATATCCCGAAATTTTGAGTTTGTTATCGAACTCCTTCGAAACTGCTTCACCTATTTCATGAAATTTTTTGTGTATATTTGGTAGGTCTGAGAATAGGTCGTAGGCTGTTTTTTATATGGCAAAGAAACGACTGCCGGATCCGCAAGTGTAATATGTATATAGGTACTCCAAGAGTTATGTGTGACATACATTTATAGGTATAATGGAAACAGAATTTCAGGAAAAGGCGCAACTAGCCATGACTAAATATACTTATTTCACATTTATACTTGTTTCATTACTATGAATCATTTAACGTAGAATACACCAAATGCTGAATCACTTTGCAATATGAATGCTTTATTTTTAGAAGAATGAGAAAATTATGATAAGGATTATAGAGATGTTGAAGTAACTACTGACATTTAAATAAAGCCAAAGGTCGGAGTCCAACCCATTGAACGGTTTGTAGCAAGTCATGGCATAACAGATGCGATGCTCTGGCTGAATTAACACATATATTACAGAATATAATAAAGAGTTATGCAACTTTATCAAAATAACTTGTATTGCAGTAAACATACCTACATGTAGCATCTGATGAATTTATAGAAAAGTAGCTACTAAAATGATGACTAATAGCAATGATCTCTAATAAATTGGGCTAAGGGCCAAATTATAAAAGTGATGTACATGTTATTAAAAAAATACCTTTATGTTCAGGCGTCGAAGGCCCCATGTTAGTATTACGTACCAAAAAACCTAAAAACTGGATACAGTTGTGTGCAAAAAATCAGCCGACCCCGTAGTAAATAGTCGAAGTAATGGCTTGGGTGAAGTGATCACAAAGTGAGTTGTCATTCCATCTTAATTAGGTACATGGATTGACAGCTCACTTCGTGATCACTTCACTTAAGCCTCCACTTTGACATGTTTACAGTATTGCACTGCTGATCTTAATCCTATTGAATATTCATGAGATGAGATTAACACACACGTTATGGCTAAAATTCAGGCTACAAAAACACTCCAGAAACTAAAGATGGGGTAGTGGGAATGTACACAACAAGAAATTGTTAAATGAATAAGGTCGATAAAAACAGGATAGAAGCTAGAAAGGCAAAGGATGGTAATACAATAATTGAATGAAGTTTTTTTTGACGAAATCCGATTGTTGCAACGAAAAAACTCACCTCAAACTGACTTCGTTTTAAAGGCCGTAAAATTAATAAAAACCAATGTAATAGCTGTTTAAAGAAACCTTACTTTTCTGTCCATCAGATAGTACTGAAACTAGCACATTAATCCTTATCTTCACGCCATAAACCAGCCTCATGGGGTGGGTCGAATTTTCTGCACCCAAGTATATTTAGTTAGCCTATTTGGAAATGACCTGGTGGAGGTCGCGGGTATATGACCCGCACAGGACTCGTCGTTGTGGCGACGCTTGGGAGATGCCTATGTCCAGCAGTAGACGTCTTTCGGTTGATATGATGATGATAATGATGATGCGGAAGTCAGGCAACATAGAAAGGACTTTACTAGAGGTATGCGATGGACTTAGTAGATCTTATGTTTCATTGGAAATGTGAGCTGAAGATAAAGCTTGAGTATTGAATTAATTCGTATTACCTCTCACTGTTTGCATCAGAACGGAAATCAAGCAACCCAGTATCCTGGATTTCGTGATTAATGTTGATTGCTTAGTTTTAAAACAATCTAAAAGTATTGTCATTATATTCGTGCTGCAGATGCCATTGCTGGTGAAACTTGGCAATTTATTCCATAGAGTATTTATTACATTATTTTTTCGGAGGTACTCGTGGCTAAATAATAACAGCCGCACGGGTCGATCTTCAAGGTTAAGCAACGCTTGCCAAGGTTGGTCTGTGGATGGGTGACCATCTTAACATAACGAGTTTCCTCCGTGCCTCGGAAAGCACGTTAAGCCGTTGGTCCCGACTGTCATTTGTAGATCTTTGGCAGTCGTTACGGATTGTCAGAAGCCAGTAAATCTGACTCCAGTCCTGCCAAGAAGGACTGTATTACCCAGTTAATGGGTTGTGGAGGTCTGGTAGGCAGCCGCTCTACGTAAAATATTGGTATTCAGCTGAATCCGGTTTGACTGGAAGCCGACCCCAATATAGTTGGGAAAAGGCTAGGTAGATGATGAACGCGCTAAACTTTGGAACTACCAGCCTCATTTGAAAAAAAATATGGCATTGATTATCATATGGGTGAACCCGTCGGCAGAAGCTAGTCGACTAAAAACCAATAACAAACTAGGTAAACTCAAGCCGGCCACATAGTAGGTATATGTGAGGCGGTTACATGTATCAATTAGGAACCATTATGGAATGGACTTCCTTTTCTCAATATTAATTATATTGACGCGGAACTTTAGACCCCATATTTCTACATCAATATGACAGGTATTAATGCTGTAACAGTATATTGACGGAAAACTTGTTATGTATGACAGTAGCGGTTCCGGAATGATGATAATATCCGCAAAAGAACCAAGGTTACCAACATAGCTCGAAGGATCATCAAGTCAAAGTGGCAGTGGGCACACAATGCTCGCAGAACAGATGGTCGATGGGGCCGAAAAGTTCTGGAGTGGCGACCGCGTACCGGATGACGCAACGTTGGAAGTTCTCCCACAAGGTGGACCGATGACCTGGTGAAGGTCGCGGGTAGCCGATGGATGCGAGACGCACAGGACCGGTCGTTGTGGCGACATTTGGAGAGGCCTATTGTTCAACAGTGGACGTCTTTTGGGTGATATGATGACTAGAGCTAGATTTTCCCTTGTTAAGCCGCCTGTAACGACTAACGTATTACGACCACAGAGAGAGAGGAGCTCGTGGTTAAATAATAACAGCAGCATAGTTCGATCCGCAAAGGTCGATCTGTGCGTAACATACTGAGACTCCCGCGTGCATCGGGAAGCACGTTAAGTTTAGTCCCGGCTGTCATTATTAGGTCTTTGTCTGTCGGTACTCATAATCAGAATCCAGAAAAACTGACACCCTTATAGACAAGGAGTACAGCATTATTTTAAAACGTTGCCCCACATTAGGAATATCTCCAGTATCGTGGGTGCGTTCACAAACATACAAACTCACATACCTACACAAACAGCCAGACCCGGAACAACTATCTGTAGGCAATAGAAATATTTGTTCCGTGCAGGAATTGAACCCGCAGCGCAGCAGTCATTCGCTCAACCACGGCGTTAACCGTGTCATCAAAGCTCTGGGTAAGGAGCATGGGAGGCGGGGCCCGCTAGGGCCAGTGCCTGCTAGGGTGCGGAATCCGTTCGGATGAGACGCCGCGGCCCTGGAACGCAAAGGGTATTAGGAGGAACACGGATGGGAGCATTGGGTAAGGAAACTGTTTCTCTTAGCAAGACCGGTGTTTCTGAGTTGTGTAGATCTGATAGGCAATCTCTTCATGTAAAATACTGGTCCTACTGTACGGTACTGCATCCTAGTTACAAAGACTCCAACATATTTGGGAAAAGGCTACGCCGACATACTGTGACCTGGCAATGCCACGATAGATACATTCTGAACATGGGTCGGGCATCTAACCAAGATCATTAACCCATGCAACCATGCAACTTATTAATAAACTACCCATATCATTGAGAGATAAAATTACTCAGAAAAACATAAAAGACAAATTAAAGGAACATTTTTTACAAAATTTAGATACCTACCTAAGATAGATATACTAATAAAATACATTATTTAATTAATTATGGATAAAGAGTTAATAACGATAACAAAGCATAAAATAATGCCTCGCAATATTATTATAACGCAAATAAGTTTTAAAGTTAACTATAATTGAAAACATAAGTGATAATTTTTAGGAACAACCTGTATCAATTTAAAAAAATACCAACACTATTTGTACTAACGATGGACGACCAGATTGGTAACTGATGACGCTCGTTGGTGTTTTGGATAATGTTTTTATCATATACCCGATGTCATTTTATATTTTTTCTGCTAATGTATTTTTTTTTTTTTTTTCTTGTTTTTTTCTAACTACCTACATAGGTATATTTTAGTCGAAATATGTAGTCGATGATTTTGGTGCACGGTAAAACTCTAATGAGTTTATGTTGGCATCAACCTAAAGGTATCAATAAATGTATGTACTTACTTTTGAATAAATAAATAAATAAATAATAATAATAATAATAATGACCTACCAAACTACGGTCACCCGATCGCGACACCGTATTGCAAAAAGGCAATATCAAACTATTAGGAATTCGGATGACTAATCAACACAAAACTATGCTGTGTTGTGCCGTGTCGGTCGACACGTTCCCGATCAATTCGTGTCGTGGGAGATGCGCAGTTCAACGCGTAACGCGCGCAGATAGACTTTGTATGTAAAAAGTGTTAATTCGAGATTTGGCTCTTACCTGTTTCTTCCTCCAATATTAGACCGATTTAAAAGATATTTCCTAAACTGAATAAGAAGGATATATACTGTGTCCCTATGTTTTCTTTTTTGATGATATATTAACCGAGTAAGCACTAGAATCCTCAAAAAAAATGCTCAAAGTTTTTAAAAAAACCGCTGTCAACGGAACCCTGATGTACAAATTTGGCCACGGTTAATGAAAAAAGAACATAGTTGTTATTCAGTTTGTGAAATATCTTATTAAACGGTCCAATTTTGGAAAAGAAAACAGGCGAGAGCCACTTTTAACATACAAAGTGTATCCGCCCGCATATTCTCGTATTGCACGTTGACTGAATGAGAATACAGAAAGAAAGAGAGTTATTTACGCCAAGAATAAAAAAAAATATATTTGGTTTTGACAACATTTTTGACAATTTTATTTGGATAGAGCTGGGGGGCTAAAACGGCCACATAATCATAATATTATTCACGCAACAATCTGTCAAATTACATTTTCAACTCTATCGTAAACGCATTAGGTTCAAGGTTGATTGGGGAAATTCGACAGCGACGGGTAGCGTGATTTCTGATTCTGCTAAAGTGGCCTTTTTGACCCGTTGGTCTATTTTGTCAACATCTCATCGTGTAAACTTAGGCTGGTTACACACGTACCATAAACAACCACACAGTCGCAAAAGGTGATCAAGTTGTGGTTACATGTGAAAAATGTTGCTGCAGCTTTTTCAATAGAGCATCTCAGTAAAGCTTATATTGTCTATAAGTTATCCTAACGTGAACGTGTACAAGTACATGTTATATACTCAGCTTATAAATGATGCATGTACCGTTTCACTACGTTGGCTGGTCCGTCGGCGACTATCCGTCTGTAGTGACTCTACCCATGTTAATCAGGTGACTGATGACGTAACGATCAGGAAGGCGCGGCGCGGTCCAAGATGTAGACTTAGGTGGACAGACGGTATACTATCTGCAGGCTGTACAATTTTTTTGTTCTAGACGCAATTATGATACGAATTTGAATTTTCTAGTTAATTTTTTTCGGGCATTATTTTTAGGGTTCTGATAATCCGTCAAACACGGAACCCCTATGGGATCATTCGCGTGTCTGGCTGTCTGTCTGTCCGACTTTCACAGTCAGTTTCACAGTTTTCTCCGGATCTACTGGACCGATTCTGTTCAAATTTGGTACACATATGGACTTCTGTGACCCAAACACGGATGCGTTACGTAAATAAATAAATATTTAAATTAGAGGACACTTTTGTGGGACAAACTAGAAAACAAAAAAGGTTGTTCAAACTGTATTGTGTGACATACCAAATGAAAGGGCTTGCTGTAAGGGTTTTAGTATTTTTTTTGTTATAATTTTAAAATAAACAGTTTTAAGTTATTGAAGAAATTAGACCAAAAATGACCATTCCCTCCTTATCTTCGAAACTACTGAGCCTAAATTTTTGATAAGATGCAGATAATAACAGTTATTTACCTACAGATTACAGGAAAACCAACCTATTAGAAGTCTATAGTGTTAAAATAACGTGTTACAAAGTTGAAATTGGTTCTGAACCCATTACACGTGAGTCCGACTCGCACTTGATCAGTTTTTTTTATTTTACTTAGGTAACTATCTCATTTAATTGATAAATTAAAAATCTTCCTCCATCCCGTGATCCCGTCCGCTAGTCTACGCAGATCCTGTTCGGGGCGTTATAATAATTATGTATAGTTTATTAAATACCTCACAACGTAATATATTTCTCGTCTTTTTAACCGACTTCAAAAAAAGGAGGAGGTTCTCAATTCGGTTGTTTTTTTTTTTTTTTTGTAACCTCATAACTCCGTCATTTATGAACCCATTTGAAAAATTCTTATTTCATCTGAAAGGGTATACTTTTCGATTAGTCCCATTGTCATCATGTCAGAATCTGATGATGGAATCCCATGAAAAATGTTTGTTCAGAGATATTCTCGCCAATTGTCAGCCGATTTGGATGATTCTTTTTTTGTTTGAATGAATATTTTCCTGGACTGGTTTCGTTTCAATTTGGTGAAGATCTGACGACGAACTTCGGAGGTAGGCAACGGAACTCTTCAATAAATGATAGCAAAGGGATCGGGATTGCAGAAATCGCATGGTTTTTTAGTGTTTACACCAGTTCTTAACATACCATTGCGCCGGTACGCTGTTAATGTGTACGCAGGTACCTAGGTACCACTAAAAAGTGAAAAATAAGAAAGAAAAAACTTTAATTTCGGAAGTCCGTGTCAAAAAACGAAAAAATAACCAAAAACACCGACTTCCGAAATTAAAGTTTTTTCTTTCTTCCGAAGTTATTTTGTACCTTGTAGTGTTTTGCTTTTGGAAGTCGGTTGTATTTTTTTGAAAAAAAGTTTTTTCTTCCTCCGATAACAAAGCCTCGAAGATAGCATTATAAACTGAAGCCCTATTCTGTAACAACATTTTTGTTTATCGACAGCGGAATCCGAGGTGATTATCAGATTATGTCAAACGTAAGACCTTTCTGTTGTGTGCAATAAAGCTCACTTTGTGAGGTTTGTCACTCAGGTGAAGTTCGATATCGAAATGGTTATATAAAGAATAGACTAGCTGCAGCTTAGCCCAACAAGCCAAGCTATTATTCGCAGAGCTCTTGTGTTGAGCTACTGTTGAGCTAAGTACGTAGTTGTACTGTAAGTCTAGAAAAACTGTTTTATTTAACGGAATTTAAAAACCGGCGAAGTGCGAGTCGGAGTCTCACACGAAGGATTCCGTACCATCAACCGAAAAAAAAGTTTCTTGTATGGAAATTATATTTATTAACTTTAAGATTTCATTTTAAGCTTTAGTTACACACGCACTAGACAAAGAACATTAGAAATACACACTCTGTGAAAATTTCGACTGTCTACTTATTTTGGTTCTTGAGATACAGCCCGCTAACAGACAGACGGACAGACAGAAGGACGGACGGACGGTGGAGGCTTAGTAATAGGGTTCCGTTGGTTACCCTTCGGGTACGGAACCCTAAGAAATATTCGCCTGTACCAACGAGGACCATGCTATGCATATATTGAGGAGCTCGTGGCTTGATAATAACAGCCGCACCGGTCTATCTTCAAGGTTAAGCAACGCTTGCCAAGGTTGGTCTGTGGATGGGTGACCATCTTAACATACCGAGTTTCTTCCGTGCTTCGGAAAGCACGTTAAGCCGTTGGTCCCGGCTGTCATTTGTAGATTTTTGGCAGTCGTTCCGGATAGTCAGAAGCCAGTTAATCTGACTCCAGTCTTGCGTGGTCTGGTAGGCAGCCGCTTCACGTAAAATACTGGTGTTCAGTTGAATCCGGTTTGACTGGAAGCCGACCCCAATATAGTTGGGAAAAAGCTAGGCAGATGATGATGAGACTGCGTTCAGTTTCATTGATGAAATCCGCCCTTAATCAGCAAAATTGATTTAAATTTAGCTCAACTCAGTCTCATCGGTGTAAAAATTCAAACTTATCCGATCACTGTTTATTTATTATTTAGAAGAAATATCATTATATCACATTATCAAACCTACATACAGACATTTCCTGCTTCTTGATTCTAACACTTGTTTGAAAACAAATATCTATAAACAGTTCGTATATTGATATCTGAAATAAATTATAACAGTGATATAATTTTGGAAAGCACGTTAATCTGTTGGAGCTTAACGTGCTTTCCGAGGCACGGAGGAAACTCATTATGTTAAGATGGTCGCCCATCCACAGACCAACCTTGGCAAGCGTTGCTTAACCTTGAAGATCGACCCGTGCGGCTGTTATTATCTAGCCACAAGCTCCTCATCTAGCCATGAGCTCCTCGCGGAACTGAACGCGGTCTATCACACAGTTAAGAGTCTGACACTCCCTTCCGCTCCGCACAGAGCGAAAGGAGTCATTTGAAAATTTCCATTACGTAAAAAAGAATAATATGGTTAGAAGCTACTGATTCCTTTCACTATGTCCATATTTTCTTGGACTATTTTCTTCGATGGTGGAAAGTAGTAAATTTGCCAGGATCGTTAGCAAATAAAAACAACTTTCACAAAATTGATAGGCACAAATGCTCTAAGGCCCAGTATGGACTTACAGTGTCATTGTCACCAGTGTGAGTGATAGTGTCTGCAGAGCCATCACACTATTTGCTGTCCTAATTTGACGTTTGACAAATGCACCGTCTTATTAGTTCCAGTACTTGGATGCGGTCATCCAGCAAAAGCACGGTAGCTTTGTTCGGTATTTTTTTACGACGTTTTCTAAAAATGAAACAAAAACATTTAGGGTGCATCTTAGCTACGAGTAGATCGATTTATCGCTCCCGATACCCCTGCATATTAAATTTCATGAAAATCATTGCAGCCCTTTATGAGATTTAGATTATACAGGGTTATTTGTAAAACACCAACAACCTCTGAGGCAGTGAAAGTACACATGATTAAAAACAACTTTTACTTTGAGAAGAACCTCCAGAAATCGAAATATATCAACGGTTTCACTTTTTAGTGGTAAGCAGGTACCACTAAAAAGTGAAAAATAAAAAAAAAACACAAAAAATAAAACCGACTTCCAAAAACAAAACACTACAACGTAAAAAATAACTTTAATTTTGGAAGTCGGTGTTTTGGTTTTTTGACACCGAACTGGTGTAAACAATCAACAGACATGCGATTTCAGAAATCCCGATCCATTTGCTATCATTGATGTAAGAGTTCCATTGCCTACCTCCGAAATTCTTTATCAGATCTCCACCAAATCAAAATGAGACCAGTCCGGGAAAATATTCTTTCAAATAAAAAAATAATCATCCAAATCATCCAAAACATTTTTCATGGGATCCCATCATCAGATCCTGACTTATACCTTCCATCATCAGCTCAGCAACATGAGATGATGATTACCAGGCACAAATATCTGAATTGCTTTAGAAATGTCAAGAAAAACATTGCATGTGCCTATAAAATTTGAGGGTTTCTCTCGATTTTCATGGAATCCCATCATCAGATTTTAACTTGGTGGCAATGAAACCACCTCAGGAGTATAGGCTTTTGAATGAAGAAATATTTTTTTAAATCGGTCCTCAATTGGCGGAGAAATCGGTGAACATACATATAAACAAAAAAAAAAAGATACATACAGCCGAACATAGGACCTTCTCCTTTTTGAAGAAGTCGGTTAGAAATGCAATATTTAGCCAATGAAAACGTATGAAACAGCTGTTATTATTTTTGAGTTTATAGGGTTGGTCTCAAAGTAATAGTTGTTTATAATCATGACTACTTGGTGATTAAAAAGAAAACCCTGTATATGTATGTACACGTACATAAAAGAATTGTTCGTTTAAAAATATAAGATAGATATGCTGGATATAGGTAATTGTTTTCGATTCTAAAGATACTCAAATAGTTAATAAGGAGGACAAGTTACTAAACAATTGTGAATTAACAAAGACCCCATTTATGTGATTGCGTTTATTCTATTACACTGTGCATAGTAAACTATTGTACAAATATTTTGTGTTTGAGATCACAATTTTATCATCATCTGCCTAACCTTTTCCCAACTATATTGGGGTCGGCTTCCAGTCAAACCGGATTCAGCTGAACACCAGTATTTTACGTGAAGCGGCTGCCTACCAGACCTCCACAACCTATTAACTGGGTAACACGGTACTTCATGGCAAGACTGGAGTCAGATTTACTGGCTTCTGACTATCCGTAACGACTGCCAAAGATCTACAAATGACAGCCGGGACCAACGGCTTAACGTGCTTTCCGAGGCACGGAGGAAACTCGGTATGTTTGAGATCACAATATTATTTATACGCAATATTATATTAATTGTAGACGCAAGATCACAATATTTGAAGTTTTATCAATTACTTAATGAATTTATTTTGTTGCTTTTCGACTTCTACGTCACTGCTACCTCAAAATTTGACATTTTTTTAAAATTTCGGTCTCTATTTCTTAATTACAGTTAACCTTCACGCAACCGTTTTGTTAGGAGTCCATGATCCAAATGATTGTGACACTGACAGTGTACCCTTTACTATTTATATGGACATGTTTCCATCATCGAAGCAAAATAGCCCAAGAAAATAAGCATCTTGTTAGTTTTTTAACTAGAGTCTGTTCATCATCATCATATACTGCTGGACATAGGCTTCCCCCAAGTGTCGGCACAACAACCGCCCCAGAGCGTCTCGCATCCATCGGCTCCCGCTACCCTCACCAGGTCATCGCTCAACCTTGTCTGTTACCATTATCGAAATAAAAGTTTCGTTAAGCAGTAAAAACGAAAGCGAACGCACATAGCGTAATGTCGAAAAAAAGAAAAAAAAAACACACAAACCATAGTTACACATCACTATAATGAAAAAAAAAACAGTCGCTTGTAGCTCATTAGTATTCGCAGTGCATAATTTATGGAACGTAACAAAGTATCATGACCAATTGACGACTTACATAGATAATATATATACTTAGTACTAGGAAGGTACATACTTAGGTATTAAATTAATGTTAAAACAATTTCTAAAAGAGTTCTTAGTACTGAAAAAAGTATAAATGTTGAGAAAAAATCTACCTACTGTTTATACACGTCAATATTAGATACTAGTTTCTCATAAGATAAGGAACATAATAACTCAATATGCCCAAAAAAAGAGAAAAATGAAGCTGTAAAACACGTTTTACACATTACAAGAAAATTTTTGAAGATGTGGAGAAAATAGGACGCGTTTTCACGCAATAAGAAAACCGTTCAGGATCATCGCTTTTCCCACGGATTTTTCCTCCAATTTTATCCAATGAAATTGGAGAAAATCCGTGGGAAGAAAAAAATACTTACACACTTAAAAACATTTTTGCTAGTCTAGACGATATCGATCGGAAGAGCTCAAAATAGATGTTCAATAACATTGCCAATCAACTTCACATTCTCGATAAATTGTCTGAACAGTTTATTGAACCCTGATTGATTGATACTACAAAACAGCTGTTCTAGAAATTTTCAGGTTAGTAATATTGTAAACATCCTATTATGCATACCAGACAATGTACATAATCATAATAATTACGTACCTAATTAGTTTAATTAAAATATTTAATCGTATACATACACACTTAAAACTAATTTATAGGAGACTTTGAAAAAATCGGTTTTTATACAATTTTACGCTTCTAAAGCACTTTATCGACACAGATAACCTCACATTGTCACTTCAAAAAACATAGAACTAAAGAAAAGTAACCGCTGACCGCTCTCGATGTCTCACCCCACCTGTGATTACCCCACCCAATTGAAAAGTGGCCTTTCTACGCCCAATCTCAACGTGTGTGCTACCTTTCTAAATTCGCCGGGTAAAACGGGCTAGTAGGGATGGACCAAGGGGCTAGATTATGCAATTATTGGACTCGCAAACCAACGAGTATATAAGCTTGTGGTGCGCTCAGAGGAGTAGAAAGTAAGCCAGTCTTCACAGGCAAAGTGTAATACGGAATCAGTCCAGCTAACCCAACAAGATGTACGCGAAACTCGCTGTGAGTTCTCAAAAAAAAATTTTTTTTTAATCCGTCTAAATAGTTTTCGCGCTAATTTAGGTGTCAAAGATTTTTATTTTTTTTCTTAATTGCTAAAAGCGATAGCTGTGTTTTAAATATTAATTAACGAATTTTAAAATTTTGAGTGTTTTTCTTGTCTTTTAACAAAGTTTATCACCACAGTTATACAAAGATTTAAATTAAATATTATATATTTTTTTAATTTTTGTGCTAAACTCTTCTAGTTGTATAATGCAGTGAATCATGTTCCGTTTTCAATATAAAAACGATTTTATGAAAAGAAATAACTCTAAAAGCAACCCATTAAATTCAACAGCTTATCTCCTTCGTGGTTGCCGTGGTCGTCGCTTCCCCAACTCCCGGTGGCGGCGGACAGTAAGTACCCTCATTTTGACAAAATAATTCCATTATTTCAGTTTCCAGTAAGGGTTAAAAATAAATCCATCTTTCAATTATCCCCAAAACAGGAATTTTGGCATTTTTTGTACCAACATCTGTTAGTTTAGTCATGAACCTGAGCTGTCAGTTTTTTGCTGCAATCAACTCGTCTCAGTCAGTAAAAAATACAAATAAAACGTAACCGCGAACATTGCTATGTTACTCTGTTATTTACTATCCAAACAAAAAACTACGACCTATTGTGGATACAGTGACGCAACCAAACTAACAACAACAACTAACAAGTTCAACGGTACACCAATAAAATTAAATTAACGATTTACGTTGTTCTTTTTATGATTAATCTGTTCATTCATCGTTCGAATTTCTTGTTCTTTTTCTAAAAACAAAGTATGCTTATCATTCATAGTTCGAATTAGTTACTCACAAAAACAGATCGTGCATTCGAATTTTGTTGTGTTTTTATTACAAAACCGTTAATTTTTGCTTCTTTTTTTTTAAGTAAAACGAATGTATTTCGAATGCGGTTAAATTTATACATAGATTTAGATTGAAATTGCGTTGCGTCAGTGTCAAGGTCGTTAAGTAATGTGCTGGATTTTGACAAGATTAAAAATATAAAATAAACATCTCAGGATAAAACAAGAAAACTATCACAGAATTAAGGAAAAAATAAATACAGTCAGGAACGTGGAGGCCAAAAATTTAATACACAATAGTAAATGACTAAGCTATTTTTGCGAAATATTGCGACTTAAAATTACACCTTTAATGATAGCATCAAAATTAATAAGAGTCTTGTTAACCAACTGGCGTGATTATAGATAATATATTTAGCAATGGACACTTACATTATAATATTTACGTATAGTGAAATTATTGCTACATCACTAATTGGCTTATATTGCGGTTGCAATACACATGGCTTAATCTTTTTAACTTGTAGTAAACAAACTATAAATTAATAAATATAATCAACGAAATTCTGTTCGGATTACATAAAAATACTAGGTACGCGTCTGTACGGGTTCAACGTGTTAGTCATCTTATGCCTATTGTTAGTCACGACTTCCACAGACAGACGCGACAATACGACTGTAGATAATGTTTATCCATAGAAATCTCTGGAAAAAATGCTCATAAGTGATAAAATTCAAATTGCAACCTTATTTCATGTGATTTTCACAGCATAACAGTGGAAAATTGCTACAAGAGTATCGCAACATCTGTCAGGGGATGTCAATGTACAATTGCGATTTTCACTCGTTAAACTTTTAAAGTATCACATACCGACAGAAACAATTCGAGCAATAATGTTCCATTCTAGCCTGACCTCTCAATGTACCGAAAGCGTACAAAATAAGGGGTCAGTTTGTGTTGGAAAAAAAATGGCTGTCTCTTTAAAATTGCTTCCACTCGTTCGAATAAAATCTCTGTATTGTGAAATGTGAACAGAGTTTTAAAGTAGAAAATAATAATGTAACAAGCACTATATTTTCTCGTCTTCAACTTGAAAGTCTTTCGATCGTTATAAATCGGATTGTAGAAGCAGTTGGGTGTTCATTTGGAACAATCAATCTGATATAAATCTAATAAATTGTTGCTTGATACCGGTAGAGAGGATTTTAGTTAAAATGTTGCTCGTTAGTTGCCCGAGTTGGGATAGCTTTTAAAACACTTTTATAATATTATATCATCCTTTACTATTCGAAAACATTTAAATTACTATTCGAGAAAATTAAATATCAATATTAGTTTCTTTAATATTTCTTTTTACAAAACTTTCTTTGTTGTCAAAAAAAAAGATGTCTTATAATGGGAGCTAATCATAACCAATAATCAATTTACTTATGCAACCGAGTATAAACTATTCCCGATATTGTTTTTCGCAGAACAATAATGACACCTGTCATACAGATGACATCTAAATTAGTTGACGATGTCTAAAATAGTTGCTCTCTTGTCGCCCAGTGAATCCACATCTTTATAATATTGCTTCATTATTTTCAACAAAAGTTTTATGAAATATGTAGCTTAAATATTTCCTGGAAATACTTATTTCTTATTCATTGAAAAATTGGTATCAGATAAAAGATAATATTTTATTTATGGTTCCTTCTCTGAGATTTGTTTATCTCCAATCGACTGGACTCCTAGAAAGATTTTAGTAAAAATATCTTTATTAACGCCAAGCTTTTGAAAAAATAAATACGGAAAACTAATGCGACATATTATCAAACACGCGTTAGATGCTGCCGGTCGATTCTGTAAACATGAAGGGAGCTGTCATTCCATCTTGCTTACTGGGATTGACAGCTCACTGCGTGTTGATAATCCAGAAACCGTATTATTGTCCCATTGCTGGGCTATTCATCATCATCATCATATCAGCCGAAAGAGATCCATCGGCTACCCACGACCCTCACCAGCATTGGTCCACCTTGTGGAGGCTGGGCTATTGCCCTCACAAAAGTACTGTGCCAATGCAATGGTCCATTCTTTACACTTCTATGCCACTTCTCGGCAAATCCTGAGGAAGACTATCGTAATAGATTATCTCAAGAGGTTTCCTCAAAAATACCTTAGTAGAAAGAATAGGGTATTTTACTAAAAAAAAATAAGAGGATACAGCGAGTTAAAGACACGCGTGAAATTGTACCTTTACCAAGCCACATGACGTCACGCGTGTCTTTAACTAGCTGCATCCTCTTCATATTTTGTTTACGTGAAAAAAGAAAAAATGCTTCTCCAATATTTTTTGATAATCTATCTGACGGACTATTTAGTATTTTTTTGTAAAATGCCCTATTAAGCTAAGCTAAGTTACTCTGGTGTAATGCTTAGCGATGTCTGACGCAACCAAGGAATCAACGCATCTGTAGACTCAGAGGCGATCGATAAATAATCTCAAGTACTTGCTTCGTGTTATGTAATGGACGGTAATTAGGGAAGTGCAATTAGCTCGCGTTCGGCGTGTCTACGACTGTTTCCGATAATAACAGGCATTGAATCGATGGGCAGGTGTACGTAGTATTAATTAATAATGATGAGCAACAAGATATTATGTTCCTGATTAGACGGTTGGGAGAGATAAAAGTTGTTTCATAAATTCATTGTTTTTCTTGAAAGTAAGTAAATTGGTGTTTAATAAGATTAGCTTAAATTAAAAGGTTAATGAATTTATGGTATAGAAAGAGTAATAATCGGAGCAGGTCACCTTAATACACACATATCTAGCAATTAAGTAGATTCTTATTTATGAAAACTTTTCATAATTAACACTTAATTAGTTATGTAGGTACCACATTTTATTTGAATGAGTGAATCTTGTTAGATAAGAGATTATTACTTAAATGGTTACCCATCTTTAAGTTGCTCATGGGGTCGTTCAAGATTCTTAGAGGTGAAAACTTCTTTGTAGTAGATCTTACTCGGAATGCACCTGTGCATAATTAAACATATGTTTAGGTAGTGCTAATATTATTAACTAGTTGTCCCGCGCAACTTTGTCTGCTCCGGATTTAGCGTGATGATAGCCTATAACCTTCCTCGATAAATGGGCTATCTAACACTGAAATAATTTTTCAAATCGGACCTGTAGTTCCTGAGATTAGCGCGTTCAAGCAAACAAACATACTCTTCAGGTTTTTATATTAGTATAGACTAGCTTTTTGCCGTGGATGCTTAGCGTAGGAAATCACACAGTATAAAATAAGCCAGTGACAGGGTAAAATAATCTTTATAATCGACTCAGTACATCTAACATTACCTTTTACAAATCATCATCATCATCTGCCTAGCCTTTTCCCAACTATATTGGGGTCGGCTTCCAGTCAAGCTGGATTTAGCTGAATACCAGTATTTTACGTGGAGCGGCTGCCTACCAGACCTCCACAACCATTAACTGGGTAACACGGTACTTCATGGCAAGACTGGAGTCAGATTTTTACTGGCTTCTGACTATCCGTAACGACTGCCAAAGATCCATAAATGACTGCCGGGACCAACGGCTTAACGTGCTTTCCGAGGCACGGAGGAAACTCGGTATGTTAAGATGGTCACCCATCCACAGACCAACTTTGGCAAGCGTTGCTTAACCTTGGAGATCGACCCGTGCGGCTGTTATTATCTAGCCACGAGCTCCTCCTTCCTTCCACCTTTTACGAATAAAAACTTTTATTGATTAAAATATCGTGAGTATCAGGGTGTATATACCTCTATAATCATTCCAATTATGACCCAGTGACATTTAAAGTGAAATGAAAGCTGTGAAATGCAAAACATAACTGTCTGATTATTTTTACCTTTAAAGTAAATTAAACGTAACAATTTGTCAGTAAAAACTGGTAAGAAAGGTTACCAAGTTGGTAAAAGGAACTGCTTTGCTGTACTTATATAATAAGTAAACGCGTAATATTTTTTTAACCAAAATACTCAGATGTTTTCTATCCGATTGTGTAAGACGCACTTAAAAGCTCATGAAAAGGAGTTATTTAAAGCACAAGTATTTAATAAGCACTTATATGGAATTAAAGTCCAACTGCCCATGTAATGACCATTCTGGTTGCAAAGGTCTGACTCGTATGTTCGACTCTTGGGCTGACCAAATTGCTTACGTAACTATTTCCGGGTTGGCTAAATACAGACCTTATACCTTGTAAAGAAGGTGACACCACTATATTGAATAGTTATTTCAGTCTATTTTGTTAGTCAAAAAGTGGATCTGTAATAGCTTCTGAATAAAGACTGCATAGCAAATAAATTATCATCATTACGTTCAAAATACGTCGTCTGTAGGTAATAGGGCTCCTCTAAGCTCCGCTTCCTAGCGATCGTCCCTTGTAACCGATCCTTAACCGATGGAATATCAAGAGTATCACTGGGACTGACTTTCATGAACAAGAGGGTCTTCTTGTACCCAGTTGATGCTCTACAGATACGGAATCCAGTAATACTTAGCCAAGAGTCAAGAGAATCATTGGCAATGATAGGCTTGTTGAGTCGAAGCTCCAAAGTCTTGAGCATCTACGCCGAGTTGCTGGCCTGTCGGTTTTCTATCGGTTGCATTTTGGCGAGTGTGCGACGGAATCGCATAATTTCATTCCGCTAAGCCCGTTCCATTACGTTATCGGATCACAAGACGTACGGCGATGCGCCACCGGTACATGGTGGACATGCCACCCACACACACAAAACGTTTTGGGAACACATTCATAGTGCGTACAGCTAAGGAGTGGAGACAGTGTTTCCTAATAACTACAATCTGGGAGTCTTTCAGTCAAGAGTGAATAGGTTACTTTTAGGTAAGCGTGCGCCATCTTCGACCGCATCGTCGCTTACCATCAGTTGAGATAGTGGTCAAACGTATGCCTATCAATAGTAAAAAAAAGCTTCTCAACCTAGAACCCTCTCTAATCATCTTTTCCAGTTACGTGACTCTAAAATGAACCATCTTGCCGTACAGTATCAACTTGGTAACAATCTGTATCACTTAGCTGAACCGGTTGGTCAAGCTATTGCCGTTGCATAACATAGGATACTTCAACTCTAGGGTATTCGACCGCTCAACGAATATTATTTTGCTTTGTAGATAAAGTGACGTTCTAACAGCTATTTCTAAAAGACAAAAAGTTCAAAATCTATACTTTGTTTATTTGCTTGAACGCGCTAATCTCAGGAACTACTGGTCCGATTTGCGCGGGTCAACTAGTATCCATATATTTTGGCTAGCCAACCCACGCAACTATATATGCGTCACATTTTTCATTAATGCTCCGCTCCTACGGGTCGTAGCGTGATATTATATAGCCTATAGCCTCCCTCAATAAATAGGCTATCCAACACTGAAATATTTTTTCAATTCAAACCAGTTATTGAGATAAGCGCGTTAAACCAAACAAACTCTTCAGCTAAATATTAGTATAGATTGACGGCTTAAATAAATGATCTTTATTTTCTAAAACTTTGAGTAATGCTACACCATGAGTGACGAATACAATTATTACAGCGGAAATGTCACGAACGTCATGATTTCTAATACATAAAAACTAGTATTTGAAATATTAAATACTAGTTTTTATGTATTTTTTTGAGGCAACACTTTCGCAAAACGAATGTGACTAGGTATCGAGCGCGTCTAGTAATATCAGACTCATACTGACTAAAACCCATACGTATTCATTGTTCTCTGACATGCGTCTACTTTGTGATTCTCCAATAATTTCATCCCCATATTGTCCTGTAAAAAACAAAGGAAGACAATTTACCTTCACTAAACAAGACAGAGCATTCGCCTTTGTGCTGTAGACAATTAATTAAAATTTTGACTAGCACAAAAGAACCTTTTGGTAACATACGCGGAAATGTCTGTCCATGATCGTGGTATCAACTTATTTACCTACACAGGAGAATTTCAGCTCGCCACCCCACTTGACAAAAAAACGTGGGGTGCAATAAGACGAGAACCATCGGACATTCCAGTTTTTATTTTAATTAATTAAGATGTGAATGCTGTAGTGTGGCAGATTTTTTTTTCTCTCTGCAGCGGGAATATGCAATTTCATTAAGGTATTTCGTTTTATTCTGTCGTGGTCCAAAGTTGTCCTTGGCTATAGTAAACTGCCAAAGGCTTGAAGCGTTTTTGGAGGTGTTCCCGAATTTTGAAATAACATATCGGCGCTTCACAAGTTAAATGTTATAGAGAAATATATTCAACCATTCGCAAGGCTAAATACGCTTTTGACAATTTGTCAAATCTCACGACAACTTTTGATTTAAAAACTGAGTCTAGTTCTCTTCAAATTTATGTATAATTCACCGAAAGCGCCAGATAAATATAATAATGGTCGTGGTCATTAACCCACAAACATTTATTGATTTTCTTTATACCAAAAACAGAAATAAAGACGTAAAGCTGACCTGTGTCGACTTCTGTAGTGATCCTTTACGTTCTCTAGTAATGAAAAACGGTACATAATTTATTGTTCGGGTAGCTACGAAGAGATATTAGAGACAGATCAAAGTACTTTATTGGTAGTTTATGTGACGCCTACCATAGTAGTTATTTGTTAACCCAATATCATTTTTGGAAAAACACGTAGGCCGATGACATTTTCGAATTGCAAACACGCCACATTCTGTATTGCCAATTTCAAACCGGACTCATTGCCAATCAAAACTTTGAAATAACTAAGGAGCCGTCTCCAGGAGCGAGAGAATCGCCGCGAGTTGACGTTTTATCCGCGATAATATTGCCATGTCACACGTTCATAGAGTTGTTATAGAAATATTTGGCACAACGTTAATATCGCCGCGATTCTCTCGCTCGTGGAGACGCTCCCTAACTGTCAATTAAAACTTCACAAATAACTCGTTGGTTAGCCAGAGCCCTGTGCAGACTGGCAGGGAGAACTGTTAAAAAATGGTGCCTATATGCAATATCTGAGTAACTGGGAGATGATTGGTAACATTGCAAGCGTTTAGCGGGTGTAAGAGCGTTTTTAGCTGTTATTTTTTTTCTTTTTGAGTCGACGATGACCTTTAAATGTTTTGTGGTGGTCACGTTCACAGCGGCATCACTGGTATTCATCAGATCCTCAATGGTGCAGGTTTAAGGGCTTTTGAAACACTCCAACAAGTGCGCCAATATTTTGTACGGGGGCACCGCACTCGAACTTAGTGTTAGGCGGATCAGAAACGAAACGCCATTTTGCCAAGTTGTATCTGCAGCGGCCTTCTTGGGTGTGCAAATGATTGAGCGCTTTGAATATAGGCCACTGTAGTTCTTGACCTGACCACTGTATACCTGAGGTGTCAAGAATTTCGGTGATTGAGGGTGCTGATCTGCCCACAACTTGCCCCACCGAGTTCATAATAAGATCCCTCTGTGCACCGGAAAGCCCGCTAAGCCGCGACACACGTCGTGGCTGTCATTTCCAGGTGTTCTTTGGCATTCGATTCGGGTAGTTAGAGGCCCAAAAGTCTTACCAGTCTTAACAACGGCTATCGTGTTACCCAGAAACTTGGTTAGGGTGGTCAGATGAGTTGTCTTTCCTTGAAAAATACTGGTATTTAGCGGCATCTAGTCAGTCGTCGCCGGCCCGAACGTGGTTGGGAAAAAGTTAAACAGACCATTATGAATACACTAGCTGACCCGCGCAACTTCGTCAAAGTCAAAAGCCAAATGATTTATTTTAACTAAGGCACTTGAACGTCAAAATAAAATATTATAGTGACTCTAGTCATCCATTCGCAAAAGGTTGATTCTTATGGAGAAGAACGCAAAAAGGAACTCCATAGTTACTATTTTCAAATAAATAAGCCTTACAATAATTGCATACATAAAGCGCGTCCAACCAAACAAACTCATCAGCTCTATAATATTGTATAGATGAAACAATCACAAGATTTAATATGCTAAACCAGTTAATACTCAGTCTTACAAACCAGACACCAGAAGTGACGACATAATGCTGCGATTATCTAGTCATAAAAAGATTAATGTGTCTAGATATTTTAGCAATGTTATGACTCGTTGTATCGGTAAAAGTTATTCGTGTGATTGACCGTTAAAACTGAAACTTAGTTGATAATAAATCCGAGGTCAAATTGGTCATAAACGTAATATTATTCGTTATGATACAACGAGAGAAATAATGGAAAAACATACTTAGAACAATGTCTGAACTAGTCTTAGAACAATGTCTATACTTAGTCTACATTTTAAACAAGATATCTCAATTTCAAGCATCTGTTTTGGTAATTAAAACAAAAATATTTGAATCATCCCCGCTATCTGTATGGCAGAAGGGCACTACCACATTGTCCACTCTCCATTTAATTAATAAGGCCGGAAAACAAAGGCAGCCGTCAGCCTTTATGATTCAAACATTGACTACATAGTCATATTTGTACGTAAAGGCTAGATCACACTGCAGTGGACCAATACTCCCTCTGCCCTTTTAAGCCACGAACCCATCGCGGTGCACGCTTTCCACGGCCACGCTGCACATTTTAGCTGCGTGGGTTCATTTGTTTGACAACGTTGGTCTACGTTCCCACTGCAGTACACGCTACACGTCCACTACTACGTACTACTGTAGCGTGGCCCACCGCGGCATACGGAGAGACTACTCATGTTTTTTGCATGAATATGGTTTTGACATAGTCGAGCTGAGTGGGCGCCATATTCGAGCAAGCCACGCTTGTGCCAATGACGTCTCTTGATGCGTAGCGTGTCCGTGGGTTGCAGTGGAAACAATCACATACATTTTCATGCAAGGCGAAGCCTCACACACGTACGAAGCTTCTCCGTGTGCCCCGGTGGGTTCGCGGTTTAAAGGCGTACTGCTCTTTTCCGCTACCGCGTATCTCATACAATTTCATGAAAATCAAAATGGCCGTCTGCAATGTAGTTCAGTTCCTTTTAGTACGGTGTTACCTTGGCAGTTTTTGAACGCAATTACTTACTAGAAATGTCAAGCGTCGTTGTGGTCACTATTTAGAGCTTTTGGAAAATTACTTTTTGGCTTTGTGCTATTGACACATTTTCGCGTTGGCGTTGACTTTTATCCAACACCTGTGCCTTTTAAGTGATTGGTTTTGTGCAGCTGTTGCATCACATACCTTTCTGTGAGGCGTTAAGAACTAGCAAAAAGATTAAAAAAAAACCGGCCAAATGCGAGTCGGACTCTTACCCGAAGAGTTCCGTACCAAAAACCGAAAAAAAACACGTTTCTTTTATGGGAGCACTCTTCTATTTTTTATATTTTTTTTTACTATTTGTTGTTATATCGGCAATAGAAATACACATTCTGTGAAAATTTCAACTGAGTGCCTATTACCGTTCGTGAGATATCTATCTATATACAAATCGAGTGATAAAATCATGGCTTCTGTCTCGGATTCGACAACTTGCCACAGTTAATTTTGCTGCAAATGTCGTTCCGGAATCTGCTCATTGGTCATCTGAAAAAACAGTGAGATTTCCAGTACAAAGTATCAAACTAATAAACAACATAAATTGGTACTAATCGATTGCTTATCGGAAAACACTATAAACAAAATAAAAAGCCTCTTTATTTCATTTCGGGAAACACCAAGCAGACATAAATTGACAGCAAATTAGTTGATGATCTATTCAGTAGATAATGTTTTGCTTCCGTACCTATTTGAACGCAGTGAAAGGTGTTCTATCAATTAGTTTAAAACCTATTTTGCTGCCGGTACAACATAGGTTGTATAAAGTTCCGGTCGTGTACCAATTTATTGAGGACGTTAGAAGGTTTAATATAAAATTCATTATTGTACAAGTTGCATATTACGCATAAGCTTTGTTTCAATTTGACGATAAGGTTTGGATTAAAATAGTAAAATCTATCTTTTATTGTAGGATTTTTAAATTTGAGTCATCGACACGAAAATATAAAAAAAGACTAATAGGATTATAAATGGGAAAAATGCATCCCATTCAGTGATGTAAATGTTAGATGCAATCTGAATAATTCTTGGCGTTATTTTATATTATTACCTACTTTTTTTTCTCTTGATATGCACACGTTTGATCACTATCTCACCTGATGGTCAACGATGATGCGGTCGAAGATGGAGTAGGTACGCTTGCCTAGAAATAACCCATTCACTGTCAGGTTGTAGCTATCAGGAAACACAGACTATGGCAGGGAATTCCATTACTTAGCTACGCACAATGAATGTGTTTCCAAAAATGTTTGTGCGTGTGGATGGAAATCACACTGCAATTCCTTGGTTACTTTGTTTTTTTTTTGTTATGTAAGTACGGAATTAAACCCACCCAGATCTTTAGTGCCAATTATTCTAGTTCTGATGAAATAAAATAGATATGTGATATTATTTTCTGTACCTGTGTTTCATAACAAGTTCATCTAAATAGCCATCATGAGCTAATAGATAAATTGTTGATTACAACACTTTGGTATTCATGATGTGTTGCTTTAGACTTTCGTTATATTGCTGATTATTATGAGCTGGTTTACCGCTGACAACCTACATTTCAATGCCCTCATTTATCTCTTCAGAATGTTAATTTATGTCTATTTATACTTAATATAATAAACTTGAAGAGTTTGAATCTCTGCAACTGGAATCTGGTCAGATACGGAAAAATATTTTTGTATAAGATAGCTACATTCATGAGGAAGGCTATACGACAACGAAAAAAAACGGGATATGCGCGTACTAAGTCGCGGGAAAAAGCAGCTACTCTTGCTATATTTTACGCCAATTTTAAAAACACTCTTGCTCTCCCGTTTCAACTATAAGGACAGTGTTATGAGAAAGGTTTCAATCTAAGCCGTATTTATAGCCGTACACTAGATCAACTAGAATAGTGTAATAGAAAAAACATTGTAAGGCCATGTTTCTATCTGCAACCAGCTGGCACGATAGTTGCCGTACATTGCAGGCTATCGAAATATAATGTGATCGTTCGCTTGATCATCATCTGCCTAGCCTTTTCCCAACTATATTGGGGTCGGCTTCCAGTCAAACCGGATTCAGACTCAATACTGATCGTTCGCTTGATGTAGCCCCGTAATTTAAAATTGAACTTGCATGTGAGTTGTCTGCAGGTTGAATCACAGCCTAGGAATCTGCACTGACTCTTCATCTGCCTAGCCTTTTCCCAAATACATTGGTGTTACCAGACCTAAACAACCCGTTAGCTGAGGAGCATGGTACTCCTTGGCAAGACTGAAGCCAGAAATTCTGGCTTCTGACGACACGACTGCCAAAGATCTACAAACGCCAGCCAGAACCAACAGTTTTACGTGCCTTCCGAGGCATCCCTCGGCAAGCGTTACTTAGCTGCATTTACTGAAAATCAATATATTCGAAGTGGTTCACGAAAACTAAAGCTAGAAGAAATCAGGGAAGATCTTTGCTCAACACTAAAATACTGTATTTTTCAGTCTTTTAAACATATTGCATGTCTGGTAGGCAGTCGTTTCACGTAAAATACCAGTATTCAGCTGAATCCGGCTAGCTGGAAGCAGACCCCAATATATTTGGGAAAAGGCTAGACGGCAAGTCTTGCCAACAACGTGATATTGTGGTAGCAAACGTTTTATAAAACGTGCCTCGATGACGAACGAAAAAAAATACAATCAAGGGGAAAAATCTATACTACAAGTTAGATTTTATACATCTTCCCATTCCCAAAACTTCGTTAGAAACCGGAAAAACTTTCCTATTTTTTTCCAAGTGAAATGTCAGATGTTTGGCAACAGTTTCGTAAATTTGAGGGTATTTTGTTAATTATTGTTTACGTAAGACCTGGCCCTGACGCACTTTTCGTTACAACTGGTGCACTAGTTAGCCTGGTAAAAATTAAAGAAATCAGACCGAATAATATTCAAGTAGTTTTGAAAATTGGTACAGTTATTCTTTGAAGTGTCTAGATGGACATACTAAAAGTCAAGGTACCCTTTCCAGTTTTTTTCTTGTATCTTGAAAACTATTAGAATATCTTTTTAGTCACTTCTACATTAATTATCTACATACAATCTTCTATAAATGATTTTATATATTTTTACTATAGGATAAATACTCTATTAAAGAAATTTATAATCAATTACCCTTTCAATGTCCTCGTTTCACATATTTTGTTTATGCAATCCTAATCTCTTCAAAGTTAGAGTGAACAGGTTCCTTCTGGGTAAGCTCGCTCCATCGTAGACTTTGTCTCTGTCACCTCTGACATAGACTAGAATCAAGAGCAAACGCATCTCAAGTAAAAATAAAAATCGAACACTACTAATTTATCATCAACGCATACAGGTACCTAAAGTAGATACCTTAATATGCCTTAATTATTTAATTACCCAACTGCCGTAGCTTTCAAATTATAACACATTCTGTAATAATGGCGTCACATCGGTGTGCATTGTCGCGTTATGGCTTGGGAGCTGCTGGGGAGCCTTTACTATTTCGTCTTACTGTAGTTCTTCTTCTCATCGTGTGGGCAGTAAGGTCTCAGCCTAGTGTCAGTTTCTAAACTGCCTCAAGGGCCTCTACTTGGTTTATTTGACGACAGCAATTTGGCGGCTGGGACCATCTTACACGTGCCTTCCGAAGCACGGAATAATTTTTATCAGACAATCAGGTGATTCAAGCCTGCAATGCCTTAGCCAAACTAGACAACAACTTTACAAAGTATGCTTCCCATGTAAATCGAACCCACGACCACCTAGTCACAAGGCAAACGCCTAAACCACTCGACCACGGAAGCAGTACCGCAGTTGAATTTTAAACATTATTTTACCAAAACAAACCTAATGTAAATTGTTCCAGTCTGTTCTCAATTATTAGAATAAAAGCACAGAGTAGGGTTCCCAATTAAGGTGTGTGCTCTTAATGTAGAATTTAATTTCGTATCTTAATTTATTTAAGTTGCAAACACAATTATTCGCTGCAGCCAACTTTGAAATAATAACAATTACAATGTTGGACCACAATTATACGTGTTTCCTCACCGTAACACAAGCGATACAATAATAATGTATGTTTCGAAACTTAATGTAATGTTTTGTTTTGTTTTGCTTGCTGATTCTATGGGAGTGTTTTTAGCAAAGACAGGATTAATACAATTTATTTAAATCTTGTACATTTAACACTTGATCGTTTAATGATCATGATTGTGTAAGAAAATAAAAAAACACTTTGTCCACTACATAAAGTGCCAAAATCTCGCCATCAGAACTGTAGTAATTATGAAAAAAAAAATCTAAATTTTACAAACAGATCTTATATTCATTGGACTGAACAAAATAGGCCACTGTCTGCCTCACTGTCAAGTCTAATCAATCGCGTATAAAGTTCCAAGAACTGGCCACATACGTCACCAAAGCCACATAGCACCATACGATTACATGACAGGTAAACCCAGGTGCACAACGCGTGGTTTACGTCAGACATACAAAGTCGTCGCACCCCAATTGCTGGTTGCATCACCGACAACTGGTGCGTTTCCCCTGTTACCTATCCACTTTGTGCACAGTGTAGGGAAAGCGCACTATTTGTAAGCATGGGACGGAGTCCGCGCGTGCGGCTTATCTGTCGCCATCTTGAATTGATTTCTATGTTGCAACCATGTTTCTGTTGATTTCTATGCGAATCGTGTGTTGTGTAGTCTTGAATGGAATTTGGTTCCGGTGTTTAATTTCGGATTTAAAGAATGGGAGTAGGTTTTTTGTGATTAGAATAGTAACTTCTTATTGAATTGCGTTAATTTAGCAAACTTTATGCAATTGAAAGAAATACTTAAGTGAACCAATCGCAGAATCGGATTCAGACCACAGTAGGCCAAGCAATGACTAAGTTCATTTTTTTTCTCACACTATATAGAAAAATAAATTAAGCTGTGACATTTAGGTACATTAAAATAAGATAAGATCAACAACCAATCATTCCATTTATTTGCATTGTTTCAATGATTTCTGATCAATAAATACTGTAGTAGGTTCGCACTATCTGACATGAGTGACAAATTAGCCAATGTTTCAAGTATAAAATCTTTCTTTACGATTGGTATTAGGTAACGAGTAGGCCGTAGGACTTGTACTTAAAATGTCTCGACTAATCATTACCCTGCAAGACTAGTTGCACAGTCGTGATAATAGAGCCTGTTAAGTTTTATTACTATTTTATTTGAATACTATTTACATATAGGTACTACTTTCTGTTATTCATAGTGTACTTAGGTAATAGGGTTTATAGCTAAGGTGACATCACACAGTTACTGCAACAGTGGCGAAACTCACTCTACACTCCCCAGTGTAGGGGAGCACTAGGAGAGGATTTGCCGAAATTCCCACGGGAATGGGAAAAAACGTGATAAGCGCGTACGAAGTTACGGAAAAAAGCTCCTTATTCACCTCTATACTAATATTATAAAGTTGCAGGGTTTCTTTGTTTGATTGATTGCGCTAATCTCAGGAACTTCTAGTTCGAATTGAAGAATATTTTACTGTCAATGTGTCGTAGACAAAGCTGCGTGGGTCAGCTAGTTTATAAATATTACCAAGCCTGAACATCAAAATGGGAACGGATGGAGTGAGGAACAACTTACTGGCCTGAATCTTTAAACAAATGTCATGTTCCATCATCGGACCACAAGACGAATGGCGATGCGCCACTGTTACATGGTGGACATCCCACCCACGCGCACAAAACGTTTTGGGAACATTCATAATGCGTACAGCTAAGGAATGGAATTCCCTGCCAGATTCTGTGTTTCCTGATAGCTACAACCTGGGAGTCTTTAAGTCAAGAGTGAATAGGTTACTTCTAGACAAGCGTGCTCCATCTTTGACCACATCATCGCTTACCATCAGGTGAGATGGTAGTCAAGCGCGTGCCTATAAACTGTAAAAAAAAAGTGAAGTAATTAATGTTTAAGAGAATATCGACCTAACCGCTACCCTTCTTCCGCAGCCACAAGCACGTTACCATCCACGTGCCCTACAAGGTCCACACCATCCACCACCACCACGTCTCTAAAGTCCATGTTCCGGTGCACGTGCCCGTGGTCAAAGAAGTCCAGGTCATCAAGGAGGTGCCCGTGATTCAGCACGTGCCCGTCCCGGTCTACAAGCACGTGCATGTCCCGGTGGTGAAGCATGTCGAGGTGGAGAAGAAGGTGTACGTCCCTGTGCATGAGGAGCAGCATCATGGTTGGGAGAGCGAGTCGCTGTCGCATGGCTGGCACTGATGAGCGTCTTTTGTTTTAGAGTATAAGGTGAGGATACGTCCTTTGTTTATTGGTGATGCCTATGTCACCAATAAACCTGCAATAACAGTCATTGACCCACACAAATTTATTGACTTTCTTAATATTAAAAACAGAAATAAAGACATAGAGATGTCCAGAATCGACATTTATCGTGATTCTTTACGTTCAGCTGTAGTAATGAAAAACGGTTCATTATTTTTATTTTTTGAGTATCTACGAAGGGATATTAAGGAAATGTCAATGTTCTTTATTGTTAGTTTATCTTCTGCCTACGATAATGGAGGATTAAGCAGGAAAGAGTGTCAGCCGGAGATAATTCACAGATTTTAATTTTAGTACTGACCCGCAATGTTAGATGATATAAATGTGTAAACGTACGAGAATCCCTTTGCTCTTCAGTGGCATAAAATAGACCAGCCGGTCGATTCTGTAAACATGTCGAAGTGAAGGCTTGGGTGGAGTGAGCGTGTCATAAAGTTAGCTGTCAAAAATACTAGTGATTGATAATATGTTAAAGAAATATATCGATAATCGAGTTTACCAAATTTGAATGCTACTGTTAATACATTTTTATATTTAACTAAAAGACTGCATGAAAAAAAAAATGATGCCTACCATATATTTTTGAATCGCGGATAGATTCATAGGTGGGTATCTAACATGAGTAGGTATCTAACTAATATTATTTTATTTAGCGTGTTAATAAACGTCACTCTGCCTTGCGCTTGCGTAGAAAGGTAGGTAGCTAAGTGGCAATTGAAACGAGTGAAGTATTCCCTTCACTGTATTCCGCTGACTTTTAGGGACGGTGAGGTGAACGCGCGAACGTTCTCCGCGGGAATTCTTTTTTTAAACTTTGATTTTTACTTGATAGCTAAATGATCATTCGAACGAGTGAAGTGTTCCCTTCACTGTATTCCGCTGACTTTAAGGCAAGTGAGGTGAACACGCGAACGTTCCCCGCGGGAATTCTTTTTTTAAACTTTGATTTTTACTTGATAGCTAAATGATCATTCGAACGAGTGAAGTGTTCCCTTCACTGTATTCCGCTGCCTTTAAGGCAAGTGAGGTGAACACGCGAACTATCCCTTCACCCACCGATGACAGCGCGGGCATTTCTAAAATCATTGAAAGTATTGAAGTATTTCATATTCAAAGCTTTCAGATAATTTACGTAGTACCTAAATGTTATTTTTTATTTTGATTAGTCATTTTTGCGCCTGACTTCATTTTTTTTTTCCAAAAGTAGGTAATCAATAAATTGAGGGGTAACAAAATAAATAAGATTATAAAACTCGGTTCAGTGGAATAATTAAACTCGTCGGCCGCCTTTTTATGAAATCAGGCTTTATTATTAATCATTTTAACCTATGTGTATCAGTAAGCCATATTAAAAGCAGCTTCTAGATTTGTGTCGTCGCTAAGTTTGCATGCTGTAGCACACTGATACCAAGTTTGTCTTTAGATCCGTGTGTGTAGGCACACCTATCACAATATTCCAAATATCCTTATTACTCTATGGTTTGTTCACGCACCGGATGTAGTGTCTAATAGTTTGGGTGATCACAGGTACAGATGCCAGCACATCAAACTGCCCGAAACCGTAGATTTTTCCCAATCAATCTTGAACCTTATCACTTTAGCGCTAAGGTTGAAAATGTATTAAAGAAATTTGACAGTCTGTCGTAACTTGATTCGCTGGCGTCGTCTGTACATAGAACTGTCACTGGTCACGCGTTTTGATGGTCTGCCATGGGCCATACATGGCGAGTGTTCCGAAATATAACCTAGTATACTGACTAGTGCTCATGTCGACATGAATCCAATTCCGACGCCACCATACTGTCAATTCGTTCCGAAATATACTGGCCAGTACGTTGACGTCATGACCTGACGCTATATTGAGAAAAGCGTTTGTGATGGTTTACAACAATCATTATCGCTAATATTATAAATAATACAGTAAAAAACCTCAAAGTCCGTTTGATATACTTCTTTTAATACGTCTCAACAGTAAAATATGTTGGCACACCAGTACCTACAATATGGCGAAGGATTCATGACATCATGAGCACTAGCCAGCATCCTATGTTATATTTCGGTACACTCGCCATGTATGGCCATGCCAGGTCCATCAATTCGGGTGAACACTGACAGTTAAATGTACAGACGCCAGCAGATCAATGCACAACAAAATGTCAAATATCTTCAATAAATTTTCAACCTTATTTGTAAAGCAATTAGGTTCAAAGTTGATTAGGAAAGATTACAGTTTCGGGCAGTTTGTGGTGCTGGCGTCTGTACCTGCGATCACCCAAACTCATAGATACTACATCCGGTGCGTGACCAAACTATAGAGTAATAAGGTATTGAGGATATTTTGAATAATGTGGTTGGTGTAAACGTACCTACGGATCTAAAGACAAACTTGTTATCTATCAGTGTGCTACATCATGCAAACTTAGCAAAGATACAAATCTAGCTGCTTTTATAATGGCTCACTGATACACATATGTTTAAGTGATTAATAAAAAAGCCTGATTTCATTAAAACTGCGGCCGAAGTGTGAGCCATGTGTGACCATGATAGACCATAAAAACAAGTGAACGCTCTAGACAGCCACACTTCAATCAAAACAAACCGTGAGAGTTGTAAAATAATTTACAATAAGACTGAAAATTAATATTTTGTAGGAAGCAGGGTATAAACGGGTCTTCGTTAAATTTGTGGCGTTGTAACGAAGGTTTATTTACTTCGTAATATGCAAGTTGAAGTGAAAACCAGCTTCCAGATTTTACCACTAACAAAAAGTTCTCATTCCGATCTGGCTGAATTGATGACAAATAGCATTGACGATGACACTTTATTGTGGTGAAGAAATAACATTAATCGTCCGCACGTGCTTATTGAAGACAAATTTATAATTTAGTGCAGTTGGCTAAATTTATGAACTCCTAAGAAATTGTTTAGAGTGTGAAAAAGCTGCAAAACTGTTGTTTGTGCAATATAATTTTGATTGCTTGCTAGCAGGTAATGTTTGTGTTTTTATGAAAGTGTACTGTGAATGTACCCATTAAAAATAAAGAATTTTCACTATCTATTACTTCAATAAATCATGATTTACTATTTCCTATTTTCACCTTCATGTTAGCTAAGAAGGCCTCCATTACAACTTAATTAAATTGGCACAGTGTAATCTTTAGAATAAGAACATTTGACTCACTGACTAGTTTCTTTCTATTCTAGCTACTTTTTTACACTAATCAGCCACTTATTAATAATTTATTGTGACAGTAGGTCATTGAGTGTGGTAATTCCTAGCAAGACCATGAAAGCATTCATTAAAACTTTAGATGGCAATAAAATCCTTTTAATTTGTACTATTATATACCAATAATTAGAAATTTTATACTTCTCAAAATTATCGAACAAGCACAGCAAGGACTCAATTACCAATAAACCAATAACTGCCAATGTAATTTACCAGTAACAAGTATAAATTTTTTAGACAATCTCCGTCTCATCAACTTGGCATGGTCGTGCGGGGAAGGAATCTTTCCACCACACAAGTTGTGGTATATAATAGTACAAATTAAAAGGATTTTATTATTATCTAAAGTTATAATGAATGCTTCATGGTTGTGCAACACAATCATAGTCGCTAATTAGTTTTGCATAGCTGCACAAAATTAAAACCTTATAATGGCTTATGGGCCTACATATTTAGGCCCATAGTCACTAATCTAGTTATCAACTTTATTCAGATCTATACAATATTGCCTAAGTTTTGAGCTTGGTGGGGTCAGAAATAAATCAATATCAGGCAAAATTACAATTTTAATCATTTTTGTGCAAATAAAAAAATAGTAATACATCTTTTAGATTGAGCCTTCTGCCTGCCAGGTTTCACATTCTGAAATTTCTGCTAAGGTGCCAATAGCAAAATTAGCTAACATATTGTCTGGATAGAAGCTGGCCGGCTGCCTCTAGCTGGAAACAATGCATAAACATTAATCATTATTATTCAAATCTATTTCTCAAAAATCTTGGAACTGCTTCTTTTATCATTGAAATACCTCAATTTAATGCAGTCCTTAGTTTTTATTAATACAGCAAACACACACACACACAGCATGTTACCAGTGTCTGATCCAAATCCATCCATCACATGGAACAATATTAGGTACTTATTCCATGGTTGGAATTATAACTTTTTTTAGGAGTTCAATGCATGATCTACGTGGTTTTTATGTAAGTGTTCCTATTCATTAAGTTCATATTTAAGCAATACCTACTCACCTAATTGCAGTATCCAATCCACTTGGAATTATAGGATCAAATTTTAATCAAAGTGAATTTGCTTAATGGTTTTCAACAGCTCATCGTCTGAACAGGTCATGTCTGAAAATCAAAACATAATAAGATCACATGGCAAAATACATTATTTTATGCTGTAAGAAAGTCATGCATGTCATATAGTGTGCACCTTGCGCGCGTACCTACCTCTAATATAAGCGTATGCGTAGTCACAATGATTCCACATTCGAGTATTTTGCCTTCTACAACGTAAACAACTTTTAGCACTATGACATCTTGGCAATTACTGTCGGCCCGACTCGGTTCTTAACACATTTGCCATCATTTCACATTTAATAATAAAATTATCACTTAAAATAACTAACATTCAGAACTTGTAGTTTTAATTGTAAGCTTTCAATTGTTTTGTTGTTTGTATTGAACCGACATTTTGAAACTTTTTCGAATTATCGAATCAGCAGCGATGAGCAGATTTTTTTAAAGTATTGCTGTCTTGGCTATTAAGGCCTTTAAGCAAATCAATATTTTTTCTTCTTTTTTTTTCAACAGTAAAATTTAATATACTTACTGGAAAAAGATTAATGAATGGTAAATATTATTATTAATTATAATGCATAGTATGATATCATAAAATTAAGATTAAAAACATACAAAAAGCGGAATCCGATTAATAGAACTTTAAATTTTCAAACAGTTGAAACCTCTCAGAACTTCGTAAAACTTTATGTTTTATGTAAAAAGAATAATTTTTGTTGCTTAGTTTGTTTTACTTATTCATAAACGAATACTGTGTTTTGATGTTTATGAAGAGCACGTAGCTACATAAATCAGCTGCCGGCACTGGTCGATTTTCCGGGATAAGGAATGGTTAAGCATGTATCACACGGATGCTAAAATGTTACCATAATAATGAAAACTACCAAAATATTATATCGTGACCAGACAGCATCAATAAAACGTAGGTAACTAAATAATGCACAACTTCATCATCTGCCTAGCCTTTTTCCAACCATATTGGGTCCAGAACTGGTTTTCAGATGAATCCGGTTTGACTAAAACCGGATTCAGCTGAAAACCAGTTTTTTCCTGGAGCAGCTGCCTACCAGACCTCCATAACACATTTTATGATATCATACTATGCATTATAATTAATAATAATATTTACCATTCATTAATCTTTTTCCAGTAAGTATATTAAATTTTACTGTTGAAAAAAAAAGAAGAAAAATATTGATTTGCTTAAAGGCCTTAATAGCCAAGACAGCAATACTTTAAAAAAATCTGCTCATCGCTGCTGATTCGATAATTCGAAAAAGTTTCAAAATGTCGGTTCAATACAAACAACAAAACAATTGAAAGCTTACAATTAAAACTACAAGTTCTGAATGTTAGTTATTTTAAGTGATAATTTTATTATTAAATGTGAAATGATGGCAAATGTGTTAAGAACCGAGTCGGGCCGACAGTAATTGCCAAGATGTCATAGTGCTAAAAGTTGTTTACGTTGTAGAAGGCAAAATACTCGAATGTGGAATCATTGTGACTACGCATACGCTTATATTAGAGGTAGGTACGCGCGGCAAGGTGCACACTATATGACATGCATGACTTTCTTACAGCATAAAATAATGTATTTTGCCATGTGATCTTATTATGTTTTGATTTTCAGACATGACCTGTTCAGACGATGAGCTGTTGAAAACCATTAAGCAAATTCACTTTGATTAAAATTTGATCCTATAATTCCAAGTGGATTGGATACTGCAATTAGGTGAGTAGGTATTGCTTAAATATGAACTTAATGAATAGGAACACTTACATAAAAACCACGTAGATCATGCATTGAACTCCTAAAAA